>JAHKQU010000026.1:10612500-11220000 GCA_020383195.1 Neomicropteryx cornuta | reverse complement strand
ATAATGTTCGTAGTAAAAAATATTATTTTTCGGTCGTCAATGATTTTATTTGGATCAAATGCGTAATTATGATTGGGTTAATTTTTTTTTCTTATGCATAAAATAACAGGTTATGCATTGAAAGGATTATTAAGTCACAAATAGATGCTTTTGTTTTAAGATTGACATTCTTATCTGTATATACAAAATGAATTGTAATCAATTATCAAAGTAAAGTGAGTCGACATGCTCTTATATTAGAATAATATTACATTCTTTGGACGTACGATTCTTCGATTAGACGTGTTTTAGAAAAAAGGGTTTGTGTATTTACAAATTAATGTTTCTCATTGTATGTACTTATCTTTGCACAGTATATTTATTTATTTATTTAAATTACAAACAGCGTTACAATATATGTTACAAACAAAAAAAAATACTATTCCAAAAGCCGAATAAAAGTAATTTCATAATAATATATGACCGAAAGAGTTGTAAATAAGGGATTAGGATGGAAAGGAAAGGAAAACCTATTATACAATAATAGTAAAACGAAATTGCAAAGAAGTATATGTATAAGTGAGTGTAATAAAGTGTGCTGTGAGTTTGAGTGTGCGTGTGATGTGTTTAAATCAGCGTGCTAACTCTCTCATTAACAGACTTCACTAAACTATCACGAGTTAGGTGAAAAATGTCAATTTCACCAAAATTACAATTGTATGTATTTAGAGTTCTATGAAGCAAAGCATTTTGAGCATAATTGGTGTTAATTTAGAAACATGAAACACCAGACGATTGTGTAAGATGTCATATAGCAAATACCACATCAGAAACAGTACGCCTGTTAGTAAGCGATATTAGGTTATGATACTCTAAACTGTCTTCGTAATTATCAAAATGCACACGACCCCTGAAATTAAGGTGCTTCGGAAAAAGATATTGAATTATCTCAATACGATTGGATATAGCAATTGCACTTGTTACTCTTCGCTAGAAAACTCGTGGTTATGGCATTTGTTATGGGTCGCTTCGTGCCGCCCTTTCCCGCCCTACTCTGCAAGCGCGACGCACGTCGGAGATACAGCTCTTCCGATTTTGCCTGTGAAAAGTCTAATATTAGAAAGCGTTTAAAATAGTAGGTACATGGAAAATTTAATAATCATTGCTTGCGTGATAATAATTGAATTATATGTATGATCACACACATATCAACATTTCCATGCCACAAATAGAGGCACTACACACTGTAGACATACTTCACATTACACACCACACACTGTAGACATACTTCACATTACACACCACACACTATTACACGCACATTACACATTGTTTTATTAATTTGATGTTTTGAACCATATTTATAGTTTGTACACTTTTCTGGCCAAATATATGTATCTTCTTGTATCACTAATACAACAAAAAAAGAACTTTGGCCTATTGATATGGTAAATATTTTTTTTATCACAATGTAGGGTTAAATTGCAGTTAGGGTTATTTTAGAGATAAGAAAAGGTAAATTAAACGTTGCGTCGCTCAGCTCAAACAGAATTGAATACGTCGACCGCTCCCTATTGATCTAAAATCATAGTTTTAGTTTGTATCAAATTATATTTCTGCACCCCCAAGGGCTTCAAAAAGATTATCATTGCAAATGATTAAAACAATGTCATTTGAAATCTGTTCTTCAATTCTTCAATCATTTGAAATCTGAACTTCAGAAATGTTATTCCTAGGGACAATATATTTATTAATTAAATCGAATAAGGAAACTTGCCTCATTAATTTGACATTTGCATATTTTATATTATTATTCTCGCATCTTGTTTTTATTTTAATTTTCAACAAAATATATTTTTATTTTCGTTTTTGGCCTATTAACATCGAGCATAAAAAAGTTGTTTTATGTTTGTAAAACACTTATTTAATTATTATAGCGTTCCCAAGCCTATAATAGATTACAATAAAATACAATAATGAGTACGTATATATATGCCAGGCCGAACCCAGCTTCAATATTAATTGATGTATCACACAACACTAAAACTACTGATAAAATGTAGTTTTTAAATTGATTAATAAATGATTAATTACGTCATGTCGTCGTATGGTATATACTACTACCTAATGTTTTGAACTCGGTTTTTTTTTAACAGAAATTAACTTTGAACCGGGATTTTTGGAAAAACCATCAACCTTAAGACGAACTGGAAGCAGTTCAGAGGCAAGCAAGCCGGCATGTCTTTAGGCGTTTTAGTCCATATGAGAGTCCATCTGAATTCATTTCAACTCTTGATTGGGAGCCACTAAGTAGAAGGCGTTTTGTGAATTCAGATTAACTAGTTTATATAAGACTATGACGAATGAACGTGCCCGGAATGCTTTAAGATCCCGACTCTCTAAGCCTCCTTATATTGGCCGTAATGAACATCCTTCCAAGATAAAACCCATCTTAAGAAAACGGAACATTGGGTTCAATTCTCTTCTTTCCAGAACAATTCGCCGGTGGAATGCTCTTCATAGGTTAGTATTTTACCCTTTTCCTGGGTTGAAGGCTGCTTTTAAGAGTAGGCTGCGAGTTGTTAAGCATTAAATTTTTTTCCTCGCCTACTAAACTCAATAATAAAAATAATATAAAAAAAAACTAACATCAATACGCGCACCAAACGTTCAATAGAGTATTTATATCTTTATATAGGTTTAGCTATATAAAACTTGTTAAACAAAAGTTGTTAGGTTCATATCCAAAATCGCTTCTTAAAATGAAACTTTAAGTTCATCATGTAACCTTTACTGTTTCAAATTCGGTTTTTAACATAAACAAGCTTTGAAACGAGAATTAAGGAAAACTCACAACTAAATAATCTGATAGGACAAGATTTGTTTTATTTATATTATTAGCTGTTACGAATTATTTCTCTATATGCATATATTTTCTATACGTTTCCAGTATTTTCCCACTGTTCGATAGTCCGGTAGGTAGTAAGGATTGAGCTTAAAGTTTTTAAAAGTAAAGTGTGATTTTTTTCTTTTTCTTATCGCCTGCAAATATCTTACTTGCGAAACTTTGAAAGTTTTAGCAGACGGATCCCTTCTACGGAGACACGGCATAGTTTTTGACTTTCCAGGATATCGGAGTCTTTTTCGGCTTGGAGTTCGAAAGCGTTGAAATGAAACTTAAGGCGTTGTGTGATATCCTCAAGTAATCTAGTTTATGACGAAAATCATTTGGAGGAGGGTAAGCGATTTGTGATATATGTTATAACAACTATAACAAATTAAATAACAAAATGTGCCTTAAATTGGAGATTTTTGTTTTATTTTTTAAATATGAATATGATAACTTATGCTAACAGTTTTTAAATTTCCATAAAATATATGTTTTTGTGTTATTATTTATTTTTATTTTTTTTAAAAAACAACAAGATGCTATCAATATTTCATACAAAATGGTAGGCCGCGGTTTGTGTTATAAGCGCCGTTATTCCCGTCGTAGACTTTGCACCTTTCGTCCTTCGTGCAAAGGCTCTCTTCGCAGGCAACAATTTGTAGGTCAAAATCGTTTATATGGTGTCCTTCATTCACTTATGTACTCCCCTTAAGGTATATTTCATAATTTAAATATTAATACGGGATGCCTTAAAACCATTCCTGAAGACTTAAGGGGGGTGTTGTGTAACCTATTATGGGTAAGGAATAATATAAAAAAGTGCGAAAAGAAATATCGCCATAATTATATTTTTTAACAGTGTCAATTCGGTCAGCGCGCGAATTACGACTGATCGATAATGGCATTACCGTTACGGCGTACCACGACAGTTAGCGTAAAGTTTACTTGGTAACCATCTTGTTTTTTTTTATGTAATAACACTGGAA
This sequence comes from Neomicropteryx cornuta, assembly GCA_020383195.1. Classification (NCBI taxonomy): domain Eukaryota; kingdom Metazoa; phylum Arthropoda; class Insecta; order Lepidoptera; family Micropterigidae; genus Neomicropteryx; species Neomicropteryx cornuta. The sequence goes on along the minus strand of JAHKQU010000026.1, from coordinate 11,216,145 downwards.
CAATTAGTGTTTTATTGTTTATCGGGAATTGCACTTTTAAATCAATTTGTCTCTAATTTTATTTTTGTTTGAAGAAGATATCTAAACGATATTTATTGATAATATTATTACATAAATTTTTACGTAAAAATACAAAGAAACAATATGCAGGATGTGCGAGGGGACTATACCTGTTTTGTTTACTGAAGTGGTACTTGTAACATCGAACTAAGCTGATTCGTAACTCGTAGTTCAAGTTGGGGTGGCATTTAAGAGGTTCAGGGGGGTAGGTGGAGTAAATAAATAAAACAAATTCATTATCAATTCACGTTTTGTCGTCTTCTTTAAATTTATCGGAGCGTAGCAAAGCGTAGCTCTCATGGATCGACTTCAATAGCGAAATGTTTGTGAAGTCAGATCTCAATGATTTCACCGCCGATTTTAGAATTTTAAAGTTTCACTCGAAACTACATGAAACAGTAGGTCGCGACGTAGTTTTGACATCTTGTACAACGCCTTTTTTGAAATCATATCTTGTTGGTGTTTGATGCTGTTTTCCTATATAAACTGGTCAGTAGTTTAATAGGCTGTGCAGAGCTTCTACAAGTATTCAGTTTAGAGTACCCCAACGAATTACGAATTACCCCAATTTTTTTATTGCATAAAACAAACACAAACTATGCTCAAAACGCAACACTTCGCAGAATATGTCATCTTTCGGAATTAGACCTTTTTAATTGTACTTTGAATTCATTCAAAAACAAGGTAGGTAAAATATACTACAATTAATTAGAAGGTAAAATTAAAATTAGGACATTTTTCATTTGCATAAAGGCGACTTTATACTCAACATAAAAAAAACTTTCTTTGAACATTCATAATATTAGTAATAGTATACTCGTCACCACACACACACATACACACACATCAACACACTCTTACATTACACCGCCTATTATATTCACAGATTATTTATTTATCTATTTATTTATTTATCGTTTATTCGGAAAACCAACAGTATAATATGAAAAAATGGTACATACAATTGTTTGTAAAATTAACTGATGACAGGTTTTCGCAAAAGTACAGAGATACATCTAAAGATTAAAATTAAATTAAATTACACTCGCATTAGCACTCTAAATACAGATATATATATATATATATATATATCTGTATACAGAATTAACTTTAGTACATAATACTAACGCATTTTTTGCATATTTTTTATTATTTCATATCACCGTCAACTTTGCGAGGAGAAAACTAACAACCTACGCGAACGTCCCGTCTCATATCCTAGTAGAAGACCTATCGTGGACGACCTCCTTGCACATTTATCCTTTCCTCACCTCACGCTGAGTGAGATAAGTATAATTCTCCATCCTTTCATATTTTATTTGTGTTATTTTTCCTTTCTTGTAGTCTTAATTAATCTTTTGTATTTCCCATATCATGAATGTAGATTATTTGAATGATGTTAAGTATCATGCTTTAAAAGTTGCTCAATTTACATCCAACTTTGAGTTTTTAGATGATTGTCTCAGAGTTGGACTAACACCTAAAGGTTTATTTCCCAAATATCCCTTCGCGGCTATAACACCGAGGTTACATTCCTCTTTTAAAAACCTACAGATTAAGCATGCCTTTGAAATTACTAATTTATTACATCAAAAATACAAAACTTTGATTGAAGAACACATGTCTTTATTGAAGTCATTTGTGGAATGTGTAAAGCGGTCTTCAAGCCGACAATGTTGTACGGTTAATAGTATTTTACAAGATGCTTTACGCAACCTCCAATCATTACGCCAAAAACACAATAAAAAATTTCAAAATCTTCGATACCCAAAAAATAAAGCTAATTCTAAATTAACAAAACATCATAATACAAATACTACACCATTGCACTATAATACGCAAAACATACATACACATACACAAAATGTTAATGTGGCGTCGAATTTTCAACAACATGTTACTAATATTAATCAGTCCCTTGTACCACCTCGAATAGAAAAGAAGGTTTCAGTATTAAATTTGTCATCAAAAACGATAAATGCTAATGAATATTTAGTACTATCCAAGGGTCTTAATTTTACACCGACCCCAAAGGTTGATCACTTTCAATTTGGAAAAGATATTTTAAATTTTTGTCGCAATCTAAGATGGCGCGTTTTTTGGCAACTTCATCCACAATCTAAAAACTCAAAAATACATAATTCGCTTTTAATATTTCGCGAAAAATCTAATAGAGAGCCTCCCTCTATGCCAAAAGACCATCCAATTGAAGTGTATATCAACCTTTTGCTCGGTAAAACTCTGCAGCCTTCTTTTCTTAATACACTAAAACCAAAATCAAACCTTTCGGATGACGAAATGAAGGCATTAAATAATTTACGAAAAGATGATAGTATCGTAATATTACCAGCAGATAAAAGCTCAACGACGGTAATTTTAAATAAAAAAGATTATGTCGCTGAGGGTTTGCGACAACTCAATGATGCTACAGCATATCAAAAATTATCTGGGGATCCTAACCCTAATTTCGCTAAATTAATTAATGCTTTCATTAGTAAAAACCAAATTAAAGAGAATCTATCCAAAGAGGATGTGAATTTAATGGTCCCAAAGAATTTTAGGTCACCGAATTTTTATTTACTAATAAAAATTCATAAACCTAATTACCCCGGCCGGCCAATTGTTGCAAGCTATAATTCTGTTACTGAAAGAATATCAGCATATGTAGCTTCTTTTTTACAACCTTTTGTCATAACTTTAAATTCTCATGTCAAAGATACGTACCATTTTCTTGAAATGTTAAATAACATAAAATTATGTAATAACAGAGATATTCTGCTTGTAACAATTGATGCGGTCTCTTTATACACTAATATTCCACACGATGCTGGATTAAAAGCATTACGACATTTTCTCAATAAAAGACCATCTCCACAAACACCATCAACTGATTTTCTTACAGAGTTAGCAAATTTTGTGCTCACTTGCAATGCTTTTTCTTTTGAAGGCGATTTTTACCTTCAAACAAAAGGGACTGCAATGGGCACTAGAATGGCTCCTTCTTATGCAAATCTGTTTATGGGTCAATTAGAACAAAATTTTCTTAAAAGTCAATCTTTGCAGCCTTTAGTTTGGCTTCGTTTTATTGATGATATCTTTGTTATTTGGCCACATGGCAGAGATTCTTTAACGGATTTCATATCCGATTTAAATTCTTTTGGGCCATTAGAGTTCACACATAATGTCTCAGATAGTTGCATTACGTTCTTGGATGTTGATATAACTGTTTCTGGTGGTCAGTTCAAAACTTCAGTACACATAAAACCAACCAATAAACAACAATATTTACATTTTGATAGTTGCCATCCGTTTCACACAAAAAAATCAATACCATATTCCCTTTCTATTCGCGGTCATAGAATCTCTAATAATAAAAATGATTTAGAAAAATATCTCACTAACCTAAATAAATCCCTTTTAGAACGTAATTACCCACCCGATCTCCTAAAAAAACAAATTTTAGACTCTTCTTCGAAATTTACTCCTAAAATAAAAACAAACTCAATTAACAAAAAAATTTTTCTAAACACCACCTATTTTCTTGGTGTTGAAAAATTAAACCCAATTTTAAAAGACTTATATTCTATAATCTCTAATAATCCAAATTGGAAAAATATACTCGATTGTCCCCCTATATTGTCTTACCGACGTCCTCCAAATTTACGCAATATTTTAAATAAAAATAAAACGTTTGGTAACCAACCACTTAACACACTTCCAAAAAACGGGGTCGAACCATGTAAAAAACCTCGTTGTAAAACATGCAAAATTATTGTAAGAGACGATAAATTTTCAAGCGCGAACAATAAAAATATATATAAAATTACCACAAACATAACGTGCACCACCAGAAACGTTGTATATCAACTTCTATGTAAGTTTTGTGATGCGTTTTATGTTGGTGAAACTACGACGCCACTAAACATTAGAATTAATAATCATAGATTATCCTGTAACAAATTACTTTCCGCTTTACCCGTTGCAATTCACGCGAGAACTCACGGCAGGGATTTCGATGCTTGCTTTAATGTAAAAGTTTTGAAGTCTTTGCCAGAAGATGCCCGCGAAATTGATTTAAAGACATGGGAACTCTCTCATATTTGGGTCTTGGGCGCTTGCAGGTCTGTAGGTCTAAATAGACAAAATTAAACTAACTTAACAGCATTTAACGCGTGATACTTGATATATTCATTTAAGAAATTAGTTTCATTTCATAATACTGATTGATTTATCTAGCAAAACTGCAATTATATAATAATAATTGTAGTGGCTGGATATATTTATCTTTTAGTTAAAAATGCGATTTTCGAATTTATGAAGGTTGCATTTTAAACGTCATCTCTCATATTTTTTCTGACGACGCCGAATGGCGAAAGCTTAAATAAATCATAATCATCAAATCTATATATATATATAAATATATATATATATAGTAAAATAGTAAAATGTATTGTTTAAATACCGTTAATTAGATGATTTCTATGTTAAAATAGGTAAACACCTTTAGTTTAACATATATAAAAGTTTGACAGTACTGACATTTGGAAAATACGAATGCTTTTTAATATTTTAAGGATTGAAATTTTTTGCAAATAAAATATATAGCCAGAATGTTCAAAGAAAAATTAATACCGAAAGCACAGAAATATATATTAAATATATATATATATTTAATATATATTTTATTATAACACTCATACAATGTTATCACTATAAATTAGATGCTAGTTCGTTCTATGAAACATAATATATGTTAAATTGGAGATGCCTGTAGTCGGCTTAAGTTGTTATTTATCTATTTCTATGTAACTGTCATTATGTATAGCTGTAAGCAATTCTCATACAAATAAATATAAAAATAAAATAATAATAAAAGTCTTAAATATGTTTGTTTATAATAATGACATATTTTTATCAGTGTAAATATGCACGTTTATGTGTGTAGGTAACTAGTTGTAGGTGAACCTACCTTTCAATGCAATTGTTAAAACAGTGGATTCATGTATTGGCCACATTATTTACTATTCTATAAACTAAGTTACGGTGTATGTTTCCCCAAAATATATTAATTAAATAAATAATCACACCTCCGTCCTAATTGAGAAATGATCAGTTGTACCTACAACCGACGTGGTAAGGTATGTACCACGTCTACATACCTTATGTAGACGTGGTTAAAGCCAGCGGGCAGTAATTTGGAAATACACGCCAAAGGTTGTTTACTTATTAAAATGGGACATTAAAATTATTCAATATTCGTCATACTTTTCAATTGAATTAATAAATAAACTTCTCGGCGTTCGCTTTACGACTTTTATGGCACGGTGACAAAATTTCCTTAGATAAATAATTTAATTTTAATTCCGACTCGAGCCGTAAACTTTACGACGTCAAACGCTCGGTCGGTGTAGGGCGACGCCGGCGTCTGATAACGAATATTTTATTTTCGAAGAACTTTATTTCGAGGGCTTTTTCGACGACCTGAATATGAAATCATAAACGTACCCAGCACAATGATCAGACGATAAAGTACACAAACGTCATTTACATTTTGTATGTAATACAAATGTATATTGTATGTAATATATATTTTATATATATGTGTATAATATTATGCACTATTTATTATATGTATTATATTTTGTATTTATGATATTTATCCTATGATCCCCTTTGTCATTAGTAACGTCTCGCAAACGTAATAATATTTCATTTTTTCTGCAACTTCCTTTTGGCTGCTCTTAGAACAGGTTTTTTAACCTAGTTAGAGTAGCCATGTTACTTCAGAGCAACAATGTTTAATTTGTCTATATTATATTAATTTAACTCATTCAGTGTTATTATATCATTTATTGTTGTAACATCTTATTGTACCATATTGAATAAAAAATAAAAATAAAAATAAAAAAAATTAGGTAGATTTCATAGGGAAAGCTCATCATAGGGGGAGTTCATTGCAATGGGTACCTACCATGTCATGACTTCTGCAAAATTTCGACATATCTTCGCGTTTCACATCCCCTAGAACCTAAAACAACCCTTAATTTAAAGGTGTATGTATCTATCTATAGATAGATTATATTACTTTCTGTGTACCATACTTAATTTATTACTTTATTTGAACATATACATACAAATCACACACACTCACAACTACCACAAACATCACTCACAATTTACACATAACATATCAAAAAATTCTACTGTTTATCTATATTATATTCATAATCTATATGTTATATTTTAAGAACACTCTTAATTTTTTTATGCTAATGTTAATATGTAAAATGTCCGAAATCCATAATTGGTTTTGTGTACTAGTAATAAGTTTTGTTTGCAATTATAAAAATTAATACTGTTGGATTTTTCAGTAAAGAATAAATAAAATAAATAAAAAATATATTTTATACCAATCCCTTTCAAATTGATACATAAAATTTAAGGGCATAAAATCTCGGTCAAGTTCGTTGAGGGGCCTCTTTCCGATGGCGCTCTTCTCTGTCTTTCGCGTGCTTTTGAATCGTTCTGTCCCTCTTCATAAAATAAACTATGCTTCTGTAGGTTTTTTTTCCTCGATTCTTGTATTCAGATAATAACATATTTATTTCTAAACTTTTGATAAAACGTATAGAAAAAATATAACCTACCTAGTACCTAGTATTATTTTTCTTCTATATCTACAAATAAGGTGGTTACAACACTACAGCGTTTGTATGGAAAAATGACGGGGTTGAGTCCTCATAATGGGCAAAACCAGTTCAAGGGGTCGGCAATGGGGAGGGGGCGGAGGTCAAAAAGTGCAATTATGCTATAACTGTCCTAGTGTATAAGATATCGATCATTTTTATTTTTATGTTATTCCTTAGATAAACGCCTAAAACTTGTCTGCTGCGAGCGTGTAAAAATGCGTCATTAGCGTGTGTTGTTTGCTTTAATTCCCTGCAATACCTATGCAATTAAAAAAAAAACCTAATTACGGCTTGTATTTATTTTTTTCGCGTAAAAGTGGGACTTGACATTCATAAACGTATAAAATAGCATTAATAATTACCTTCGCTCAAAAGACTATCGAAAAAGGAACATTTGAAATCACACAAAATTCACAACTCGAACATTTATTCTGTCAATCAGCTGTCAGTAGTATGAACGTTTTATTTGATTTATTTTACTGTTTTCGTAACACATATTATAGATAAATTTTAGCGTTCTGCACTCCTTCTCCGTATAAACTTTAACTATGCCAAGTCTCGCACTCCTCCGTGCGCGCGATATTTTATTTTATTTATTTATTTCTCGTTTATTCTTAAAACCAACAGTAGAATATATAAAAATCGAATGGTACATACAATCGTGTGTAAAATTGACTGATGACAGGTTTTCGCTAAAGTACAGAGATACATGTAAAGATTAAATTACACTCGCACTAGAACTCTAAAAAAGGGGATATGCTTAAAAAGGGGTAAAAAGTTCACGTATTAATATATAGATCTGTGTTTTATCTCCAATTGTCTTCACTAAACATAAAATATGCACGTGTTTTTCTCTTTTTATTTGAATATTGATGAGTTTTTTTTATACTTTAGTGTCTAGGAATTATGTATTGTAATATTTTGTTAGAGTACCGTTTAAAAATGAATAAATAAATAATCATAAGCATCGGCCATCTGCGATTATATCTACTGAACCTATAATTATATCTACTGAATTCTCGTCTTGCTTAGTAGGTATATAATTATGCCGTGATGGCCATAAATTCAATGAAGATGATAATAAAAAGATTCTATTTCAAAAGCGTCGCCCAAAATACGCTTGAAATGAATATTCAAAGGAAACTCGCTTAATTTTAGTCATTTTAATTCAATCTCTTTGAGGAAACTTTATGACGAGAAAATCCGCTTTGGCCTTACCACCTTACCTTCGTATAAGAGTATGTATTAGTATAGATTCAAACACCCCGTCTGCCTGGGTTTTCTGAACTGGTGGTAAAAGTTTGCAATATGATTTCGTTTGCAGTGGTTGGAGATCGCGTATGATTTCGACCGTTCCGTTCGGGCGGATGAGGAAGTAATTCTTGAAAGTTACTCAAACATTTAGTATACCAAATCAAGCGCTTTTTAGTTCGGTTTAACCGATTTTCGTACGGTTTTGCATGGTAACCTTTTTTGAAGTTATATCTCTTTGCGTCCGTTGTACTCATGGGGATGGGATGTTGGTCGAGAGACCGCGTCACGCGTTAAGAGTAATTATTACGTTTGTCGAGCTGTAGAGTCCACTTACGTTATTTACGAAATACGTTTGTCGCGTTGTAGAGTTGTAAATTTGAAGCTAGTTGTCTGTGTTTTTTTGAAGTTATACTTCTTTGCGCCCGTTGTACTCATTGGGATGGGATGTTGGTCGAGAAACCGCGTCACGCGTTAGGAGTAAAATTCGTAGAGTGCCTTTTTATACGCTTTTTCGTATATTCCTATACTTTCGTATATTTTTTATAATAACTTAGTGAAAAACGTACATCTTTAGCACGTAGGATATCATTGGACAGTTTTTTTTTTTTTTTTTTATATATTTGAATTGAAAAGTACCTAAACAATTACCACTTTTCCACCTCGTTATCAAAAAAAAACCAGTTTTTTTTAATAGTTCATGTATGTATATGTATAGGCCGATAGAGATTGCAGGAAAACTATTCTCCGCATATCCGTCTGAAAGTGCCTTTATTGTATACTTTCGAGAACAGTTTGTAACGGGGTCTAAAATATGTCCTAGTAACGACAGGGTCACAAAATAGTTTATTGAAGTTACACACTAATCCAAACCAATTTTTGACCCAGTAGGAATATAAAAAGAAATTAATAAATAACAGGTAATAGCTTCGACTCGATACAACTTTTATGTTATTTGAATACCTAGAGAGGTGTCTAGTCGGAGAGCGCGGTGTTAAGACTGAAAACTGAAAAAAACTAAATCTTAAGAAAAGTATTTATAGAATAATCTTTCTAATAATTCGTTTTTTCCGGTATAAAATTATGAAGATGCAAATTCGACTAAGATTTTTAAAATAAATATATTCTCTTTTATAAGATTAACGGCACGATTTAAGAGCACGCGCAAGGCAGAGGAAGAGGCTTTCGGGAAGAGGCCCCTTAAGATTTTTTCTTATGTTATTTAATATAATCATTAGGTTAATATCTTATCTTCTTATCTTCTTAATATATATAAATCTCGTGTCACAATGTTTGTCCTCAATGGACTCCTAAACCACTTAACCGATTATAATAAAATTTGAACACCATGTGCAGTTCGATGTGCACTTGAGAGATAGGATAGTTTAAATCTCAAATTATAGTCGCAATTTTAATTTATCGCTAATTATTTGTCTGTTATTATTTGGCAGTCATAAAACTGACAGATGTCGATACCTTTCGACTGGGTTGATGGCGCTAATGTCTGTTATTATTTGACAGTGACAGTTATTCGACGCAAACGTATTAAAAGAGCCCATCAGTTGGCAGAACAAATTGAATCAAGAAATCCAGCTCAAAGAATCAGGACAGCAGGTCATGCACAAGAATCTCAAGAACAGTGTAACGAACGTCTTCAAGAGAATATCATAAGAACAAGAAAATTATTATTTTCAGTCAAATGCCACCGAAAAAATCTAACCTCAACAACGCGAGCGGCAAACGTCAAAACGCAAACGTCAAAACTACGATCGGAATAATATATTCACTTACGAGATGCTGTTGCTGGAAACATCGATGGAAATTTAAATCCCAATGACATCGGTAATGCTTTCATTTTACCTTCAAGCTACATCGGCAGTCCACGGAACATGCAGGAATACATACAAGATGCGATGACTTACGTACGTCATTACGGCCGACCGGATTTATTTATTACATTCACATGTAATCCGAATTGGGAAGAGATACAAACTTTACTATTGCCAGGACAACAAGCCATTCATCGTCATGATTTAACTGCACGTGTGTTTAAACAAAAATTGAAATCCTTAATTGATTTTATTGTTAAATATACAATTTTTGGTATCACACGTTGTTGGCTGTATACGATAGAGTGGCAAAAGCGAGGTTTGCCTCATGCCCACATTTTGGTTTGGCTTAAAGATAGAATCCGTCCTGAAGAAATCGATCAAATAATTTCAGCCGAAATTCCAGACCCATTAATTGATCAAGAATTATTTGATATTGTCACCAAACACATGATCCATGGGCCATGCGGTGTTTTCAACATGACCTCACCGTGCATGGAAAATGGAAAATGTAAAAAAAACTTCCCAAAGCCGCATACGAATGACACGATCACGGATATTGATGGTTATCCAACTAAATCAACTAATTCAATTGATCAAAAGAGTTTCGCCACGACTGCAAAATGACAATTATCAAATCGTCATAAAAGCCGACAAAGTACCATTAGGTGAACATGCTGGTAGATTCAACGCTCCAACTGTTGATGAGGTTGCTGTTATCATGGTTGGTGATCCAGTTGACAAAAGATCTATAAACATTACACGGCGAGACAACACTGTCAGTACGATTTCGGATCTACACCGTTCATATGACGCACTACAATATCCATTGATATTTTGGCAAGGACAAGATGAATATCACCTTAATATCAATCAGTATGATCCAAATACCGGTAAATTTGACAATTATCTATTTACTTTCTTACTGTATGTATAGATTTTAATTTCGTATTGCATTTTATTTTTTATTTTTTTAGGTGATTACAGAAATAATAAAGTTAGCTCAATGAACTACTACGCACACCGAATAATGGTTAGACAACATCAAGACAATTATATCCTTCGATATCGTCAGCTGTTCCATCAATACATTGTTGATATGTATGCTAAGGTCGAAAGCGAACGCTTGCGATTCCTTCGATTCAACCAGGCAAAACTACGATCGGAAGAATATATTCACTTACGAGATGCTGTTGCTGGAAACATCGATGGAAATTTAAATCCCAATGACATCGGTAATGCTTTCATTTTACCTCCAAGCTACATCGGCAGTCCACGGAACATGCAGGAATACATACAAGATGCGATGACTTACGTACGTCATTACGGCCGACCGGATTTATTTATTACATTCACATGTAATCCGAATTGGGAAGAGATACAAACTTTACTATTGCCAGGACAACAAGCCATTCATCGTCATGATTTAACTGCACGTGTGTTTAAACAAAAATTGAAATCCTTAATTGATTTTATTGTAAAATATACAATTTTTGGTATCACACGTTGTTGGCTGTATACGATAGAGTGGCAAAAGCGAGGTTTGCCTCATGCCCACATTTTGGTTTGGCTTAAAGATAGAATCCGTCCTGAAGAAATCGATCAAATAATTTCAGCCGAAATTCCAGACCCATTAATTGATCAAGAATTATTTGATATTGTCACCAAACACATGATCCATGGGCCATGCGGTGTTTTCAACATGACGTCACCGTGCATGGAAAATGGAAAATGTAAAAAAAACTTCCCAAAGCCGCATACGAATGACACGATCACGGATATTGATGGTTATCCAATGTATCGCCGCAGAAGTACTGAGAATGGTGGCCACACATTTACAATGCGACTGCCGAACTTTCCAAATCAAGTTGAGTTTGATAATCAGTGGGTGGTACCATACTCACCACTACTTTCAAAAACTTACAAAGCTCATATCAATGTTGAGCTTTGCAGTTCTGTTAAATCAATTAAGTATATTTGTAAATATGTAAACAAAGGCAGTGATTTGGCCATATTTGAAGTAAAAAACATAAATAAAAATGACGAAATAGCACGATACCAAATGGGCAGATACATTAGCAGCAATGAAGCTATTTGGCATATTCTCAGCTTTCCCATCCACGAAAGAGATCCTGCTGTCCAACATCTGGCAATACATCTTGAAAACGGTCAACGTGTATACTTCACTGAAGAAAATGTTCTCCAAAGAGCGTTCGAAGCTCCGAAAACGACTCTAACTGAATTTTTTACATTGTGTCAAAAACCTGATGTTTTTGGCCAATTCGCGAAGACATTGGTGTATGGTGATGTTCCACGTTATTTCACATGGAACAAATCCAGTAAAAAATGGGAGCCACGGAAACAAGGAAAACCACATCCTTCCATTACAGGCATATTCAAAGCTAAGACATTGGGGAGACTTTACACGGTACATCCAAAGCAACGTGAGTGCTTCTATTTACGTTTGTTATTGGTGAATGTTCCCGGACCAACGTCTTTTGAATTTTTACGAACAGCTAATGGTCGAGTATTCAATACATACCAGGATGCATGTCGTGAACTGCAATTGCTAGAAGACGATAACCATTGGGACTTAACGCTTGCTGATGCTGCGTTGACATCAACACCGAATAACATTCGTCAGTTGTTTGCAATTATTTTGGCGACATGTTATCCCTCGCAAGCACAAACTTTGTGGGAAAAATATAAAAATTGTATGACAGAAGACATCTTGCACCGAATTAGACAAACAAATCAATGCCAAAACATAGATTATACACCAGAGATGTACAATGAAGCATTGGTCTTGATCGAGGATTTATGTGTTCTTATTTCAAATTTACCACTTAATCATTATGGTATGCCATCACCTAATCGTCCAGCCACCGACTTAGTCAATACCGATTTACAACGAGAAAATCAATATGACCATGGAAGTTTAGCAACAATTATCATGAACAGTGAACCATTACTGACAGCAGAACAAAAAATTATTTATGATCGGATTATGCTGGCTGTTGCTGCTGAACAAGGCGGTTTTTTTTTCTTGGATGCACCCGGTGGAACCGGTAAGACATTTTTAATATCGTTGATTCTTGCCAAAATACGGTCGCAACAAAAAATCGCATTAGCATTAGCATCGTCAGGCATTGCGGCTACTTTACTGGATGGTGGGCGAACAGCACATTCAACATTCAAGCTGCCATTGGACGTTCATAATAAACCAGATGCAATGTGTAACATCAAAAAGAATAGTGGAATAGCTGCAGTGTTGCGGAAGAGTTCTATAATAATTTGGGATGAGTGCACAATGGCACACAAATATTCACTTGAAGCATTAAACAGAACTATGCAAGATTTAAACAGCAATAATAAACTTTTCGGTGGTGCTATCTTACTTTTGTCTGGTGACTTCCGGCAGACCTTACCGGTTATACCTCGCTCTACTTTCGCGGATGAGATTAATGCATGTTTGAAACAATCATTCTTATGGCGAAGTGTTGAAACACTTCGATTGACCATAAATATGCGAGTACAATTGCAAAATGATCCATCAGCACTAATATTTTCCGAACAACTACTAGATATGGGGAACGGTAAAATAAAACTGCAACCAAATACGCAATGCATTAAACTACCAGACAATTTTTGCACTGTTGTTCAGGATAAAACTGAATTGATTCAGAGTATTTTCCCGGATATACAGAATAATTATTTGAATCATGAATGGCTTAGTCAACGGGCGATTTTGGCAGCCAAAAACGTTGATGTTGACGAAATTAACTTCCAGATACAACAGTTGTTACCAGGCGATCTGATGTCTTTTAAATCAATCGATACTGTTGTTGATGAAAAAGAAAGTGTAAATTTTCCGATTGAATTTTTAAATTCATTAGATATCCCTGGAATGCCACCACATAATCTTCGATTAAAGATTGGTTCCCCTATTATTCTCCTCCGTAATTTGAATCCACCTCAATTATGTAACGGTACGCGTTTGGTCATCAAAAAGATCACCGGAAACATTCTTGAAGCAACCATTTTGGCTGGGAAGTTTAAAGGAAAAGTGGTCCTGCTGCCACGTATTCCGATGATACCATCAGATTCTACCATACCCTTCAAAAGGCTACAGTTTCCAATTCGTTTAGCTTTCGCCATGTCTATAAATAAATCTCAAGGTCAAACAATGTCCATTTGTGGTTTAGATTTGGAAAATCCATGTTTTTCTCATGGGCAACTATATGTTGCGTGTTCACGTGTTGGGAAACCGTCGAATCTATTTGTGTTAGCTAAAGACAGGTTAACCAAAAACATTGTGCACCGATTGGTGTTAAATTAAATTGAAATTGAAAGTATTTATAATTCAAAAAAAAAGATATTAATGTTTAAAAGTTTAAGACTGTCTGCCTTGCCTACCTCATTCATGAGTTTAAGCGTCACATGTTATTTACTGTATTATACTGTAATATACTTATATTTGTTATAAAATTAAATGGAAATAATAAATCTGATAAATTTTTATTTTTTACCTATTGATTTCTGCTTAGTATCAAGTGTAAGAACATTTTAATTAATTGTGTTCAACGTACTTCCCCTTCAAATCTCAATCCAGTGAATTTGTATACCAACATCAACATTTTCGTCTTTGTTCGTAAATAATTTCATTGTACTAAAGGGTTATAGTAGTAGAAAGTCAAATAAGGAGATCAGCATATTTTTTTACAAATACCATCTGTGTGAAAAAGCATAGTGGACTCCGTGACTGATGTTCTCTTATTGTTCCTCTTAGATTGTTTACTATAATGTAATATAACAAAAACTTTAGCCACAGCAACGCGTGGCCGGGTCAGCTAGTATGTATATATAATAAACATCAAACTACGTATTTTCTATGAGAAACCGTGATGATCCAGTAAATTCTTAAGATATCAATCGATATTTTTTTTTTGTCATGTTTGGCGTCGTTTTAAATACGGAGGTCAGACCGAAAACCATACGAAACAGTGCATCAGTACATGTCATTAATTCGTATCGGACGGATGTGTCGAACTATATCCCTTGAGGACGAGATATGGGATCATCTCCTAATCGTCGGCGGTATGTCAAAATCCGCAAAATTATATGTTTTGTAACCAACAAAATGATTTGTCAAAGTCATCGGAAACAGAATTCAACGCGTCGACCTCTCTCCCAATGGGTATTTTTTAGTCAACTCATACTCTCTCATATACTCTATAGAGTCACGTGCTTCTGAAACCAGAAACAAACCATATAAAATAAATATAATTTATGACGAGAATCATGTGGAGGAGGCATTTGTGATACTTAGAAATAAAATAACAAAATGTGCCTAAAATTGGATATTTTTGTTTTAGTTTTAAAACATGAATATGATAACTTATGGTAAAAGTTTTTAATTTTCATAAAATATATGTTTTTGTGTTATTATTTTAATTTTTTTTTTTTAAATAAATCAAAGCTGTTAATATTTCATACAAAATGGTTTGTGTTATAAGCGCCGTTTTGCCCGTCATAAGATACGATAAGATAAGATAAGATTTATTTTCCAATATATACAAAAATGTACATAGGAATGACTTATTAACTTTTAACATACAACAATCTAGATAGAAAAAATCGACGATGAATACAATAAAATAAAATTGCACAAATAGATTTTCTAGAAACAAAATAAAACAAATTTAATTTAACAAACCAGAGAAATAAATAGTTAAAAAGATCTAATAAAGTATACACGGGAAATACAAAATCAAAATTTACATAAATATAATTAAAACTAAAAAGAGAAACTGAAAAGAGATTAATTAAAACTCTTCAAAACTGTATATATTTTTTTCTAAAAGTGTTATCTTAATCTCTTTTTTAAAAATGCTAAATTTAGAAATAAGTTTTATATTCTCTGGTAATTTGTTAAAGAAATAAGCGGTTAGATAATTATTGTTTTTTTTAATCTGACTTGGGGATGACCGTTTGTACATAATTGCTCTTGTAGCGAGTGTCATGATCATGAATCTGGCTATGTGTAACTACCTTGTACTTGTAAAACTCACACAAAAACACTCCTGGATATGCAAGCCATAGATTGTCAGAATTCCAAGTCGTTTAAACAATGGTCTACATGATACACGTTGGTTCATCCCTACAATAGCTCGGATAGATCGTTTCTGGAGTCGAAAGATATCACTCACATACGGAGCTGTGCCCCAAGCGATTATACCATATCTAAGGTGTGATTCAACGAGATAGAGTTTATACCTTTCCGTACGTCGTGCAAGGTTTCCTTTTGTAGGTCAGAATCGCTTGAATGGTGTCCTTCGTTCACGTATGTAGTTCCCTTAAGAAATAAACTCAAGTCGCTCTATATGTATGTGCTATAATGGGAAATTTCGCATCATAATCTGCCCTCACGCCATCTCGAACGAAATTGGTCCTTGATGTTGCAATTACAGCATCCGGCCTGTCCTCTCAATTTATTATCATTAGATGCGGCCTCCGCTACAAAACCCGACGCTCCATGCGGGCTTTCGTAAATACATTATTATTCCTCTGATCGTACGTTATGGCTTATGGCGTGACAGATTGGCAATACGCTCGATCAAAAGAAATTCAATGGCGCTTTTGCGACCTTTATTTCAGATATCTATTAATACATGCCGTTTACATAATACAAAAGAGTCTATCGATTATATATTATAAATTTATTTGAAGTTCTGTGTTCCTTACTAAGACCCTTATATTTATTTATTTATGTATCAATTAATTTACATTGTACCAGCCAAGCCCTAGGCTTATCTGCTGGAAACCAGGTGTGTATAACAGATTTTAATATTTGTGAAATTTGTTCACATTATTTGTTTTTGTATTTTACACGTCCTTTACAAGATAAATTAATAATCTTATATAGGTACATTTTTATAGCTTAATAGTAAACTACAAACAAAAAATAGGTATAATATTAATAACATTGTCATACAATAATTAACAAGCTACGTTAATTTATCTGGAAACAATTAGTAAAGTGTTTTTCGGAGATTTCGTAGCAAATATATCTAACCCCATATTTTTTTTTTATATTTAACATTACTTTTTAGTAAAGATCTTGGCAAATTATTAAAATAGAATGGTGTAATAAATACACAACGTTACATTTATATAAACATCACGTTTGCCTGTATAATGTTACAATGTTTAAATAAACACTGTAAATCATGATGCCATAACTAATTGCGCGAGCAGACAGCATGCGAGTGAACCTAAAAAATCAGTCCATCGAATCACGTGCTATCTTGCACACTCGACCGAGTCAATTAGCATGATGACACGGCCGAGTTCATCAACTGTATCCCGATGACGTCTCTCGGCCGAGTTGTACAACTCGACACAATTCGCAAACAAACAAATTAATTCATCAAATCGCATGCTGGCTCGCTCGCACACTCGGCCGAGTTGGGTTGAAAGTGAGGACTTTTATCTAATGACGTCAGGTTCTGGTTAAATAATTTACTACTACGAAACAATGCATAGAAGCAGTTGATATTATATGAAGGCTTTACTATACATTATATAAATTTAAGGTCTATTATAACCCTCAATAGAGCCCGTAGCAGGCGGGCTCAAAATAAGCCTGCGCCCCCCGACTTTCTCCCGCGTTTGAGGTTAGGAGGTCCTCTTTTCGACGCAGGCTAAGATAAATCGGCATCTCTACACGTGACGTTTCTCCCTCTTCACTAATTCCCATCTCGCCTCCTCCATAAATCATTTCTGAGGCATACATTTTTGAAATTTATTATTTGTATCGTTGAATGAGACATTCTCAAAGTACGCATGCAGTAATTCATAGTACCGATTTGTTAAACTTACAGCTTACGTCTGGAGTTTCTATCAATAGAAACTCCAGACCAACACATCAACCACACAACACACACCACCACCAACCACCAACACACCAATACATTCAACTCAACAACACATTCAAATGTGTTGGTGAGTAAATAGGTTAATAGGTTAATGAAAAAAAAATAATTTTGATACTTAATTTTGTTTTTAGTTTATTCACACCTTTCCAAAAGTTCAGATAGCAACAGAGTCGCGTTCAACGAATTCGGAAGCGACTTCGAAGCGAAGCGAAGCTTTGTTCAGTTTCACAGAAATCTCGTTACAAGTGACGGCGTAGCATGACGGCGTAGCACGTAGAATAGTTCAGTTACAAATCACGTAGTTATTTTGTAGCCGTTTAAGCATTTGTTTATTTTGTAATCGCGTTTAACGTATCCTCAGTTATCGCATTAACGCCTACTGCTAGTGGTAATGAAAAGGTTGCCAGTAATAAAACCAAGGAATTTAGGAATGGGCATATTGCAATATAAACATTTATGGAATATATATTATTATAAAACAATATTAAATATGTAAAAATATGTATAAATACAGTAATAATAATAATAATGTATAATGTACAATATAGGGTGACGTCAGCATAGTGGGGATAACTAAAATAAAAGCAAAATATATATTTTTTTTGGAATTGTGGATATTCACGTTTGGCAGAGAAATTGCCGCGATTGTTTTAATGAACGATTTTACCCTCTTAACTTTAAATTTCCCATTTCAGAGTACCCACTTTGTCCCCTGCCATTCAACCGCCCTTGCAAAATGTGCTCAACGGATCACGCAATCTTTCGAGCCTCATCCGAAGGAAATGACGGCGCGCAGTTTTTCACACCTACCCGCCATTTTTTCTCCCGACGCGATCGCTCACTCGGGCGGGTCGAAGATTGCTCTTGGGATAAGCGGGCATTTGGGTGGTGCCTTCAGCATCCTCGTGTCCTTAAAAAAATACTGTAAAGGCTGGACACTGCTGATATACTCCGCCCTAATAAGGATTCATTCTTTCCGGGGCCTGATTCCGGCGGGCGCGTGCACTTAAATTATTCCGTTCCAACTAACGCGTGCCGTTGTGGGATAATTATGAATACAAATTTTAATCTATGTCTATGGGATGATTATTAGTTGTCTATAGAAATAACTATGATTTTGTGGTTTAATTTTCTCAATTCTTGTATTTATTCGTAACTGCTGATTATAAAATAACGCGTTTCTGACTCTAAGTATAAATAGAAATTAATAAATAACAGGTTTAACTAGATAAAAAGTATAGTCTATTATTCTAGTTAACTACCTAAGATGGTGTCTAGTCGGATAGCGCGATGAGTAAAGACTAAACACTCAAAGTAATGTCTTCGATTATGAAAACTAAACCGTGGAGGAGTTTATAAATTGTCTCAAACCAACCGGTCTAAGATTGACGTTTTTCCAAACAAAGCAAATGTCTGTGACGTTCAAGAAAGAATTTGCAAGCTAATTAATACAAGGTGTCTTTGATGTCGATACAAAACTCCGGTTGAACTGGGCGTGAGAACTGAGTATCTGGCAGTTTCACAGGTCTGAAATATTCAAGGAATTTATTTTTCTCGATTTCACCAAGCAGAATTAAATGTGATCCCTCTTCCGGGGTCTCCGCGCGTCGCCTCTACCTCTGTCGCGCAGAGCAAAAAATAGACACTGCGATCTTTCCGGTCACTGGACCACATGATGCTTATAAATGATTCCTCCGACGCCTTCCGAATTTCGTCACAGCCGGGCGGGGGAGCCTAGGTGGGTATGCGAGCGTAGCACTCATTTCTACTGCAGTCTGACTCCCAATTAGCGCATAAAAATATTGCCATCTTGTCATTAAAATTGTGAGATTTCTTTTCCATTAATTACGATGTTGAGACTTTTGCATTACTAAACCACATTATTTTGCGTGTTTGAATTACTAAAGAGCGGTATTCCAATTCTTCTTACCAGTTGAGCAATATAAAATCACTGCAGTGTCTCAAGATTGATCTAGGGACAGTCAAAAGAACGTCAAACAAATATTAATATCTTCATGCGTTTTGACGATTAGATAGTCCAACAAAATAAATATCTCATAGTCGCCTTGTGACCTATGTGTTGACTTATGTAATATATTGACAAATTTGAAAGCTGCTACTGATGAACCGGCCTGCAGGCTTAGTCTGGGACTACGATAATCATACACAAGACCGCGGTTAACGCGGTAACAACAGTTCAATGTCATCACGTAAAGTTTAGATTTTTTCTCGGAAACCATGTTAAATTTTTATATACCATCTTTACCAATAATATTCAAAATCTCAGGGCTAATTAATAGTTTTTTTTTCTTGCGGAAATGCTCTTGCTTAATCCCCGGTGTATATTCGATTTTTCATTACATTCAATATTGAAACATATTCCCGAAAGATCAGCACGCATGCCCGTCTCTGCTCCCCTAGAAACGGGGAAATATGAAAAATGAAACGTTTTTGAAACGAGATTGGTTTGCGGGGGAAACGCAAATATTTAAATTTTTTGATAGGGTGTTGGAAATATCCGGATTTTCTTTTTAATGTTGGATATTGATTATAACATATAAAGAAAAGTATTCATTTGTAACAAAAAAAAATAGCATTGAGGTTATTTTTTATAAAAAATATCAAGTGGTGAAAACTGCGCGACCAAGTTCGGAATTGAACCATCTATATATTAATACGTGAAGGAAAAACTTTGTACCCCTTTTAAAGCATTTGACATGGTTAAAGTTTATATGGAGAAGAAAAGCAGAAAGCTAAAATTATCTATAATTTAAGTTATAAACACATAAAGTTACGTTCACACTAAGCACTGTAGAACTTTGAATTTTGTATAATTTCAAATGTTCCCTTTTCAATGATCTGTCACGGTCAATATAGGCAAAAAAACGTAATTATTATGTGTAAAAAAGTGAGTACATTTTATTATTTCAATTAAACCCCGTCTAATCTTAGTTTCAGCAATTTAATTTTACATGTTACATTTTTAGTTTCATATTTTTTACATTCAGTTATTCTCACCTACTTTTCATTATACCTCCACATAGAACTGACGTGAGACACAAAGAAGAAGGAATAATAGGACAAATGCAAATTTAAATAGTGTTACAAAATGATAAAATTATATTGTCGGATACATTTAAATGTGCACTGAATGTTGAGGATTAACGCATTCACAATGCAAGAATCTGAAGTCACTTTAGGTGAACGGTTGCATTCACTTCATATTGGCATAAGGGTAAAGCAATATTACCGGCCTTAGCAAAATTAATACTTTAACTAATTGTAGGATAGGCTTACTTCACACGAACCTTCAATGAAAAGACAGTCAAAAAAATATTTTGAAAACATTCAGAAATGCAATTCAGCATTCTGTAATTGTGTTTTTATTTTCAACCGTTACTAACATTAAATTTTAAATTTCATAAGTATTGCAGGGGATTGAGACAAACGACACACGCTAATGACGTATTTAGATACGCTCGCAGCGTGCAACAACAACAAAATTAAATAAATATATATGCAATGCTTATTGCTTATACCCCACTTAAATAAAGGTAAACCAACCATATTATAGTAGTACAAGGACACCAATAATTCTCAAACGTATAAGACCACTGGGCGACCACTAGTCTTGATCAGTAGTCAAACGTATTTACCAACATACGTTTACTATCTATTAATTTATTACTTCCAATAATAATAATGAATATGCAAAATGGCGTGTACAAAAGCACAATTAAAATAAATAAATATCGTTCGTTTATGAGCGCGGGCGAGGCAAATATATTTTCAGAATTTTGTTGTCATTTTTCCGCCCACGGGCTGAAAGCATTTTTCATTTTCATGAAAACATTTTCTCCGTTAATGTAGCGAAATGAGCTTTGTCTTTTGTTCAGTCATGCGTTTTTGGATTGGATAGCTGAGTTTTAGGATTATATAAAAAAAAAAACTATGAGCCAAATGAAATAGTGTTTATTATTATGATTGTGCATACTCGTAGTAATAGTGTACTATGGGTATAGTACACGTGTGGAGGAAATTTTAACGCACTTTTAATTCAAAATGTGTATTTTTTTTTATTTTTCGTTTATTTTTTTATTTCTTTCATTTTCCTAAAATTAGCCGTATCTAAAAACCGAAATTCATACGTTTAAGGCGACGTATTGACAGTCGGCTTTGAAATTCGATGTGTAATTTTTATAGGGTGTCAGGTTTTACTCTCTGCGCGGTCAGTAAACAATGTTGGCTTTTTATTTAATTACAGCTTCATAATATAGAAATTAGAAAAACAAACTTTTCTATGTTTTATACCCTTCATTTGCTTTTCAATTACTATTTTTTCTAGGGCTCTAATGTGTTTTATAAGAGAGAAATTCAACTAAAAAAGAACTAGGACATAAGATAAAGGTATCTAAACATATTTTTTGTATGATTAAATATCCAATGGTTTCCAAGTGCCAAACATAGAAAAAATATTCTAAGTGAATGGAAAATAATATTTATGCTTTGGCTTCGCCTTAAGTCTACACTAAGTAGGTGGTTGCCTGTTCTTACTAACATAACCCCTCAGAAAATGTGACAAATGTCAAGCAGGTGGAGCCGAATTGATCATCAGTATTGACCTTGGTAATTTACCTAGCCTCCCACTGCGATCACGACACCCCATATAGAGGGACCTTTTATTACAAGTTCCTCGTGGTCATAGAAAAACTGCCAGGCTTCCATCCGCCCAGAAAAACATGGTGTATATTGAATACGCTAAGGACACGTCACCGGCGAAGCGGAGAAATGCTTAATATATGGGGTGTTGCACCTTCCCCATCGTGTGACTGCGGTGCCCCAGTTCAATTGACTTGACCTAGACATTTAATTACTTCAAATTCGTAGTCAAGATCGTATTTACCTCAAGATCGTGGTAGTCGTTGGACTATTGACCTAGAGGTCGCGGGTTCGAATCCGCAGATGGTCATACCATTTTTAAGACCATCTTCCCTGACTCTAGGACAGGCACATTTGGCCTAGTTGAGTAGGGCCCAAAATAATTGTATATGACTAATTGTATTTAAAAAAAACTGGTGTGCGTCGGACCAGACGGTGGAAGTTATACTTCTTTGGCCGTTCGCACACACCCACTCACACACACAGGCAGATAGGATATATAAATGAAATATAAGACATTTTTCTCTGTTATTCAATATATTATTATAAGACACTTCATTATTATACTATACACCTATAAATTATCATTATCAATCATTTCTTCTTTAATCCGGATTTTACTCCTAATCCAACATCCCATCCCTGGCACAGACAACTAGCTTCAAATTTCGGAAGGACTCTACAACGCGACAAACATATTTCGTAAAAAAGCAATTGGACTCTACAACTCGACAAACGTAATAATTACTCCTAACGCGTGACGCGGTCTCTCGACCAACATCCCATCCCAATGAGTACAACGGGCGCAAAGAAGAACTTCAAATAAAAGCTAAAACACGTCACGTTCACGTTCACGTTTTTTGTTTAAATAGATTATTTTACCTTAGGGTATTTTTTTTTCTAAATTTACATTTTACATTTTTTGACTATTTCATTATAATATTAATCCACACGAAAGAAGAATTTGCGACAGCAGAGTCTACTTTTTTATGAAAAGATAATTATTGGTGATGTAATTAGGGTTCATATGAACTTCTGAATCACGCTGATTAGCAATCATCTAAATGGCTAACTTTCAGGGACGAGTTGCCGTTGAACTTATGTAGTCAAGACGGATGCGCGTGCGCGTGGCTCATTATATAAAGTGGGTCTTACGTGCGGGTTTCCTAAGTAATTAGGGTAAGACGTAAGTTGGATACGTAATTTCGCGTCTGTTCGGGATGTAATCTCGGAGATTTTAATTCCGCACGTGCCTCGTCTGTTTTCCTCTCGTCGTTAATGAGATAATAATTTAAAACTCTCTAAAATATCGACGCGGAAAAGATGCGTTTTGTTGGATCTTAAGTCAGCTCACATTGTCCATTTCGTTGTCCAAGTGCTGAAGCATGTTTGTGTTATTAATTAATAACAATATAAACGAGCAATCTCCGTGATATTGTTGCTATTGGCAGAATATAGTTTTTTTCATAGGCTCTAACCGACGTTACTATATTATTACAAAACCGCACAAATTAAGGGGGCATACAGATTTGTTAAAAAATTAGAAATGGGGCAAGAAGGACATTTATCGCGGCGTCCCACTCTATCGTTCACGTCGAGCGAATTCCGACACGGGTGCGAAGAGAGCGGCGTGCACACAGCTACTGCACGCTTCTTCTAGGTCTGTCCCTATACGGATAATCACATAATCATTTATTTTAAACTATTGAAAAACATTTTTAAAAAAGTAGTCAGGAATGCAACTTTGTTACCTTAATCACTATTATATTTTTTTTTTCAATAATCTTCGACCAAAACTGGCTCAAAAAACAAATAAATATAAATATAAACACCGCAAGATTATTTTATTTTTCAGCACACAGGATAAATTTACAAAAAACAACCTGGAATGGAACCAGACAAAGGTTCAGTGTATTACATTTATTTATTTTTTTATCTTTTTAATCATCGTCACTTCTGAGAAATACTTTATCTAAAATACAATAAAAGGACAACTTACCACTTACATTCGTAAGAGAATTTAAACTCATGGCGCACAGGTTTTTGTATTTAATTTTTTTTTACTCTATTTTATATAATTACGTTTTGTGTACATAGGCCTTAAATTACTGCCGGGGGCATTAAGTTACGCCCCTGAAAATTAATGTTAACTGAAAGTTTATGATCGCGATATTAAGGAAATCGCCTAAAAGCATCTAATCTCATTTTTACAAGCTTTTATTTAGCTTGCAATGTTTGAATGCCGGTTTAGGTCAAACCGAGCTGAATTAAAACCACTTTCTCTTATTCTACATTTGATATGCTAGTTCAGTTTCGATGACAATGCACTTTTATGGTAAGCATGACTGTTTATACACCCAGGAATGGCTCCAAACGAAGGAACTCCTCAACGGTCAACAGCACAGACACGATAATTTGTATACGCATTCAAGCACCTTAATAAAAGCTTGTTTTTTTAATGTATTTTTACGAATAATCTAATAAAATATTTTTAATTTTCTTCAAAAAGTACATTGCGGGTAGTTATTGTAGGGTAAATTATTCCGTCCGGCCATCAGAGCAGAATATTTTCTTCCGCGAATTACAAGATTTCGCTCACCGCACGTTTCGTTATTTTTCGGTTGGTTTTATTAGCGTGCTGATAATTTAGGCACACACAAATATGGCTCATAAAATCGTACCGCCCACAGCATAGCAAGCGTTAAATGTATTTTTTTCGTTATTGGGCAAAGAATGATTTTTCGGTCGTGTGCTTTCGGCAGATTGTGGGCAAAGTAATCTCTTTGGATAGAGACGTTGCTGAAAAAATAATCTCGGAAAAATAATAATTGTAACACTATTTTATATTTAATATTTTTAAAAAGTTGGTTTATTTAAAGAGTATATTAAATGTTTACCGGATAGACACTTAATTTACATTCATTTGTGTGTATCGTTAGTGTGTGTGTATATTTGTGCTTAAAGTTATTTTTTATTATTTTTCACAGGGTTTGCGCAGGTCTCTTTATACTCTGTACCACTGAAAATGATCAAATCAGTTATATAAAAAAATAAAAAAAGTACTGCAGCCATACAAGAAAATAATTATTTTTTTATTTTTTATTTGTTTATTTTAGCAGGACAGAGATGGAACCCAGACTATTTTATCATTAATTCAAGGTTTTTGCACCTAGAAGTTATTTAAATATATTAACCAACTAAACCCAAGTGAGAGGTCTAGAAGTAGTAAAATACCTGTAACGTTTAAAAACAACTGCAAATCAATTGAAACATCCAATATATACGAGTATTTTATTTTCGCGGTCGATTTCGTTCCGGCTGATTTCGTTCTAAAAACACAAAAAAGGCTCTAAAAATGTCAAGAATATTTTAGATCTGCTTAGATCCTCTCAGTTTTAAGTAAACTATTTTGAAAAAATAGTTCACGATCAAATTTATCCGATAATGTCCCCCTTGACCAACTTGAGCGAATTCACTAAACACGTTCAAACGAGTCATATGCACAAATTTCTCCAAAGCATTTGACAGAGTCAATTAACGAATTCTAATTACCAAGTTCGAAGCATTAGGTAAACATGTCGATCTTCTTAGATGGTTCAAATCCTATATAAGCAATCAAATTTTGTAACAATTCCATTAGGTGTTCCTGAAGGTACTCACCTGGGGCCTTCACTATTTAATGCGATATTGGTAACTGTTTTTACACTTCTGAACACAACCTCTCTACGCTGATGACATGAAAATTTATTCAGTAATCTCTAACAAATAATAATATAGACTTAAACTCAACTAAGTGCAACAAGATATCTTATACGAGAAACATTATAAAAACCAATTTCACTTATACTAAATGTCCACTTTGCTTCATTCGTATTTAAAATATATTACAGCGAGAGACCACCCTATCGATATAAAAAATTAGTAAAATCACGGGACAATCACAATCACCTAACACGTGCGAGAGATCACTTTTTAATCGTTTTGTATATGTTACATATGAGCATGTGAGGATTACAATAAATAAGTGTAAATTATATATTATATATAATAAAACCGGATGTGCTGAAAATCAGCACCCTCCTCTCTCAGAAAGGAGGGCAGCTGAGCACACTCCTTTCATTGAAAAATGCGATTAATTTTTATGTACATACCATTTATTTTTGTTTTACATTTTTCAATAAAGAAACATTTTCTTTCTTTCTTCTTTATTTCTTTATACCATCGAAACTACATTTGTCCGTGATCTGTGTGTAAATCTAGATCATAAATTAATCGGCGATCAACATATATCCTATATTGTTGGTAAAGCATGCGAAACACTTGGCTTTATGTTTAGGTCATGTAAGTCTTTTTCGGGGACACAGGCACACATAACCCTATACTCTGCGTACGTTTGCATAATTTTGTTTGATCTCCGCAATATGATGTGTACAAGAACAGAGTGTAGCACATTCAAAAACGGCTAAGTAAATTCATCGCACATCGCGAGCACCTGGAATTTAACACATATGACTAGATGGCTAATTATTTTCATATACAGACCCTCGAACACCGACGCACCATAGCGAATATGGCACTTCTTCGCGATCTATTACATAACAGAGTAGACAGTCCATATCTGGTATCAGGTATTAACCTGCGGGTACCTTCTCGCACCACGCACTCGTCTACTCTGTTCCAGGTGCCAAGGCGTAATGTGAACTATTCTACAAACTCTATTCTATACCGTTTACTCGATACCTACAATACCAAACTCAGCGAGATCGATGTACTTGACCTGAATCGTACCAGGTTTCTTTAAAAAAATCGAACTATTTCACACCACCTCCGATTGAAATGAATATAACTCAAGTACCCTCACACTTTTCTATCATACACACTTTAAGTAGTAAGGCGTAAGCTTTAATGGCCTTATTATTAATTCCTTGTTTTATTAATTGTTGTATATGCTATTACTTCACTAAGTTAAAAGTTGTACTGTGCAAAAATTGCCATACCTATATGGAAATTTCTGCACAGTACAACTTTTGACTTAGTGAAGCAGTAACCCAAAATGGTGGCGTGGACCGTTCCGTTCACTTCGTGCAACACATTTTTTGATTCTTTAGCTACCACATGATATTTTTTTATATTCGATATAAACGCTAATTTATGCCTGAAACTCTAAAACCTCACCTGACCTGACTCAAATTTCGCTATCATTGGATTATCTCTTATGCTCCCAAGAGCAAACACGTCAAAACTAAGGTTTTCGCCAAGATCGTAAGCCGATCAATTACCCTCATTTCAGTTAGAAGTTTGGACTCTTTTCAGATGGAAAAAATAGACCTAACGGAGTTGTATTTTGTTTAATTTAATTACAATTTTCAAATATGTCAGTATTACTTCCTCTGCCCTTTATAACTATAACTGGAACACAAAGCATACTAGTTAATGACATGGAAGTAGGTACCATGTTTACCTAAATAGATCTCAAATATGTTCCAAGGTAAACTTTTTGCTTTTTTGCTTTTTTAACTTTTGCATAAATTATCCGAGCAAGTTGGTTAAAGTTATTTTTTGAATAATTATTGCAATTTTACCAGAGAATGTTGTGCTATACCCTAGGTAATATACAATTATTTTTGGACTCTACTCAACTAGGCCAAATGTGCCTGTGCTAGAGCCAGGGGAGATGGTAGTAATGAAGCGTTAAAAATGGTATGGCCATGCGCGGATTCGGACCCGCCACCTTTGGATTAATAGTCCAACGCCTTAACCACTAGACTACCGTGAAATATGAACATATGCGATATGTTAGATGAGTACATTTTGTGACATGTAAGGGTTAAATGCTATGTAAGAAAGTGTAATGTATGAATTGTGTTGTGAGTGTATTTTATAAATCTAAATGTTCCACAGTGTGCCTCTACTTAAATCTTCTGTTGCACATTTTATTATTTTATTTTTTGTCAGCTGCAGATCCATGTTTAAATATCTAATTACATCACTTTACAACAGCAGTGCACGCTATAAAGGTGATGTAAAATGAAATTAATAGTTTTTGTAAAAATTAATAAATTAATAAATAAATGAATGTGTGAGAAGTAAGTTATTCGTATGAGAGATATTTTATAATATAGCTTTTGTATTTTTACCTTTGTATGTTGATTGATTGTCGGGGAGAATATTTATGTTACTTAATAATAAATAATTTCTATTTCGACCCAGTTTTTTTGACAATTTTGACGTTGTATATTATTATTATTATTATTAGCTATTTACAATATTTAGGAGTTAGCTCCGGTAATACTGTTCAGTTTAGTAGGTGAGGACAAAAAAAATAATGCTAAACAACTCGCAGCCTACGCTTAAAAACAGCCTTGGAACAAGAAAAGGGTAAATTACTGACCTATGAAGAAACGAATTGAACCCAATGTTCCGTTTTCTCAAGATAGGTTTTATCTTGGAAGGATGGTCATTACGGCCAATATAAGGAGCCTTAGAGTATATTATATCATTTTTGTTTTACTTTCTAATCGATATTAATTGTATTGTATTAAGGAAATAAAATGTGGGAAACGCATTATTCGCCATTGTTATAAGCACATTCTGGTTGGAATTAGCTTTAGTATGTTTTTCGTGAGTGAGGGGTATTTATATATATATAAAGTTGAATCTATATATATATATATATATAAAATAACAAGGCTTGACTGACTGAGTGATTCATTATCGTCCAGCTCAAACCGCTTTAGGAATCTAAAATTTTGAAGTTACATTTGTTTTATGACGCAGGCGCCCACTAAGAAAGAGGGCGAGGGGAAAATATGTCAGAAACTGAAGATGTTACAGAGTTGAAAATGAATATAAAGATATTTCTTAAAAAATAAACAAACATGTGTTTCACCATTTTCCGAAAATCTGTCAAGGGGAGCGAAAAGAGGGGGTGGTTTTTTTTCAAAGAAACTTACATCTAACAATTACCCACGAACATAAGGCGTTACTGGGTTGAAAATTAATATTTAGATTCTTGTAAATTTGTCTCGCGTCCAAGACGCATTGAAGCGTCTCTTGGCAATACGCCGGCCGGTTCTTACCCAATTACAGCTTTAACCCCGGGCTTGCTTCCGTCGTTTTCAATCCGGCTGATTGAATTCGCCCTCCGAGTTCCGGCTTAAGTTGGGTTTAACGGCGCGGATCGCATTAGGCAAACAACCCGGCCGCGGTTTTAATCGTCCCAGCGTCCCGGAGACCGAATACCTAACTCCAGGATAATCTCGATGGTTGATTTTTAATTCCCGGGTGACTTTCCAAACCGTTACACAGGCTGTATTTAAAGTGACAGCCTTCATCAGAAATAAAAAAAAAATATGGGCAATTTTGTTTTCCAATTGCGAGAAAAATTAAGCGAAATCGTTTTGATGTTTGAGAACGCAGCACAGGGATTGTATTTATTGATGTCCTTTTACGAGGTTGATCTAATATAATGATTTCATTAAAAAAACATTGTTTTTATTTATTTATTTAAACCATCAAAACATTAAATTAATAAAACAATATGTAATGTGCGTGAAGTGTGCGGTGTGTGATGTGAAGTATGTGTATAATGTCTCTATTTGTGACAAGGAAATGTCTCTGTGTGTGTTTAACATGTGTACATAAACCTACATATTATAAGTGGTATAATAATTATTATATATTTATTATGATTGCCTAAAATTTACATTCAATATAATATTTATTTATATACATTGAACCTTTACATTAATCTATATATATAAAACAAAGTCGGGTTAGTTACACCATTTATAACTTAAGAACGGCTGCACCGATTTTTATGATCTTTGATTTGTTGGATCTCTCTGCTCCGAATAGCACAATAACTATTAAAACATTGGAAAATTCACGAAAAAAAGTATTAAGAAAATTCATTTTCTCAAACATTTTGCTTGGAATGGCTTTGTATTTTGTGAAATTCTACTTTCAAACTTTAAGTTTGTTGCCTTCGAAGATGTTCACTCTGTGAGGTTATCACATTTTTCACGACGCTATTTGTTAAATCGATAATTGCTTAATTTTGTAATTTTCATTTAATTTTGAATTGTGTGAAAACATTTATTGAGCTTAATTTGATTGTTGATTTTATCAACCTCCCCCCCACCCCCCCTAAAAGGACACCATTTTAATATGATTTCTTTTTCGCGTGACCGGTTTAGTCGATATAGGCAAACCTCCTTAAGGAAAGTAAGGATTTTAAATACAATAACCTGAACTAAATCTATGTAATTAAAATATTTTTATTATATTTTGGTAACGGCGTATTACAATTTTTCTAGTGCCACATTTACTGAATTTACAGAAGTATAAATGTGATAAAAAATATTAGGTATTTTTTTATTACAACGTGTAGTGTATAGTGTTCCTATTTTTGTTTAGTATAATTGGTTAGTTTTTTTTTAGTATAATTTAGTTTCATAAAGATACAGCAGGATATTATAAATACTTACATGTTTAATCCTAAATTAAAATAATAAGTCTTAGGAGGATTAGGTGTAAGGCGATATTTTGAAACGGGGCCATACTCGAAGTGATTAGTCATTTTTATTTATTTTCATGATGCCTAGTTTTTGATTCGATGTTTTTATTATTTAAAAACTTAAGGTATATTTTGTAGTGGTTTGAGTGAAACGTAGTGATATCGATCATTTTACAATTAGAAATAATATATTTTAATACAGGTAAAATAATAGTAAAATAGTAAAAGTCTAGTAAAATAATAAAATCCATGCCAACCTGTACTTACGAACATTTTGTACTTAACGAAAATTTTGTTTGAAATGATAGGTTTTAATAGTAATTATGGTTTATAAAAAAATATTATAAAATAGCAAAATAAAGCTCTTACTACAATATTTAAAATTAAATATGTTAATGAGCCTTCTTCCGACCTCCGTTAAAACTTTTGTGCCCCTTGAAAACACGTCACATGACATAATTTCCTTGGAAATTCTTGCTTGGAAATTCGCGAACTTTGGGGATTTTTTCAAATCCAACTTTTGGGATCTAAAATGATTGCGTTTTTTTTTATACCGAGGAAAACCGACTTTCTGATTAATGTAGCTATAACTACTATTTTTAGACGCTTTTATTTAGCTTGCAATGTTTGTAATGTCAGTTTAGTTGTAAAATCTTGCGAGCTGATTAGAACCACCTCCTCTCATCCTACGCAGTTGAAATTTGACAGGTTGATGGCAACGCATTTTTCACGGTAAGCACGACCTGATCTCCACCCAGGAATGACTTCAGACGAAAGAACTCTTTATCTTGTATACGCTTTCAAGCACTTAAACAATAGCTGGTTTTTGAAAATATGTTTTTTTTTTAATTTCGTATAGAACAAACTGTAGGAGTTTTAAGTCCAATAATTAAAAATAACTAAAACAGTTATCATTAAAAATAACTTAGTAAATTGAGTAATTTTACTAAATTGAATGATTCCACAAAATGGCGGCGAATACACCAATTAGAATGCGATGACGCGAAGAAATGAAGAGATTGGAACATGACGAAATATTCGTTCGATATTCAAACGACGATGCGCACCAGTACAGGAAAGCAATGGGTAAGAACCAAGTACCTTCTGAATCATTATATTATTTAATCATGGCATTGCCAGTATTAAAAATTAAATAAGTACACTTGGCCCGAGGGGCGAGGGGAGGGATATTTTGTTTGCTTTAATGGTGGCTTTTCCAAATTACAAATTGTTTTTAGCCACAAATTAGCTTTTTATGGTAGATTGATAAATGTCTTTCTTTCTAATAAGAAATTATATGTTTAGCACTAATGATTTGCGTTTAGGATATTTTTTTGTGAAAAATAAAGTAAAAATGAATTTGTCACCTCGTCATATATCAGATCTAAAACTGCACTATTGTGAAGCTGAGTCTTTTGTTTGTTGCAGAGTTGGACCTGGATTACCTGGAGCGTGGAGGCGGGCACGCGGCTGCGGGCGGGGCGGGGACGCTCTCCTGTGACGTCATCGAACCAAGTCCAGATGCCCTCGACTTCGTCAAGGTCGTGCTGCTCGGAGCGCCGGCTGTTGGCAAGACGAGCATTATCCAGGTTACGTCCAAATAATGTACTACCTGCTTAATTCCCTAATTGTTAGTAGGAGCCCAAAAAAATATTTCGAGATGTAGATGGCGCTGTTTTTGCCAACGAAATATTTTTCATATTTTTATTATTATTATTTCGTTCGCTGGGTAGCCTTAAGAGGAGGAATAGGAGTCTTTAGTGAGCTAGTTGAGTCTTCTTCATCAAGCTGTTGAAACGGAGCTCCGAAACGTTCAGCAGAGGTACTCATATACATTTCTTTAAACCTCTTCTATCTCGAACTGTTTACTAACACTTTCGGAAACCAATAAGGGATTAATCATCTGAGATTCTGTCAATTGTATACAAGATGTTCCGTGACCATTCCTGAAGACTTAAGGGGGTATTTATGTTGCCAATTACCACACACCCTCACTGACACTTTTACACCGTACACACATACACCTTCTAAAGTAGCGTTAAGCTCAGAATATTTTGTACAAAGGCGTAAGCTTTAATTGGCCTTATAATTAACCCTTTGTAAAATGTATATACTAATATTGTTACGCTGTATGCTTACATGTCAATAATAAATAAAATAAATAAATTACGTGTAACAATTTTTTTTTTTCTTTATCCAAAACAATACATATGAAATAGCATAAAACAATTGAATAAAACTAGTTACAAGTAATCTTAAACTATCTCATACAAAACAAAATAGATAGGTGGTTTGGATTTTATCACCCCACTAGACAAGGTCTGTTCTGGGGTGATACCTGCTCCAATTTTACACGTTTGCTTTACTGTGTATATATAATTGTATTAAAAATAAAGGACTTTCCGATGTCTTAATAGTTATTCTGCTATTCGGGGCGGAGACAAATCCAACAAATCAAAGATCATAAAAACTGCCCAGCAGTTCTTGAGTTATAAATGGTGTAACTAACCCGACCTCGTTTTATATATTATATACATTCAGCGGCGCTATCAACCGCAAAAATAATCAGTTTCGGTATTGGGCACTATCTAAATCTGGAATTTCGTAGTTTACTAATCAAATAGCGTGCATCTGGCAATAGTGGAAAGGCTGAAAGTGGATCCTTTAAGGTCAATCTTCCCGAAGCGAGTTATATACGTACAAATAGTTCCCCAGTGCAAGACGACACATCGGCGCATTGACAAAGGTCGTGTTGTAACAATATGAATCATCTGTGTTGATAAATAAATTTTCTTCCTTATAGCAATTCGTCTGGAACGACTTCGCGCCAGAGTACATTCCGACGGAACGCCGGCAGACCTTCTACCCGTCAGTGATCATCAACTCGCGTCTCTACGAGCTCAAGATCACCGACGTGCCGGCCATCCCCTACTTCCCTGTCGACTCGCATTACGAGTGGACGGAGTTCCGGCACTACGGCCTGCGCAGCGCCACCGCCTATGTCCTCGTGTATGACCTGTCCAACGTCGATACCTTCAGGTAGGCCTGTTTTTGCAATCTTCTATTTTTTAGCTTGCGATGTTTGTGTGTCGGTTTAGGTCAAATCTTTCAAGCTGAATTGTCGAAAACTGTGCCCGGACCTTAACCTTGAACTTGAATGGTGCCCGGCACATGCGCTCCTGATCTTCTCTTTACACGATCAATTCATTATCATAACCTAAAGTGTCACAAATTAATTTCTCTGAAACCACAAGGATTTTTTTCTAACCAGAAAGGAATAGGGTTAAACGGAATACACCAAAATACAAAGAGATTCCCCAAACTTTCGTTGACAGGTGCACTGATGAATCTAGATGCTGCAACCAGCGTTTGAATATATATTTTCTTTGGTATATATTTTCTGTACAAGTACTTGTAGAATTACGCGAGAGCAAAGAGGTACACAACCGCACCGTTCAATTATTGAATCGTCTCTGGTAATTTGGTGCAGAAGAACGAGACAAGGGTATATTTTGTGGGTAGGAAGAGATACGTATATTCTTGCTACGACGAGTAAATTATAAATAATTATAATAAAAATGGCTTAAATAAGCTGTTTTTTTAATGTATGATGTCGTGGAATACTGTTTCTTTGCCAAATAAATTGAATAACTTGATAATTCTCTTTCCCGTCAGGTATGTGAGGACGCTTCGCGAGCAGATCCACGAGAGCAGAGACATGCGCAACGTGCCAGTGCTGGTGGTCGGCAACAAGAAGGACCTCCTCGGCACCGCCGGCGCCGCGCCGATCCCGCCGTTGACCGCGCCGGCGATAGCGGCGGCGCCGGCGCCCGCGGACGAGCGGCGCGACATCATCAACCTCGTGAAGAAGCACTGGAAGTGCGGCTACGTGGAGTGCTCCGCGAAGTACAACTGGAGGGTGGTGACGGTCTTCAAGGAGCTGATGAGGGCTATAGATGCGCTGGAGTGCGGCGCCACTCCGTCGGTGTACAGGGAGCCTTCGGCGCCCGCCGATGACGTCCACGAAGCTTTGAATGGATCCCGCTGTGACATCATATAGCAGTGTCTAAGGCGTACAACACAATCGATATAGCTAGGTATCAGTACCCAGTAGGCAATCTCTATCGCAGAGGCCGGGAGATGGGGTTGCTTTATAAGGGGTTGGTCCCAGGCGCCCGTTAGTTACTACCATAGATGGCGAAAAATCGCGCGATAAATCAAAAAAAAAAACGCTTGTACTTGCTCTTTTCGCCTTCTATGAAAGTACCACCACTGCTAGATATACACGTGAAATATTCAAGGATTTAGTCAACATCAATAGTTAACGCACTCATCTGTAAATAAGTAAGGGAACATGAATTTATTCTGATTTCTTGTTTGAATTTAAATCAGTTACAGACAAAAAAAAACACATTCATTAGTGCTAATTATGTATTAATATCCAACATAATAAAAATAGTAAAACTTGCAGAAATTTCATGTCAATGAATTATCGGAATCTGCAAAAAAACCGCGTGTGACTAGGGTCGCCAGATGATTATTTGAAAAAGCGGGACTGATAGTTATAAAAATGGGAATTTTCTAAAAAAACAAAATGAGAACTCACCATTTTAATCATATAGACATCTGGCAACCCAACGTGTGACGCAGTTCTTTTTCGTACTACAAATGATTTGTGTTCATCACACGTCCGTCTTCTGATGCGTAGTAACTATTAGGGCATACTCTCATGTCCGCCAGCCAGTCTCTATCTTCAGAACTAGATTAATCGCCCGACAGTTAGGTCATTTTATTTTCATTTCTGTTAGTTTCATTTTTCACCATTAGAATATAATAACTACACATTAGTATTCTGTTCGCAAAACCAGCTGTCAGATGGTACACTCGCCAAGTCGCCCGCGGCTTGGCGCGGCTTCCATCCCATCGCCAACAGAAAAAGTGAAAAGGTATTGTATTACTATATAAATACATTTTAATCGCGAAATTGTTGTGAATAGTAATCGATAGCGTTTTCGTCGAAAGGTCAGCCAATTCTTGCGTAAACTTTTTACTTTATAAGAAACTTTCGAAGTCAAACAGTAACGGTGGGAAACGTTTTATAACATCGCTCTGAAATTTTGGAATACAGCCGCAGGACGTGCAAATGTCATATTGAGTAAAGTAACATTCTTTCATTAGTATTAACAAATCTGAAATGATTTTTCTAGATTTTACTACCGCTATTTAGTGGGACAAATAAGGTAATATTAAAACATATAATTATCAGAATAGCATTAAGTTTATTTGATTAATCCCCGTTACCACATTTTTTGAGATTATTAAATAGAAAAATTGAGATTATTAAATATGTATTTTGTTTATAAATAAAGAACTTATAAAAAAAAAAAAAGCTTCATATGTTGATAGCGTTTGTTTTAACATGCATGTTTTCAAATGAAAAATTATTTTTAAATTTATATAATTATTTTTAAATGGTACTCTAACAAAATCTAAAAACAACCTTATCTATATTCAAATAAAAAGAGAACACCACATTCATATGTAAGATTTAACACAGATATATTAAATGTTGTCCTAATATATGACCGATATCTAAAAAAGATACTTTTTAGATATCGGTCATAAAATATGATAGAAACCCCGCAATCACACGTACATATATTTTACCATAGAAATAAAATGAGGATTTTCGCTATCCATAAGAAACATAAAATTTCACATTTATTTCATTTTGTAATGTCAGTAATTAAAATTTAGGTATACAAAACCTTTATTATTTTTTATTGTTCCCGCTAAAATATTAAAATAAAAATGTAATTCACGAATAAAAGCGTATCGACGAAAATTCTGCGGACGCAATTCGCTCGGACGTCCGAACTCTTCGAGAACTAACATCCAAGTGCAGTGTACGCTGGCGTTTTCGTTATTGCTAGTGAATATATTATTGCACGCCATGCATATATTTCTAAGTAAATAACTTACTATAGTATATCACTAGCAACTGAAGCATGTAGCGGGTAAAAAGTCTTCTTCCCAGTAAAAAACCCATCCTTCTCACCCGAGGATGCAGGTTTTGTTTGTATGTAACATCACCATAGCGAAAAACAGAACGGTAATTTAGAAAAATCGCCTGTCGTGAAATGTAAATTTTCAATCAACGTTAAACTACTCTAAAATGTGTATTACTGTTTAGGATTATATTATATAAGTGGTATTAGGTTGACTATGTATTAATTGATATTCGCTTAAGCAATATTGAAATATGTTCATTATATAATAAGTTTCATATACTAATAAGGATAATAAGCAATTTATTGGCAATCATTTTGGTTAAATCCTACGTACATTTAACTAGAGTAGTTATAGTATGTTTAGCTTACTATTGAATATTTTGTAGATGTGTTGTGCAAACGTTTTAATCTGGTGTTTATTCCTCTGTGTAGTTTTTAAATGATGATTTTATTTTATTTAAAACTACAGCACTGCCAAAGTCGTTTGGCAGTGGCTCATCAAATTTCAGGAAACTTCAGGATCTTTTAAAGCACGGAGCTTTACAGGACTAAATCACAGCTGCTGTATAGTTGAGTCTGTGAAATACCAGCTTGATCCCATTTTTCTATATTCAATGCTTCTTAGGAGTATACAATTCAATAAGAATTTTTCAGTAAAAATTAATATGTGAAAATATATATATATTAATACGTTGAGCAGTTTACTATAATCAATTTTCTACACAATTCTTTTATTTAATACTCTGACAGTTTTTTTTTTCAAAGAATTACACTTTTATTCAAATGCGAATATGAGAACAAACATATAATTCTTCTAATGCCAAATATAAAGCATTAAATCATTTTTGAAGCCGTGTCGTCACAATATCGACAACCCAACCCAACCTTGAATAAAAAATCACGCACAAACTAGTCTTAACTATTTCGTGTAAAAAACTGACTTTTCACATTTGTAAGCGTGTTGTGATAGATATAAATTAATTGTTTCGATGTAATTCTAGCTTTTAAATGTTTTTAGACCATAATAGTTGACACGTATGTGTATGTATGTATAAATAAATCTAATGTTGATGTAAAGTTTTCGCTTTAATAATGATGCCAAAATAGCGGACATTAATTTCGTAAGAATAAAATAAGTTGATATTATTATATTAAGTTACAATGTCCTCGTTTATCGGTTTTAAGATAATAAATTGTATAAAATAATAAATAAAATTGTAATAAAATTGGTGTAAATCGATCTTATCAATCGATAAATCAATATTATCTGTCGACCAATAGCATCCCTCTTACAACCCCAGAAAAGGGGAAAAGAGTTACCCCTACTTCTTAGACCGACCTCTGTCCGATCAGTGGCATCTGACAGCGATCATTTAGCTCCGCCCTAATAGGGCGTATCGAACAACGCGGCAGGTCATTAACCTCGATCATGACTGACCGCGGCCTAGTGACCCAGTGACGTAGTTATCCGAGGGAGGAGCCATTGAAAATATCTGTTTTACATGATTGAGAATAGAAACTTCAACATTTTTTTTCTCGAATACCATAATGAATTTTGATATAGTTTCTTAACAAATAACACTAGGAATCGAAGGACCTATTAACTGTTTTTTTTTATTGGGATTGACCTTGGTACACCCTGTATAAAATTTATTAAACTATAATTTGTAAAATGTTAACTTAAATGAGGTTTTTAAATAACTTGCATACAGTACGGTATAGTATGTGGGCTGTGGGTGTAGTGTGGAGGAATGTGTCGTATTTTATTATTTTGTGTTACTGTAAACGTCCCAAATACAATTGGCATCCATTTTGAAGTGCATGCAGGATGCTACCTAGGATACGTGCGATCTATTTGGACCCGACTCAACTAGGCTAAATTTGCTTGCGCTAGAGGCAGTAAAGATGGTAGCGAATCGGTAAAATGCTATGACCCGCTAGGTCAACAATCGACTATCAATGATGCTCAAACTTTGCTCAAAACGCAATATTCACAGAATATGTCATGAATAACACAGTAGTCTTTCGGAATTAGATATTTTTAATTGTATTTTGAATTCAATCAAAAAGTCAGTAAAATGTACTCGTCTCATACAGATAATTAGTAGGTGAAGTCCTGAATATAGACGTGTTATTGTTATCTGTATAAACGAATATTTTATTTTTTTTTTTAATAAGTGCTCAACTAGGCCAAATATGCCTGTACTAGAGTCAGGGGAGATGGTGGTAATGAAGCGTTAAAAATGGCATGACCATGTGCGCAATCGAACCTGCGACCTTTGGGCCAATAGCCGAACGCCTTAACCACTAGACCACCACGATTTCGAACGATCTTTATCATAATAACTTTGACAAACCTATATTTTAATTAATACATATTTTATCAATGTAAATATGCAAAAACTATTTTATTTTCACTAATCTTTTTTTTAGGTAAACCTACCTTTCAATTCAATTGTTAAACAGTGAATTCATGTCATCGGTCACATTAATAACTATGTATTTGCTGTTTTATAAATTAAGTTACGCTGTATGTATTATATTAAGTATGTATTAATTATATAAAGTTAAATTAAAATAATCTAAGGAACATGTTTGTTGTATGACATTTGAACATGACATTTGTTGTATGAAATCGTGCAATATTAGCAAGAAAGATGGTATTACGTATCACGGTTTAGGACATTAGTTTTACATGTATCCATGTTTTAAAATTTCTTTGATCTAAAATCTAGATCTTTCTACATAATTAGAATATTTTTTTTAGTGTTAGCAACATCAATCCAGGCCCTATTTTGTTTAAATCTATCTTTTGATATCGATAATATTTTCAACATAAAGTAATAATTCTTTTTATAATAAACAATTGTTGTGAGCTATATTTATTATTATTCTGGGCCCTGCTCAACTAAGCTAAGTTCATTTAACGTTGGTACAAATAAACAAATTCAAGCGTACCATGATTTATAATGAACTTTTCATAATTTAAAAAAAATGTTTCCTAGTGAATTGTTAGTAGGAATAAATATAATGATTCTAATCAACGGAGTAGGCGAATCGTTTTTAACATAAATAAATTAATTGTTAAAAACGCGTAATACATTGTTTATTATTACAAATTAGTAATAAATTTATTTATTTATTAAAAGTTTTTTTTTATATATAAATTGAAATGACGCGGTAGTGAATGATCGTTCATTCGCCCCGCCACAGTTTACTGACGTATTAGGTTTTATGGACGCAGCATTGCGCCAAAGTGACGCATGAAAGAGAAGGCAAATTTGGCACATGTAAAAAAAATCAACTCTCCGTTTAAAATCTGTTTGCCAACATGCCAACTTGTGTATTAAAAACGTGTAAAAACTACTCAAAAAACATTTGTTGAGTAGTAATTATGCACTCACTATTATATCCCGAGTCTAAAAAACTTAATATGTCAAAGCGCTCATTGGCCGCAGTATCTTTTCAAATTAAGATATTTCCATTCTAAACAAAATTTGGGAAAATGTGAAAAATAGAATGATTAAGAAGTCTTTGTATTGGAAACATCCGCTTTCGTCGTAAAGTAAAAGTTAAATAAACATGTTTAGAATAGGAAATTAAATTTTAAATAAAAAAAATACTTAAGTTGGAAATAGCTCCTTTTGAGCAGATGCTCCTCGTTTGACAGCGACAAATAGCGCCATCTGCATTTCGCGAATTGCGTTCGCCAACTCCGTTAAATTCGTACAACACTGTTTCATACACAAGTTTATTGTAGCAATACATTCATGTTTAATAAATTGCAAAAGTATTACAAATATGTTGTTTTATTTATACACATTAAAACAAACAAACCCTCCAGTATACAGGGGTGTCTCAAGACCATTTCCGAAGACCTAACGGGATGCTTATGCTCCCTATTATGAGTAGGAAATTATATATAATTTAAGTAAGTAGAAAAATAATAATGTAAAAATATTAAAAATACATTAAAATTGCCAAAAGTAGACGGTTAGCTGACTACTTCTGAGCACATTTGTAAAGTAAGCTGTTCTAAGGGAGGTAAGTAAAAAAATCACTAATAATGCGAAGCTTTTGATTAAAAATGATCATTCTCGGGTACAGTGTTTATTAATTTCTGGATATTTTTTGTTATAGTTTAAACACATTCACGATAAAAAAATCCAGCGTATTTGCCCTGCGATTCTAAACATGATTCGTTCTGACGTCATATCAAAATTCAGCATGGTTTCCGAGTAAAAAAATTGTAAACTTCACGTGATAATATGAAATCACTCGGTCGCTAGCGAAGCCGCGCCGCGCCGTGTCCTCGTTGTTGGCCCTGCCGAGCGCCCGCGAGAAAAAAACGCTTTGATAAATTTGGGCATAAATTATTTTCGCATTTACACGTAATAGGGAACATAAACCCGCCCTTAAGTCATTGGAAATCGGCTTGGAACACCCTATTCTGTGGACTCAATTTGCCCGCAGTTGGTTCTACGATACCCTGAAGAATCACTGAAACTTTATAATCTATCAATAAATAAATAATAATAGTAACGACTGACTATGCTCAATGCATGATCTTCTGAGCTCAAGATTATACTGTCAATGGTCACAACGACTGTCCGGATCTTTTAGGGCTCACAGATTTCCGGGTTCATCTCCAGGGATTCCCAAACTATTTTGGACAAGACCCCCCTTTTCCAAAAAACTGATACCTCAGACCCCCATAGCCAAATTACTTTAAAAATCCTATCTTTAGATTTTTTCCTATTGATACAAAATACTTACCAATTTAAAAACTTTACGGTCGGTTAAGTGAATAAACTTGACATCATTTTCTCATCAAAATTTAACAAAATATTGACTTGCTAAGTTTTTTAAAAGTATAACAATGATATTTCCTACTAAAATATTAGTCATTCTTATAACAAGTTGGTACACGTAAGACAAGTTATATAGTATCATAAAAGTTTCTAATAAGAATTTGGGTTAATCAATAGGAGTCGATTTTTAGACCTCGTCGACCACACATATCAGTTTTCGTTTTACTTTGGGAATCCCTGATCTAGACCTACTCGCCAGCGTGAGACATTCCATCTGTCACGGTTGAGTACGAATTATGCACATAATTCATATATACGAGTACATCGAGCATGTAAGCTTTACAACGGCATGTTGAGCCCCATCGATATATTCAACACACCTTCAAGAGAGTATCTACTCTAGCTCTACTCATAGAGTAGTAAAAGTAAACTCTTATTATTTGTAAAGAATTATGCTGTATTTCGTATTCTGGTAATGTAAATTCCCTAAACCCTTTTACTTTCTAATCCTAACCTCGTTCCCGAATGTATTTTTCTAATTTGTTCTGTTTGGAGGAAACTCTCAATATTTTGGCTTTATATTTCAAATGTTTTTTTTAATTGTAATTATATTTTAGTATTAGCTATTGTTTCCTAAAATAAATAAATAAAAGCAACACGGGTGATTTTTAAAAATGTATTGGATTGGCTCTCAACTAACTGAACCCCATACATTAATTATATAATAGTCTTTTCACGATTTATGTATTGCAATAAAGCGCGCTCTCAACAGACCCTCAAGCGACCTCCAAAATTCCGTTTGACTACCCCCGCTGCTTCCTTTGATGAGAGGAAAATCCAAAGAAAACGCTTACTTTGCGTCGAGGCACTACGGAACACCCGACGAAGGAAGGCTGAAAATAAACTTTCCCCTTCATCAACATAATTACCCACGGAAATCTTTATTATAAACAGGAGTATAATTTTTATATAAACAAATCGGTAGTATCCTTTTAAGGGGTGATTCTGGGCAGTAATCTCAATAGCTTTTGTTCAACAAATTTCATAGCTAACAAAAAAAAATCCATATAAAAATATATATACTCTATTGAACATTCGGTGTGAGTATTGTTGTATTCCTGACCCATCCACTTGACCCGCATTACAAAATTTGCGCGCAGGAAACTACCCGTCATTCGTTTGTAGGTACGGTTACTGAGTCGCGGCATCATGACGCCGCGCGGTCTGGTATTTTGTTAGGTGACCATACATACCATAATGTGTGTAATATATTTACAAAGTTGCTAAACAAAAGTCGTACAATTTTATGTCCAGAATCACCCCTTAAAAGGTTACTACTAACTTTAAGTTCATCGTATGGTGTGATTTTTATTTCATTCAATACTAAAAATACATTTTTATAGAAGCTTTTATTTAAGTACCGTTGAGGAGTTTCTCTGTCTGGAGCCATTCCTGGGTGTAGAAGCAGGTCATGGGTACCGTAACCATGCATTGTCATCGGACCTAAACCAACATGTCAAATTGCAACTCCGTAGGATGAGAGGAAATGGTTAATTCAGCTCGCGAGATTTGCACTAAACCGACACGCGAACATTGCGAGCTAAATAAAACCTTTTACAAATACACATTGCTCAATTGTGATCAACCACAACTAATGTTTTTATAAAAAAAAAGGTAGATATTTAATTAAAACTTTTAGTTGTCTAAGACAATGATAGACGTTATCGGGAATACATAAAACTAATTACAATACAATAGCAATTCTTAAAAAATAAAAATGTATTATCTACATAATATTTAATATACACACATATTATATTTATATTACCTTCATCATAAATTATTTTTATACATACTAAAACCATACTTAATTTATTAATTTATTTTAACATATACATACAAATCACACACACTCACTACCAAAACATAACTCACAAATTACACATAACACATCAAAAAATTCTACTGTACACGTATATAATATTCATAATCTATATATATTTTATAATTTTTTATGCTAATGTTAATATGTAAAATGTCAGAAATCCATAATTGGTTTTTTATACTAGTAATAAAATGGTT
Source organism: Neomicropteryx cornuta (assembly GCA_020383195.1). NCBI lineage: Eukaryota > Metazoa > Arthropoda > Insecta > Lepidoptera > Micropterigidae > Neomicropteryx > Neomicropteryx cornuta. The sequence goes on along the minus strand of JAHKQU010000026.1, from coordinate 11,172,298 downwards.
TTGTTGGTAATTATAAAAATTAATACTGTTGGTTTTTTGTTGGATAAATAAATAAATATTTTTATACTACTTTATTGTCTGTGTAATGTCTTCCTTAAAATAGGTAATGCATAGTAAAATAAGACTATGCTTAGTATTAACATGTTACGTTAAAAAAATGTTAGTTTAGAAACAAATAAATATAATTGTGGTGTTTTAATTACATTACACAATTTTGAATTTGTGGGAGACAAAACTAATTTTGGCCCCGTTTAGTATCATTTATATTTTTCATGCAGTATGCCTCTGAAGTTGATTTTCTCGATTCTTGTATTCAGTCAATAGGTTACATACACAGCCGACGCCCGCCCGCCCAAACAAACTCGAAGTCTCCGTTATTTTCAGCCGCCCTCGCACGTACGAAACTAAATTAATTTCCACGATGGAAACGTAATGGTAGTACCTTTCCCTTATTTGTCCGTCCTTCGCTCAATTTTCCACTCGCTTGGATTTACGCCTTTTCCTTTGCTTTTCTTTCCTCGGGTGACGCACTGAAGGTATATAATGGATCCTTACGCTCAAAAAAAAAAGAGACATCAGCTAACCCGAGGGTAGAGAAAGAGACGGGTTGAATTGGCGAGACTACCGAATTTTCGCCACACTGGTAGGCGGAGGTAAATTTCACCGGATCAAAGTAGGGGGATAGGCGAACTCCAATTGTATGAACTTGTATCAAACATTGCGCGATTCGCGCAGCGAGAGTGCGTATACAGTGCCGAAATTATTTCAAACAAAAATTGTAGGAAAATTAAATGCCTACAATTAACCAATACTCCTGTCCCTATTAAGGGAGAGAAAAACCATTTTTCCCACATGGCCGAGATTTTATGACCTATTTTATGTATCAATTTGAAAGTGATTGGTATAATTATTACGGCAGTTATCGTGTTCATAAGAAAGTGATATAGATTTTGGGTTCTAAGGGATGTGAAACGCGAAGATATGTCGAAGTTTTCCAGAAGTCAAGACACGGTACCCATTGTCAAACGTAGGTAGCTTTCCTAATGAAATGTACCTAAAAGCATAAAAAAACCTTATCTACCAAAAATGTGTTTTCTGTCCGTATGATGCATCTTTTTGTGGGTAGATTGGAGCTCTTGAAAAACAACCATAGCCGCCCCCCCCCCCTGTAGCTTCGCCGGTGGATGGGTCTTGGATTGAGATGGATTGGTAGTTTCTATAATATAACCTATTTTGAATCAGGTTAAAGTCGTGAGACCCTAATAAGTACAACGTTGCTAAAGCAGGTGGGGTAAACTTTGTATACTCTGAAGCATAGATATTTTAGAAATCTATTAACCTATCTAAAAAGAAAAACCCTGAAATAGCAGCAACTATGGAGTAACTATGCCTTTAAAGGCTAATAGGATTTTTGTTTTCTGCATTTTTTACTCACTTTTTTCGACTAATTAAAAAACTTGAAGAACTATGTTGATCTATTTGAGGTGTTAAATGACCCTATAAAGAAATGTGCAATAAGAAAAAGTTCATCATGGTATGTAATAAAAATCTGCTGAAAAAATAATACCGGTCGTCGCTACGTGTATTCTTTTTTTCGCGGGATGATCCCAAGGGCTGAAAAAAATAAATCTGGAATGTTATATTAGTTTTCTTTTACACATTTTTAGTGTTTTTACTAGACCTTCTCTTGGTAATCTTGGAATTTCGACGTTTATAATTCCTTTAATAAATAAATAAATCCCGGTTATTTCTCGTCTGCCCGAGCAATGGTTAGAATCTACCCGTTTCACACGGCCGCGTATATAAATCAAACAGTAACGTATCGCGAGACGCAACCGTGTAAACACGCCTTTACCGTCCCCAGCCCGGACCGCGGAACATAAATTTCCGGCCGAGCGCGCGCGGCTAACAATAATTTAACGGCGCCTCCGGCCTAAGGTACGGTTACGGGCGACAGTTCCGGGAATCGGCATAAAAAAATCACTTCCTGTTTTCTCTCTCTGCCCGCGGGTGAAAACGTACGGAGCGACCATGGAGCTATGAACAGCCTCGTCGCTTTGCTTTACACCAATCTAGCTACTAAACATTCAACCTATATAAAAATAAATTAACCGACAACTTTTTAATAGCGGCAAATAGCCTAAAAAGATAAGTGATATAATCTTTAACAACATGGAAAAATTTATTCATTTTTTGATAAAGCGTAGGATAACCAAATATTTATAAAGGTACTAAAAAGGTCCTCGAGAGAGCAGGATGTCGGTTTAAACCCAGCGCTGAGTTGTATAAAAATGACTCTCACCTGTCCTCTTTAGTGTAAAATATTGTCAAATATTAATTATCCATTTAATTAGACGAAATAAGAAAAGAATTATATTAATAAAAAATATAAAAAAAATGGATACGTGGTTAAGTTGAAGGATTATGGTGAAACGAGATGATTTTATAAGTGACTTATGTATGAAGTTGATATATATATACCGTATTTAGATGATTTTTTATGTTAAAATAGGCGTTCGCCGTAAGTTTAGATAGTATAAAAGTTAACCAGTAAATTGACATTTAGAAAACTCGAATTCTTTTTAATATTTTCTAAGGATTATTTTTTTTTTAAATAAATTACATAGCCAGAATGTTTAAAGAAAAATTAATACCGAAAGCACAGATAATTTCATCGCTTGAGTGTAATGCAAGCTGGTTTAAATATAGCGCTATATTTTTGAAAGCTTTCAACTCTCACCTGGCTATGTAATTTGTTTGAAAAATTTCAATCCTTAAAAAATATTTAAATGCATTCGAGTTCGCCAAATGTCAATATACTGTCACACTTTTATACAATCTAAACTTACGGCGAACGCCCATTATAACATAAAAAATCTTCTAAATACGATAATACTCTACTCCAATATGCTACTAGCATAGTTTTAACCTTTGCGACTGCGGCTGCCTAGTGATAAAATAAGTGAATAGCCGTGGTTGGTAGTCCTATCATTTAAAACATAGCGCGGTATACTTCTTACCTCCGGCCCCATTCAGAAAACGCGGCGAAATGGAGTGACACAAGGGATGACGGTCGGTTCCCAAACTCTGGAAACTCCAACGGAGGAGGGTAGTGAAGGTGCTCCAAATCGCGATTTATTTGTTATATTTCCTGCGTTCATTAGCGTAAGGGTTAACTTCACTCCTGTTGTTTTGTCAAAGCGTTATTGTAAACGTAACGCTTTTTAGGCGTATTATTAGGTAATCGCCTTGGACACGCCGTAACGCTTTCTAAGTTATAAATATGGTATTCGGAAACTAACCAGTAACTCACAAAAAAAATATCACTTTGATGTCACTAATGAATGACTTTAAAAACACGAGCATTTGCATACAAAAAATTGGTTCATCCTACTCTTAAACACTGATCCTCGATATGGGAGTCTTAAACTAAATGTCTGAGATGTCTAAAGATGAACCAGGTAGTCAAAAAATAACACCAAATAAAACTACCTTAAATTTAAAATATCCAGATATTGATGTATTAAATGTTAACTTAGTGGCGTTCAAAAAACTTATAAAAAAATGAAACGTCAAAGTGAAATTTTCCTTTCCTCTCCCTCCCGTTCTCCTCATTTCCTAATATTGCATTTTTAGGTTTTTATTTTTTAATAAGATTGTATATGTACTGCCTGTATATGATTTCTCATGTAACTGTTTTATTTCCCTAATAAAAATAAATAAATAAATTAAAATTAAAATAACGAAAACATTTTACTACAACTGTTTTAAGAAAAGAATTGGAATAAAGATGTCAGAATTAGGAAATAGTAAAAATATGTCCTTTGAGACGAAAGTTGGATGATTTAAATTTCGGGACATTCTCCAATAATTGCGTTCAGGGAGTCATTCCATAGTCGGGATTCATTCAGACCTAGTTCAAGAGTTACCCTTTAATATGTTATTTTTTATTTGGTGGGCGCAGCCGTTTCAGATTAGAGGGTATAAAGCCGGTCCCAAATGTGTGCGCAAATATTTAGAAAGATGCACATATGCTTCAGACACGTGTGCAAATGTTTTTACAAACTTCTTTGTAAATATTTCCCAATGGCGAACGGCTTCTCACACACGTTAAAAATGTCTACCCATCAGTTTTTCCAAAGACTTGGATGACCACTATGGATGACTTGGTTGACACAAAAGCATTGTATAATTTGCGTTCAATAATTATTTATTTCACCTGGAATAAATAATAGAAAAGGCAGGTTTGGATATATACAATGTATCGCAATAGAAGCAACACCTTCTTAATTATCTTTATTGGCAACTAACGAAATAACAAAGATAAGACGAAATTTGGGTGCAAATATTTGCAAATACATAGCATTTGTGCACATGTTTGGAACCGGCTTAATAAAACAAGGAAATTAAAAAACAATAACCTACTTTCAAGTAACAAGATAACGTCAAACCTTTTACAAACTTTAGTAAGAATGAAGCAGGTATGTTTGAATGGTGAATACTATAGAGATGTGTAGAATGCGTATGCGTGTATTAAAGATATTTAGGGAATAAGAAAACCGATTTAAATAGAAAATCTCCATAATATTGCAATGTTACATAAAGCTTTGAATATATTCACAGTTTCTATTGACAAAATTTAAAAACATAATGACGGTAAACCATTCAAAAACCCCCGCGAAACAGTTTGAGAATTTCCTCTCATGTACGTAACTTTTAAATGTCTTCCGGAAGGTAGGGCAAGCTATCGTGAATAATTGACGGAGCGTATGGAATAAAATGTTCTCAGATGAGTCCTGAAGAGTTCTGAAGAAATCCACTAACAATGGAAAACACGTCGAACGGAAAACACATTTAGCTTTTTGAACGCCAGCGTCTATTACGCCGGACGTAGAGTCAATTCAAAAACAAAATGCTCTTAATTAATTATTATAACATACAGAGCAAATATTTAACAATACAATGGGTTAGTGTGGTTTTATGGTTACTCAACTAGACTGGGTTCAAAGAGTTAAAATTAAAAAATAAAGCACCGAATTTCTAGGTTGACTATCGATATTCTTCGCCTTAAGGAGTAATGTTTTACGCCTTAACACACACTTACACACTTGAGAGGTGTTAAATATAACACCTCTCAAGTGTGTAAATGTGCTTGGCTTGTCACTAAACTCAGTGGGCAGCGTTGATAGAAGCGCTGTGGAATATTCTCGTTTATTCAGTAGCAACACAAGTATTGTATTACTTTAGTTCCGACGCTTTCCCGTCACGTACCCTCGGCGGGTAGTTAATCTCCCTTTGGGCACTCGGCCGCGGGTAGCAGCCAGTCGTTACGGATATCCGGGCAGGCTTTCCTTATTGCGGTCGACGCGACGCGCCCACGCGGACGTGCGCGGCGCTCCGGACCACTCCGAAATAGTTACGACGTGTTAACTCGACCCCTGCAAACATAGCTACACAAAGTACCCGAAAGGGTTAACTATCATACAAAATATCGTCAAAAATCATAATTTAGAGTTGTGCGTACCCGACCGCCTAAAAAAACAAACTATATTCCTGTAAATCTTTACTAATAATAATATTTAAAAAAAAAAACGATTTCCCACGCATAAAAACGTAACAAAAGGGCGAGCTCATTACCTCAAGAAGCAAGAGAGGTCAAGTAATACACGGGGAGTAAAATAATATGAACCACAAAAGCAGTAAACTACCAACAAAAAATGTAGATAAACAAAAATAATGCAAAACAAACAAAAAATCTTTATGTAATTTAAACTAATTATAATATTTGCATTAACAACATCTGATGGTGTCGAGAGCCAAACGGTTGGCTTTCGCCTATAGCCGGCCGATCGCTTTCATTTATAGCCAACGATTAATTAACAAATAACACTAAACACATAAACAGTAAATACTCCATAAAATCTTTGGAAATGATTTTGGAATACTTTGTATAGCAATAGCAATACCTAAACTGTTCTGTAAGTATAAATTTAAGTATGGCGAAACGTACGGAGCAGTTTCGTATAGGTCATACCTAGTTCTGTTGGTGCCCTATTTCTTTTAGTAATCTGCTTTAACACCAGATGAAGAGATTTAGATCTGCAGGCTTAGAAAATTACGGAATCATTATTTTAAACAGATGTCGAACCAGGCTGATGGAGCTGCTAAACAAACTAAATTAAAATCTAAATATAGTTTATAATGAATTATGATCTTTTCGTATAAATCGTTTGTGCGTTTTTCTCTCTCGTTAGGGTTAAAGGTTTTCCCTGTTATCTTGCCAATTTCTAGTTAAAAGAAAAATGTACCTCGATGTAATAAAATGTTAGTATTTAGGAAATTAACAGCACTACGCGATAACTTAATCGTAGCTGATTTAAATCATAATGAACTCTTTAATATTATTTTCCAATTTTTCAAAATACCTAAAAGTTGTCATTAATTTTATTATGCAATTAACGATTAGTATATTTATAAATGAAAAAAAAATAAATAAAAACTGAAGGTGTAAAAAAAGCGACTTTAAACGTGACATGAGATTAAAACATTCGAACAGAAAACGTACTTTTAGATTTATGGCTCCTTACACTAGACTTAACTTTAGAAAACTTATACAGGATGTTTTAAATTACGGGCACTCCTTTTAGGATGTTGATCAATACAACAATCAAATATTATTCAGTAAAAAATATTGGAAAATTTTTCCCAATTAGAAGCCAAATTCAAAATTAAATAGTAATTGTTTTAATGTTTGACAGCGTGGTTAAGCATAGAGCGATTATATGCAAAAAAAATAATGGGTGACAATACCCATAAAATAAAACACCCATACCCAAACCCATAAAATAAAATACATAAAAAAAACTTTAAATTGAACTTTTTTTGAAATCGGTTAAAAATAAAAATAGAAAACAATACAATTCAACAATACCAAGGAGCTCTAGTAAGCGGTGTCGCTTGAACAATAAATATTCTACCCGTAAAATATTTTCATCAAAGCACCTTTCAATCAAAGTAAGGATGCCAAAAACGTATAAATTTAGAGAAAATGTCATTTGTTTTGAATTGGAATTGCGTTTTGATCCGATTGGAATATCAAATTCAGGGCAATTTCAATTAAACGGTAATTCCCAAGCTGGGGAATTTTAGGTAGAAACGTCAAATTCCGCCCACTGGTATTGCAAAACCGAAGATTTATTGAGATTATTTTTATTACCTTTCTGCGCTACTTCTTCATTAGTACAGCTTGTGTTGTCGGGGAGGCGCTTTTGGGCGCAGTTTCGACAGTCTTATTGCTGTTTTTATGATGCGAGGCCGTTCATTTCAGGCAAACAACATCTCGCAATTACTCTCGAATGAGTGTTTTTGTGTATGTATTGTTACATAACCTCAGCGACATAGTTGAGAAAAGCCCCGTTAAATGTTCTCAACGGCGAAAAATGACCTAGCCGGATTTGACCTAGAATTATTCGAAGTTTTCGTGGAAAATTAAAAAAATATACATTTTTTATTATTTTATTATTTTATTCAATATGGTACAATAAGATGTTACAACAATAAATGATATAATAACACTGAACAAGGAATTAAATTAATATAATATAGACAAATTAAACACCAGTCATTTATTGTTGCTCTGAAGTAACATGGCTACTCTAACTAGGTTAAAAAACCTGTTCTAAGAGCGGCCAAAAGGAAGTTGCAGAAAAAATGAAATATTATTACGTTTGCGAGACGTTACTAATACAAAGGGGATCATAGGATAAATATCATAAATACAAAATATAATACATATAATAAATAGTGCATAATATTATATACATATATATAAAATATATATTACATACAATATACATTTATTAAATATATAATTCTAATAATTGTGTTACTTATAATTTATAGGCTAAATATACAGAAAAAGCCAACTCTGTTTCAATTCGTCATTTCTCCCGCGATATCTACGCAAAATAAAAGCGAGGGACGCAAAACATTTTCTTTTATAGCGAAATTTAGAAGGGCGGAGGCCTATTTTTTATACACCGAAAGAAAATGGACACTAAGAGAGGCCCCTCGCCAGCGGACGGGTAATATTTCAGCTGAGACGTGCTGAATTTCAGCGCGGGCATTTTCAATTTGCATAATGGAGGTGAGAACAGAGATCAGATGGGCCCCGCAGTCTATAGAAAACAGATACAGTATAAGAGCCCACAGTGCAATATTATTTTAAATCCTAATATCTATGACGGATTTTATTTTCTCTTTTGTTGCAATTTTATAAGTTATCCTATCCGTCTTTTAATATTGTATCATTTCATTTTTTTTTATAAGTAAACTAGTAAAATTGTCTTATGATATTATATTGGTACAACATATAACCACAATTATTTATCTATTTCTATGTAACTGTCATTATGTATAGCTGTAAGCATTTCTCATACAAATGAATAAATAAATAAATATATTAAATCAAAAAAATAACTCCACTGAGGAAACACTTAAAATTTATAACACTTTATAGTTGCTATTATATTATTAATGTAATTATAATACTATATAAGATAATTTTAGGAAATTATATTTCCAAAATTCTATATTTTAAAAAACGTGGGTTTGATGAATAACTCCTCGTATGCAGTAGAGGGGGGAAAGTGATGCCCCCCAGCTCGAAGGAGAGGGATTTTTGGTTGCAATATTACAATTTTAATCGGTTGAGTTTCGACGACGCTGGCTCTCGGATTATTCCCCTTTTCCCGCCCGCCCTGCAGTATGCCCGCTATCGTCCACCTTCCTGTAATTAATTCAAGGGATAAACTGGATATTGCGTTTCGATTAAGCGATTATCGTTCGCTCGATACAATGCGAACAAAAGCGACCAGCACAGTGAGTGTATGAATGTGTTGAGTCGTTTCTTAAAGGTCGATAGGCGTTTGTGTTGCAATTAATCAAAATAATCCTGCGATGGTCAAAACGAATCATGTTTGAAATCGCAGGGCCAATGAGAGGGATTTTTTTTATCGGGAGTGTTCTTGGGACACGGTGATAATATGTCGCGCTGCACTTAAGTCCTGGATGACTTAAGTTCAAGGAGTGGCCTGTTGGCCGTAAATATTCCACGTACCGCCTGGAAAGCGGGTAGTCGCAGAAGTCAGCATTCGTCGAATCGCAGGCGACGAACCGCGGATGGAATACCAAATCGACTGGATCTTTTAGGTTTATCCCTGCGAATTCAGATCTAGGGAGATTTTTGAACGTCTCACCCTTTTGTATAGAGACAAAAACAATATTTATTTATTTATTAAAATATCCATTGTACAAATTAATTTTATAAATGTGTATACAGGATGAAGTTCAACAGTATCCTACAAGGATACAGTAACAACTTTTGTTCAATACAAAATAAAGCAAAAAAACCTAATCTGAAAAGACAAAAGAAAGAGTCCTAAAAACATTTAAAAGCATGGTCACCTAACGAAATATCAGACCGCGCGGCGTCGCGACGTAGCAACCCAGTAACCGACTGATTTCACGGGGCACCGTATAATGCAGGTCGATTGGATAGGTCAGGAACGCAACAATACGCGCACCAAAACGCATTAGGACATTTAAATTTTCATATGGACTTTTTATTTGTTAGCCATGTGAAAACTTGTACAAATTTGTGTCAAGAATCACACCATAAAAGGATACTTTAAGTTCAACCATTGTTCAACATTTTTTATCAATTTTAATCTTTACTTTACCTTACTAAGCAATAGGGAGTTGTCTTTAGCGCAAAAATATTTTTTTTTATATAAAATTCTTTAGGAATATGGATTTAGCAATTAGTATCAATTGTTTCTTATTCGCTCAGGTTAAGCACTAATTGTACACTCACTCGGTGGAAATATTTAATTAGTTTTATTTTATACCTCTAAGGATAAAATATATGTGGATGTGATGTGCTGGTACCTCTTTATTCCTCCGCGGCAATATTTACATTTGCGATAAATCCCTTACGGGAGACATTTCCAGAATAACAAATGTAACGGAAGTAGAAGATAACAGAGAACAAAATATAAAGTCAGGTACAATAACAATGCGCGCCTGCGCAGATGCCGGCCAATATGATGGTGATCGCACGTCGCCGGCCGAAATGACACTGCCAGCTGCAGTATAAAATCAATAATTAATGTATGATATAAGCATTCGACATTGTTACATACAAGATGCTGCTCGTATTGGACCATTTTCCTAGACCCGCGGCACAACTTCGCTCGTATTTTATTCAAGAACCATTCTGAAGCCTTAATATATCTTGCCGTTTCTATTACCTTCACTTCGCGAGATATTACGCATAGCATTTTTTTCATTTATCCTGACATATTTCCCATCCCGGCGAATTGGTGCTCACAAAGAACGCCTGGCGGAGAGAAAAGCGTCCGTCAGGCGGGTGACACTGATGTATCAATATTGTAAAAAGGACTCAAAGAAAACAGGAAAATATCGGAAGAGTTTTATGCGTACAGGCGACTAAATAAACTAGTATTTAAAATCCTCATATCTCCTTTCAGCATTTAGTAGCTTTGGCAGCTGATGGGTATCCATATATGGTGCATTGAGAAAAAAATGTAGGGTAACTATAGTCCTAAAATTTACATTTTGAACGGATATGATACCGTCCCTATTGAGGGAGGTATGTTTTTTTTTTATTTTTGAATAACCACTTTTTTTCACCCCTAGGACCTATGGTTGGTGCTATAAAAAATAATTCTAGGATAAGTTTTAGGCCCTTATCTAAGGAATAATATAAAATCTAAATGAATTCGATATCTTTAATACTAAGAAAGTTATAGCAAAATTTCACTTTTTCGAAAAACCTTCGTTATTTCCGACCCACTGGTCTGATTTTGTCCATTAACGAATTTGACTGAGATTTTGTGCTCTCAAATTTTATGTATCAACTTGAAAGTACTCGGTGTAAAATTACGGCGCATCTACCGATTTTTTTTTATATACTTTAATATTTTTTTAACAAAGCACCTTTGCATTTTCCCACAAAAACGGTGACGGTTTTCTGTGGATGAAAAAAAAAAACATTCTATATAAATAGCACAAAAGTTTCAATAAGGTTAACATAAATAAGCGAAAAGATGAAAAATAAGATAATAAAATGTAAAAGCATTAAATACACAACAAACAAAAAAGATAAATACTCGTAATTACCAAAAACAAATTTAAAGAAAATAAATTTACAATTTATGTTTAATATTTATCTATGTGTGTGTGTGTGTGTATTTTTCGTACTAAACACTATAAGATATAATTTTTTGGTAGGCTTAACAAAACAGTATTGTAACATATACACAACTTTCCATTTGATACTGCATCTACAGAGATTGTTTGGTACAGGTTACAAGAAAGTTTTGTTAGGTTTTATCTACAGGAATTGGTCTGTATAATCTATCAAACAGATTGTATGCACTTCGACTACTTAAATTAAGTATCCACAACAAAGTAAGATGCGAAACAAACCGTAAAACGTCAGGTTCTGGTTAAATAATTTACTACTACTTAACAATATATAGAAGCAGTTAACATTATGTGATAACTACAAAGTCTCATCACAGCTATTCTTGTTTATTTGTATTGACTCCTTGGCTATTTGGGTATATGGTGGTAACATAATAAAAATAAAATATCGTTCCTCGGAAACCGTTTGCATAGATTATTAAACATCAAATAATATATTATTTTGTTTTATTGTAAAATCTAACAGCACTAACTATAATTATACTCAATTTCCATTTATAGAATATGAAATCTATTATTAATTTTGTAAAATAATATTAATGTAGCAGCCATTTTTCCTAAAACTATTTATAGATGATGAATGTGTTACGGAATCTCTATATTTATTGAAGGTACTGTCCCTATATGAGGTTGTATATGGATAAGCGGTTTTTTATATGTATTGTTAAAATACAGTAAACATATCTATGTGTGTTTTTTAGTATGTAATAAACATAGGTTAATATAATCATAATATAAGTATTATAATATGCAGTAATAATAACTAATACGTATTTTTTTTATGTAAACATTGTTGCCGTTGAACCGCTATTAGTATTTTATTTATTAATTTATATTTATTTATTTGATTCGAGCAAATGTTATAAAGATAATGTTACAATGAAAAATATCTTGCTTAACTAGGCTTTCGCCTGTTCTAAGGAAGACATTTTGTCTATTAGTTAAAAAACTGCCGCGTCGAAACATAACATAAATAGATATGGATATAAACGGAATATATCTGAATGCAACCAAACAAACATACATACTATACGATAGATATATATATATATATATAAATGTTATATATAATAATAATTATATACGAACATACTCTACAGAAACTATTAATCATATTTTTATTTAATTCAAGCTAGAATACTTTTACATGATTTCATGAGTTATTTCTATTTAGCATTATAAAATATTATAAGTGTGTTTTTTTTAAACATATCATTTATACACGAATGAACTTACATATTATCTGACTATACCTTGCCTATATCTGTTTGATCCTTTGTTCTCTGCCGGTATATCAAAGACCAGTCACCATTCTGCCCTCCATCATAGAGACTCTCCCTTATCCCTATTGTGATGACTTAATTATTTATTGATTCATTTGTAATGGCACAATAAGAAGTCACGACAAAAATTATATTCACTTCTCATTCATTATCCGTCATATTCGTTACATTTTCACCGTTTTTTATAATTATTATTTCTTTTTTAAATTATTTTTTTACTACTTTAATGAAAGTTTGACCGTATTGCATAAGCGCACAGATGGATAAGTGAGAGTAAAAGCTTTCATAAAATACAGGCCTGTATTTAAACCAGCGTGCATTACCTCAAGCGATGTAACTATTTGGGCGGTCAGTATTAATTTTTCTTTGAACATTCTGGCTATATAATTTGATTGAAAATTTTCAATCTGTAAAAATATTAAAAAGCATTCGTATTTTCCAAATGTCAATACTGTCAGACCTTTATATAAGTAATATAAACGGTGAACGCCTATTATTATTATATAAATATATAGATATACCTTTTATTTATAATTATGTATTATTATTGCCATATTTATTCTTTTAGTTTATTTAAGCGTGTAACTTTTCCAACAGTTTCAATTTCAATTAACAAAAATCGACGGCCATTGCCTTCTTTGGTACAGGCAGCGTCTAGTTAAGAAGGCAGGGAACATTAATGTAGTATTGATACATCTTCAAAAACATACGGCAACTGAGGGTGAAAAACGCACCACGCCCAAGTACGCCACTTTGCGTCGAGTACACTCCTCGCGTATCATACGTTTCGCTTGCTCATACATAAGGATACTTTTTGCTAAGTTCCTAAATTTTGAAAATCAAAAATCACAGACCCCTTTTGCTTAGGTTAATAATGCAATTGACTGATCTGACGTTGCGTCTTTACTGTTTATTATTAGCCCAATTTCGCTCATTCACGATGACATACATATTACATGTCTCGTACTAAATTACGTTCGCACCGAGCGTAGGTATAGTCAGATTCAGTTAACTCGGATCGTTAGGAGCTTTTAGCCCGACCGTAACTTTATTACCGCAGATAAGGCTAACCTTAATCCACGGACGGTAACGAAGTTTCCCTTAACCCTGCAACGCAAGCGGTTGTAACATACATTTAGCGGCGTGCGGTCATTTTAACCGACTAATTTAATAAAACTATGTTATTTGGTACACAGCAACGCCAAAGCTTACATTTCACTTTATTAGTAAAAAAAAAGCGTTAGTGCACGGCTAAAATATGTAAACTTCAGAGTTTTCTACTAATGTAATGGGAGAATTGTAAATTGATTTTTATAGGACAAGTTGTTTCTTATTACTTTTAAGCTTATTACAGTTTTGAAGTAGTAAATTTTCCACAAATAGGTTTGCTTGTCGCGAAACCAAATTTCCATGTAACTCTTAATGTCGCCAATAAATAATCAATTTAGTGTCGTAGTTATTAAAATTTTATTTAACTACTTATTTAGTTTAAATTAAGTTCATTTCAATATGGTAAAGTATTAAAACTTTTCAACACTTAACTTAATATTGTGAAAATTAACGAATGAAAATTGCACCTACCAAATTAAAGTTAATTTTAACATTCAAGTCATGTTTTATTAAAGAAAAGAAACTATTAGCTTTACAATTCACTTGGCCGTTAATCTGTAGGTTATCTAGGGCATCTGCAGAATAACTAGGTACTTGCGTAGTTAATCTGTAAAGTAACTAGATAATCCGCGCATTTACTGTTTCACGAACATTAACGGTAACATATCCAATATATTTCATGTCCTAAGGATGTCCCTTTTTTTGAGCTAGTTCAGCTCTAGGCAAAATTTTGATTTTGATATACTGGTTTTTCAAAAAAACTACTTACGAAAATGAGGACATCTGATCGGCCTAATACATTCTTATTATAACCCGAGGATATTCGAGGTTCAGAGATATGTAACCATGGATAATAACACAGTCAGTAGTTGCAATGTTTCCATTAAATACTTACTTTACTTTTTAGGATTAAAAACGTCTTATCTCCAAAATTTCGTTTAAATTCCTTGAACTTTGTAAAAGTAAAAAAATATATTTGGCACGGAAACGGTATGTACCTACCCAAACTTAGCAAAAGGTATTAGTTTATTATTTTAACGATCTATTCAAAACCGAGATACTATTTATTAAATAATTGTCCTGGTAAAAACAGAGTTTAAACTGCCAGAAACTCAGGATTATAATATTAATTAATTAATTATAAACAATTACCGATCCCGCTTATTAACATTGAATAAAAATTACAAAACCTCAAAGTCAATTTGACCATACACTATCACTGCCCGGTTAAAAGGTAATAATACCACAACAGAATTTACATATCTATGAATACCCAAATAATTTTCAGACCTTCCATAATCAGATTATATTACAGGCCCTAACCTAATAAGTTATATAGTACAGCTAGTATATGAAATAATAGAGTTATAGAGTTATACTATCCGATCACAAATTACTGAGCCTAGAGAACCGAAGGTTGATTATGACCTTTTATGACCTGCATAACCAAATAGACCTATTTTCTAAGCAGTTTGTGCTTAAGGGTTTCCCTCCGTTTGTAACAAAATTAAACACAAATCCATTAATAGTAATTAAACATTAACATTGGGTCTTAGTTTACACATAATAAATTATATTTTATCCTAACAATCGAAAATCTTAAATCTAAAGGACAGATTGATAGACAAACCATTTAAGGTTAGAACGTGGCTAATCTAATAATGAAGAAAAAAACATGCCCTGGAGAAGTACCAAAATACCCCAGAAGGGTAGGGGGCAAGCACAAATAAAAACACTAAATGAGATGTGCATTATGCATCACTCACGCCTCACTCACCCGCTAAAACTCCATCGGTTCCCTGGAGGGACATCCGTAGACACAGTAGATAGGAAACCCACTTTAAGTGCTTATGTGACTGAGTAGGACACAGGTAGGTACCCCACTTTGTGACTTTTTAATATCATCTCTCTCCGTGAAGGAAGGTTCCCACTCTTGCTAAGTGATATGTCACCCTTTGAAATGTTTCTCGTCCCGCCGACTTTGAGATGGAATATCATTTATAGCGACCACATTTTCGGAAGCGTGGGAAATTTTCATTTCGAAAATTAAATACGCGGAAAAGAAAAACGGGGAGGGGGGAGTAGGTGTGTATGTAGAATGTCAAAACATCGAGTTGGACACCTTGCTAGTCTAGTGGTTAAGGCGTTTAACTAGGAATCATGTAGATAGAATCAGAATCTGAAGTAATTAGTAATCATATGTACTTACAGAAAATCGATCGCCTCTGTGATGCTTTTAGGCAAATTTTTTTAGGAAAGCTACCTATTGCAATGGTTACCATTTCATAACTTTTTTACATCCCCTAGAACATAAAACCACCATTAGTTTAAAAATTTTTTGTGGACATGATAACTGCCGTAATTGTAGACTTTCAAATTGATACATAAAATTTATGGGTCAAAATCTCGGTCAAGTTCGTTGATGGGCAAAATCAGACCAGATGGTCGGGAATGGGGGGGTGTTTTCGAAAAAGTGAAATTTTACTATAACTTTCGTAGTATATAAGATACCGAATTCATTTAAATTTTATATTATTTCTTAGATAAGGGCCTAAAAGTTTCCTGAGTACACTTTTTGATAGCGTCAACCGTTCGTCCTAGGGGTGGGAAAAAGTGGATTTTGAACATTCAAAAAATCATACCTCCCTTACACAGGATGAAATCAGTTTAAAAAATGTGTCTCTATCTATCTAATCTACCTCCGCCGTTCAGCGTGCTGAAAGGGATTTTATTAATTGGCAAAGTGAATATGATAATGTACAAAAAAAAATATATAAATTAATAAATAAAAATGAAAAGTACTTATTTCGGCCTCCTCGTTGTAGCTGAATAGTTTCTTTTACAACCTGCATAAATAATAAAATAAATGTCTACCTATCTTTTGCTATGCTCAACTAAGTCAGTCGCATACCTTTCCCGGGCAGGCCGTCCAATTCAGTCCAGATAGCGCCTGAATCCACCTCGCCTTTACCCTTTTATTCTTTCATCTTAGATATTGGCCGTAATCGTATTACGTCGGCTATGCAAAGTGCTCTGATACGAAACTCCTAATGTTCGTCTTTCTGGTCGTAATGGTTCGTTCATTCCCTTTTGGGTGGAATGTTTGGAATTTATTACGAAGCTTTGCTTGAAACGTTATTATAGTTTTTATAATAATAGCAGATATCTACATTGATACGTCTATATTCAACAATATTCAAGTCGTCCCAAGATCATTCCTAAAGAAATAATGGCGTGTTTGTGTTCCTTATTATGAGTAAGAAATTATATGATGAAATTCAATTTCTCATTAATCAGTACTAAAAACATGTTAACTTTAATGTCATATATCTATATATCTGTATACCGTATTTAGATGATTAGATATATATATTGAGATATATATATATATATATTAATTTGTTTTTCTTACAAACAGACACTTTTTATATTTCTCTATAGGTGCATTGACGGTTTGACATTTTTAGTTGTAGTTGTAAAAGACAAAAAATATACACCGATACTATATTAGTAAATATACACCAACTCGGTAATGGGTAATACGTTTTAATAATAATTCCAATCTGCAGGGCTAGTCTCAAAACGCGAGAGCGATTAGCGAGTGAGAGGAGCGGTCAATTTGAACGTTTTCATAGTATTAAATAAACTTCAAGCAAAATGAGCATTGTCTTTTGTTCAGTCCAAAAAAAACCTTGAGCCAAATGAATATGCTTTTAAATTATTTTTTTTATATTAATACGTGAAGAGAAAACTTTGTACACCTTTTTTAACATATTGCGCGAACGGAGGAATGTGAGATTTGGCATACTAAAAGTTTATATGGAGAATTACAGCAGAACGCTAAAATTTATCAATAATATGTGTTACAGATATAATAAATTAAATAAAATAAAACGTTCATTCTACTGACAGATAAATGAATTAATTTCAAACTGTTAAATGTTCCGTTTTCAATAGTCTGTCATTGTCAATGTAGTAATGTCGAGCAAAAATAATTATAAATCCATCTAATACTTCAATGAATGTCAAATCTCATTCTTACATGAAAATATTACAATTGATAACGAATTGTATCTAAAAATTTGTATCTTAAAATATATATAAATATAAGCCTAAATTGTTTTTTTTTTAATGTTATTAACATTAAATGCAGCAGGAAACGGCTCACGCTAATGACGGTCAGATCTGACGTAAGAACAAAATTCAACAAAAAATATATGCAATGATTATAGAGGTATTACACTCATTATAGAGGCTCAAACTTGAAAATTTAGTGAATTACGGTTGAGTTTCAACCACTAGTTTCATTAATTATGTATATTGTAGATTCCCCAAATGTGTTGAGTCGTGTTTGCACCGGATAAATTATTTATCAGCTATTTTAATTATGTTGAATCGCTTTTTTTATACATTCTGTAGTACTAACTAACCTAATCAATTATCACAAATTCGCTGCGGCCACGGTCATATTTAAAGTTGGCTTCTTTATAAAGTATCGTTTAAATTGTTGTAAATAAATATTTTTTTGTTTTTGCAGGGCTGTTAATTTAGTTTGAAACAATGGTATGGAAAACATTCAAACGGTTATACTGCTACATAAATATATTTGTAACGCAATACGCACAATGTAAGTTTTTAAAAAATAGCAATAGTTTAGCAATAGTTTTTATTGTTTGCTAATTCCCTACATATAACCCTACAAGTTATGTTAATTGGCTAAACTACAATTTACAGTGGCGTAGCTATCGGAGGGCTGAGTAATGCAGTGCCCCGGGGCCCCCAAGCTCATGGGGCCCCTTGGCCTGCTGAGCCACGTAAAAATAAAAAATAAATATATATAATTGTATAATAAATCTATTAATCTTTATCTACTTCGTTTTATTGTCTAATACCTGTATTATTAACTGTAAGTCATTATTATATTTTTTATGAAATGTTACGCATATACTTAGTAAGTAGCTTTGCATTGTTATTCCCTGCAATGGGCAATAATGAAGAGCTGATGATGAAGTAATTATGCACCTTTAAATTGTTTATATTTTTTACTGTTTCTATAGTCTAATTTATATTTTAATTGTTGTTTAATAATAGTGAATTAAAATCTATAGCACAGGTAAAATTTAACAAGCAATAAACATAATGTCGCCAAATGTTAAGGTTCTTTTATTGGCCAGATTTGTTACTGACCATCTACGAGCATATTTTTGCGCAAATCTTAGTCGATTTTATTGTTTTGTAACATTTTGTAATGAAAACTCCGTGCGAAATTGCCCGTCATATGCACAAAAAACAATACTCGAATTCGCTCAAGCCAATAAGGAGTAATGAATATAGTATAGAGAACATACTCCTTTTTTGAAGTCGGTTATAAAATAAAACCGCTGAACAAGTGCTGTTAAAATAATTTAATAAAACTGATGTATGTATTTACAGTACAACCCTGTCTTACGCAGGATCAAGTATTTCCTGGTCCCTATATGAACATCGATAGACTACCGGGTGTAAAAACTTCCCCGAGGATTACCCAATTTAGTCAAGAGCATCCTGACTCTTATACGGATATCAATAGACTATCTAATTTTGAAGTATCCCAAAAGAAACGAAGTTATGAAGTTAATCCCGACTCCAATACAAAGAGCGATAAAAGAAAATCACAGGTAACACAGAGGGAACATGAGTATCCCGACTCTTATACGGATATCGATAGACTATCTAGTTTTGAAGTGCCTCAAAAGAAACGAAATTATCAAGTTAATCCTGACTCCAATACAAAAAGCGATAAAAGAAAATCTCAGGTAACACAGAGGGAACATAAGTATCCCGGCTCTAATACGGATATCGGTAAACTATCTAGTTTTGAAGTGTCCCAAAGAAAACGAAGTAATCAAGTTAATCCTGACTCCAATACAAAGAGCGAGAAAAGAAAATCTCAGGTAACACAGAGGGAACATAAGTATCCCAACTCTTATACGGATATCGATAGATTATCTAGTTTTGAAATATCCCAGGGGACACTAAGGAATCAAATGTATCCTGACCCTTATACAGAAATCAATGGACAACCAAGCGTAAGAGTCTCCCAGGGAATAATACTAGGAATATATCGTAAAACCCAGGAAAATACATCCTACGTAAGCTTTGAGGGCATTCCGTACGCCAAACCTCCGGTTGGCACACTAAGATTCCGGGTAAGAAGGCACTATTTATTTACATGATTCCTTTTAAAAACATATTATTTTTAAATTTAAGCCGAAATCGAGGTCAATTAAAACAAGCGTGCACCAATGTATGCAAGGGTGACAAAATGTTTTTTTTGGCGGTAAATAATTCGAGTTTTATTTACAAAAGCTATGTCAATATAATATTAAATATAAAAAACGTATATGTTGTTTGCCAATTATAAGAAAATATAACTTAAACTAAAAAACGGGTGTCAGCCCCGCGTGGAATATTCTGTTCGGTCAAGTTATTTTGTGAAAGTCCTAACATATTAAATACCCAACTAACATAACTTCAAACACTTTTAGGATCCTCTGCCTGCGGACAACTGGACACGAATATTGAATGCCACTCGTCCAAGATCGCCATGTCCCCAGATAGTGTCAGGATTACTAGTTGGAAGTGAAGATTGCCTTTTTATCAATGTGTATGCTCCTGTCAACACGAACAATGCTAATTTACCGGTTCTCGTCTACATTCACGGAGGAGCATTTTTAAAAGGCTCTGCTACAGGTGATAATATCCAAAACTATTTCATAAACAAAGGAATATTAGTGATTACCATCAGTTACAGGCTAGGAGCACTGGGATTCTTGTGTCTAAATACAAAAGATGTTCCCGGCAACGCTGGGATGAAAGATCAAGTATTGGCCCTAGAATGGGTAAAAAACAACGTTAAACACTTTAGTGGTGATACAGAAAACATAATTTTAATGGGTTCAAGCGCCGGAGCTGTTTCGGTGGAACTTCACAGGATATCTCCAATGTCAAGAGGGTTGTTCCATAAGCTGATACCTATATCTGGCGCTGCTCTATGCGGTTGGGCTATCCAGAACACCCCGCTAGAAAAGGCATCAGCATTTGGCGCTTTGTTGGGACTGAACTCTACGAGTCCGGACTTTTTGAACGAATTGCAACATCTGGATATAAACATTATCAAGATCGCAATGTCGTTAACTCCGATAGCCTCAAATGGTAATATGGAAGATTTGTTTTTCTCGCCAGTGGTAGAGCAGCACTTCGCCGGCGTTGAACCATTCCTGCTTAGAGATCCCATCCGCTACTACAATCCGTGGGATTTCAGCCATGTTCCAACATTGATTGGATACAGCTCTAAGGAATATACGGAATATTTTAAAGAGAACTATCCGCTACCCATGGATAAGATCATCACCATGCCACCGGTCGTTGTTCCTGATAAATGGCATCGTTCATTAGGCACAGATGGAATCTTAAGGGTATATAAAGTAATATTAGAGTTCTTCTTTAAAGATCAAAAAAATATTAGCTTTTCAAGTACTGATATCGTTGAATCAGCTATAGATTTGATGAGCGACAAATTCGTGGTTAAACCAATTCAGGACGCCGTTAACTTAATGGCAAATATAAATAAAAAACCGGTCTACTTTTATAGGTTTTCGTTCAAAGGAACTGTGAACGCATTTTTAATGGATGAAGTTGGCATTCAGGGAGCTTCGCATGCTGATGTCAAGAAATTTCTGTGTCAAAACGAAACCGCGCTAGTTAATTTGGACTCTCCCGGTGGCTTTATGGTGCGAAGATTGGTGGAAATGTTCTCAAATTTTATAATATTCGGGTAAGTTTTATTATTTCTGTTGCACTTTTCGTGTTATATTTTACACACGCCGCCATTTTGACGGTATGTTTTTGTATAGAGCTGAAGTTAAAAATGAACAATACAATGTCGGACTATCCAGTAAAACAGCCAAGTCGAAATACAAAAATCGTATGCGCTTGGAAAGATCGTCTCTCCAGCTATCCAGTGATACAGGTGAAACATCATAAGAGCCAGTAACGCCGTGTAGGAACGCAAGAAGGCATAAGTACATCCGCCCCCCAGGACGGCACCCCGACACAGTTACACTTAGCTTCCTTCTTGCTACCAATAGCAATAACATTTTAGACGTATTTTTCTCAATCATTTTACTTTTCAACTACTCCAAAATCATTACCTATATATTCCGAAAAGTATTTGTATAGTTCATCAGAATCACAATTATTAAGTTTAACTTTAACTTAGGCAAGATTCAATTTGAGTTCATTTTAGGGAAATTTATCTTCATTTTTGTATTTTGGACTAGGGATTCTTGGACGCCTAAAATATATAATTTCACTCAATTTTGTCTTTGTTTTGCCAATGAAAATGCACTTTTAATTCTATGAAATCAGGTTTCGATTTTATAGAATTAAAAGGCCATTTTAAACTTTTGCCCAGGCTACAATTTTATTGAGTATTTATTGAAATTTCGAGTTGGGCGTTTAGGCTTTCATTAAAAAATATGCATTGATAGTACAACAAGAGCTAATAGTAGTTATTAATTATCAGTTGGACAGAAAAATGTAACAATCCTCATCCACTGTCAAGCAAAATATATCTTAGTCGAGTTGTAAATTCTTTTTAACTTGGCATATTTCTACATGTTACTAATAAATATTATAGCTATTATAATATTCAAGGTCACTCATTTTTTTTACATTTTTGGTCTTTGCAAATACTGTGGGGCTAGTCTGAAACCGAATCGCCAAACGCTCGCTCTCAATTTGAGTTTTGTCTGATGCAATTGCATTTGTGCACGTTGCTGGGACCGATTTTAAGAAGGGTTGAGAATATTTTATGCGAGAATATTATATCTAAAACACTGCGCCAACCTGCCATAGTTAGTGTTTTCTGAACTACGAGATTTTTGATATTGGAGTAGATAACAATGCAAATTATACCTCTCGCAGAGACCCAACCCCGGGACCATACAGCGATTTACTGCCGACAGTTTGGAAACCAGTGTCGCCGAAAAGAATGCACTATATGGAAATAAATGGCGAGAATACGCCCAGTGTCAATCCGGATGGATACAGAATGAAGTTTTGGAACAAACTCGAGCGTAAGGTGTACGCTGGCCTTTATTACAAATAGATACATTTATTTATTTATTTATTTATATCTTCGTTTACATGCACTGTTATATGAAACAACAAATGGTGTTTACACAATAAATACATTGCTTTTACGTAGATCATTGTAATTTGTAATCACGTGCAATGGATTAGTTTTGTGCATCGCCTTAATCGCACAATGTGCTGTTCCAAGGAGACGCCAATCATTTATAGTAGCTTAGCATTTTGACCCAAGCTACGGGACTTAATATTTTATATTTAATTATTAAATTATAATATAATACATACAATCATATAATATAAATTAAGTAAATAACCTATAGATAAATTTATACTAAATATAAATAGCCAGACAACGTGTTTTTCTAACCTAACGGCGACTCAAAGGTCGTTAGTTGGAACATAGTATCACTCCCAATGCGTACAACACACATGACCAGTTAGCATTTTTAAATTCGTCATCAGGTATTAATTTAGGTAAAAAATTGGAACAAATAAGTAACATAACTTTGTTACCTTTATGTAAATGCAATCATTATGGTTGTCAATGGCGTTTGTAAGTCAGCTAACAGACAAGGATAGCTTTATGCGTACGTTGCACGTGTAAGGGAGACGCAAGAATGTTATAGGCGTCTGTCCGTTCAGTCATTTCAGTTTTGTTAATAATTGAAATAGTAATTATTATGAATATATATTTTTCCTTCTATAATAAGCTTCATATTTTTACGAGAAATATGGTGTTCAAGCTTATTATAAAAAAAAAAAAATTGTAGAGCCTCCTTTTAATATTTTTTTTAAAGAAGTTTAAATTTTAAAATTGCGAGTTTATATATAAAAATGAATGTGTATCTGAAGCATTTATAACTCAGAAACTACTTTGCCGATTTGGCTATTTATTTTTTTTAAATGTTCATAATAGTTAAAAGATGGTTTTTACGCAAAATAAATCTTAAAAAGTTGCTCGGAATATTGAAAAATTCGAGAATAACTATAAGATGTGTAATTGTACATCAGCGGACAATCTTCAAAGCCGCCTGGATAGAATAGGACGGTAGGCACGTAACGGCCCGAAGGACCTAGAGATGGGGAGCGATGCGACGCATCCCGAGTGCCGTAGGCACGAGTGGTCGTGCGCGGAAGGTGCTCTCAAAGCTGCCCGTAGTGCGATGTTGAACAGCTACTTTTATATATATATTAAATAAATAATTGCTATGACCTAGGTTATATACAATTATTTTGGGCCCTACTCAACTAGGCCAAATGTGCCTGTCCTAGAGTCCGGGGAGATGGTGGTAATGAAGCGTTCAAAATGGTATGACCATGTGCGGATTCGAACCCGCGACCTTTGGGTCAATAGTTCAATGCCTTAACTACTAGACTACCACGACCTCACTTTACTTTAGTATATTTTCATGAATAACCAATTTTTGCGTTTTTGGCTTAATTATCACCAAAAGGGATTGAACCGGGATCACATGTGTATATTTAGACGGTGAACTCCAGCATTATGTAATATTGAAACTATATTATATTCTATACATATTTTAATATATTCTAAAAGCTAATTAAGTACTAAGGAAAATTTTATTCTGCAGTTACATAAAAAATATTATTAACTAATTTTTTTTCTCGACTTATTTTTCTATTATTTATTCGCATTTCAAGTATTATTAAAAATTTACGCATGTGAAACACAATTGTCTTTTATTTTTCCCCAATGTAACCCAATATTATTAGTAACATCATATACAGGTACATAGTTAAACTATGCATATACATAATAATATGTGGATAATATGGTAATTGAACTGTGTACACAGGGCAACGCTAAATTGTATACCAACTTGATTTGAAGGTAAACAGTTAAAAAAATATTAATAATTATTCTCGTTTCGCGTTTTTCCTCATTTTAATTAACTTCAAACGAACTGTTTTGTTTTTTTTTCACTCACTACATCGCAATGGTTTTTTAGGTTTGGTCCAATTATATGTAGTTTCATATGTGTACAGAGTAATCAGATACGACAACTGAGGGTGAAAAACGCACCACGCCGAGTACGCCACTTTGCGTCGAGTACACTCCTCCCGATACACTCCCAATACACTTGCTCGCCATGCGACGAAGCGACACACGCATGGCGGAATGTTGCGGCGCGCGGAACGGCAGGGGCAATCGTCGGTGTCGGGTATTTACAAGGACGATTTGTATAACATGCCGTATCTATATGTTTCAAAGGATCTTTGGTAGTAATAAATCAAATGTTTTCCGCTCAGAATGTTTTCACATCGAACTGGCATAACTATTTTGATTGTAATTTTTGCAAATCGCACCTGAATGCTTGAAATTGATTCCATCGATGTTTTATTTTTTTTATTGCCATATGCAATGTCGGTTTAGGTCAAATCTTGCCAGCTGAATTTAGAGCCACTTCTTATATTACGGAGTTGACATTTAACATGTTGCTTCAGACCCGATGACAATGCATTTTTATGGTAAGCATAACCTGATTCCTGATCCCTGGGATGGCTCCAAACGAAGGAACTCTTCAATGGTCAACAGCACATACACGAAATTATGTGTACGCATTCAATCACTTGAATAAAAGCTTGTTTTTAAAAATGTACTTACTTTTACTATTAATTTATTATTGTTTACTAACAAAAATAATTTGATTGTATTATTTCTTAGTTTTCTTGATTGTAAATTTATTTTCAAAACGGTTTTATATTTTTTTAAGCTTTTTTTTAGTGGTTAAGTTGAAATCCAGCTTATTGACCCTGCGATTTCAAACATGAATTGCTTTGACCTCATATCAAAATTCATCATAGTTACCGAGTAAAAATATGATACGTTTACGTGATAATTTTCGTATTTTTTATAGAATTACTTACACCCAATAGGGAACATAAACAACCCCTTAAGTCTTTGGGAATGGTCTTGGAAACACCTGTAAATATTCCTAATTCCAATCAGATGATTAATATCCAGATAGGAGGAATGTAAGTAAACCTACGTAAACCTGTACTAGTTTTGTGATGCCAAATAGGTATCTAACCATGTTTTTATGTCATAGCATAACAATATTATTGTTATAATAATGAAACTTGTATATTATGTACGGAGTTAAATTTCAAACCCAAGTTGCCACTCGGGACAAATTGTCGATTTCTAATCCGAACTAATTTCTCAACAAACTTCACAATCTCTTGTTTGGGTTACTACTCAAGTGGACGGGACTTACCCTTTATATTTGAGGGATTCGCACGGCAATCAAACTCTAGAATTTTGAACAAAGTTTCAATTAAGGATTACTACAGTTGAATTATTACAAGATATTGGATAAAACCCTATCCATTACGCTAGATTTATCAAGATTGATGTTCTCGATTCACGCAGAAATAATTCCCTATCTAGAAATATTAATATTCCCGATTTTATTTATTTATTGACTTAGTGACATAAAACATAATTGATATAAACGCAAAGTTTTATCGGCGCAGCATAGGAATTCGGGAGCTGACCGAATTGACGCCATCTTTTAAAAAATATAAGAAATTTTTCATATTTTTTCATATTATTTCTTACTTGAAAGGTCCCCTTAAGTGCCCCAACCCTCCCCCCCCCCACCAAACCCCCCTTAAGTCATCCCCCCACCAAACCCCCCTTCCTGAGCGGTTTTGGGACATCCTTGTATGTAAATCGGTAAGAATTAACACAAAAATTTACAACTTTCAAATTAAACTTTTACGGTGTCTATAATACGATTGGCATATGACACGAGTTCAATTCCAAATGCCTTAGTTATTCTTAATTATTTTGTTTTTTAAAAAAAACTTATTATATTTATATAAAATACGGTTGGCTTAGGTGATAAAATATCTCTACTGTCAATGATGTGGCATTTAGGATGGCTTTATAAGCAATCGCGTTCTGGTTTTAGAAAATGTAAAGAAGATGCCAGATACGATAAAAATATGTTGTGAAATTGTAAATAATTACATAAGATAAATAAATAAAAACACAAGGTATTTTCATTACGCTGCCATCCTTGGTATACATAACTCATCTGTAAAATCATTGTTTTGAGATAAATTATCCCATTAATAATGTGGTGAGTGGTAAGTTGGTACGACGAAACTATTGAAAAATCTTTTTTTTTTTTCATTCCGAGATGTCACGGTAAAATTGTTGGGCAAAACATCTCTTATTTGAAACCTCCTAGAACCTCGCCTTGAGTTTTTTTTGACAATAGTCTGATTTAACAAATGCGTTATTCCGAAAGTATTTCAAAATGCCCAAACGCCTTCCTACCATGTTACCCAAATAATTCCCATACAATATCCCATCCCCCATTTCACCCTAATAGGGGTTGATTTTCTTTTTTAAAAAAAGTAGCCTATGTCCTACCTTAGGTTTCAAGCTATCTCCATACCAAAGTATATAAAAACTGTCAAACACATTTTGACAACGCTTTTGTTGTCAGCGGATCGAGAATAAACTTTGTGTCACATTTAAATTCGTAAACGTCAACAAATCTACTACGCTGTACATTATAAAATTATTAGAGATGAGTCTCATCCCGAGTGGCGTAGACACGAGTCAACGCGCCCCGAAGGCGCCTTCAGAGCCACCTGCAGATAGTATATTATTTTATTTTATTTATTCTTCGGGCCATACCACGATCTCTACGAATTTATATTTGATTTCAGTTTGTTACATTATTTAGATTATAAAAAATTTATAACAAAGGTTAAAAGTAAAACTTGCCACGCGATTTAAAAGTAAAACTTCTTTAATTAAGTTGATTAAATTTGTCATATGAATGTATTTATTTATTGAAAATATAATAATATTACAATTTCTAATTAGTACAATTTAAGTATGTAATAGGTAATATAAGTCTTATTAAATAGCTTAAATAAAGCGACAAGCGACTGTTGCATTATACAAATGTTTCCTGCCTCCCTAACTAGACGAATCTGTACTAAGGGAAGCTGTTTGGGTTTGGTTGCTAAAAGCTAAATACATATAAGTAAATAAATATAGCAAATCAATCAACCATAAATACATCTAAATAAAAAATAAATCTTATTGCAAAGTTGACACTCCATGCTTCATCCAACAATGTTTTCGCTCGCCTATTTATATAGGAAAACTCAACGTGACAGCTTGTGAATGCCGGAGTTTAGCCGAATGACCGTGTCATATTAGATTCATTCGCTGCCTAGGAAGAATTGTGTAAGGTAAAGGTGCGTCTCAAGAAGTTTCACTTTAAAAGTATTGTTTACTAACAATAAGAAGCGTATTTGTATTATTTCTTAGTTTTGCAGGTCTATTTTAATGTCGGATTTATTTTTTTATTAAATATCCTTTTTTTTATTTGAAATTAAACAATTTATGTACTGTACTTTATTCGAATTAGTCGTCGTAAAAACCAGCAAAGACCCGTTGCTCGAGTTCCTTCCAAAATGTCATTCTATATTCATCCGGGTTGACACTGGGTGTATTCTCGCCATTTATTTCCATATAGTGCATTCTTTTCGGCGAAACTGGTTTCCAAACTGTCGGCAGTAAATCGCTGTATGGTCCCGGGGTTGGGTCTCTGCAAGAGGTATAATTTGCATTGTTATCTACTCTATTATAATATTCTTGCATAAATAATTCTCAACCCTTCTTAAAGCCGTCCCATACACGCCGGCAAATGTTTTTACAGATATTTTTGCAAATATTTGTCAATTGCGCGCGTTTCTGGGACCGCAAAGAACAGCTTCTCACACGGGTTAAAAATCTTCTTCTTTTATTATGGCAATTAACCTTTAAATTTAACTGTGCGCAAGTAAACACATTTTTTTTGTCAATTATAAAAATAACAACATGGCTAGATGGAACGGAGCAGTGGGACTAATGCAGTGTTCTAATGCGATTGCATTAGACTAGAACGAGCGGTCGGCGATTCGGTTTCAGACTAACCCCACAGTATTTGCAAGGACTTCGTATAAATTAGTATATTTCTTGGTTTTTTTTTTATTTTTGTAATCGTTTCTCCTATTAAAATTCTTTTACTGTCTTTCTTTTAATTATATACCTAATATATGTTTAAATACCTAGTATGAGACAGAATGATAATCAGCATTTGTTTTCTTCTACAGGGTGTATTTAAATCCACTGGTGTCCTTTTAGAGGGCTGTTTTAACAGAAGATACAAAACAGAAGATAGAGCGGGACGAACATAAACATAGTCCGCAACAATGATAGAAAACAATCAATATATAAAACTAACCCGTAAATCATGAAATTCGTGAACATTTCCACCATTCTCCGCCTGACATAGCCATCGCTACTGTAAATGTCAACCCTTTCAGGTTCCAGTTGAACCAGGTATAGCAGTTCATGAACGTGCGCAGCTCCCTGAATTCCTACGGGACCCATGATTATTTCGTTTAAAGTACCTCGGTATGAAAATCTGTAATAATATACTGGTTTTTTATTTTTCTTAGCCATTATTTTAGCGGCATCGTTAACGGGTTTCGCCATGAATACGTCACTTATTAAGTCAATCGCCGATTCAACGATTTTTCTGTCGGAAAGTGTAATATTTTCGCCCTTGAAAAAGAATTCTATGATTTCATTGAACACCTTCAGTGTGACAACCGAGCTCAATGACCTTTGCCACTTCTTAGGTATGACAACCAGCGGTTTCTCAAGCATCTCCGCCATGGGTATTGGATAATTCAGTTCGTAAAAGTATGTATATTCCTTGGATGAGTGACCGATCAGCGTGGGCACTTGACTAAAATCCATCGAATGGTAATACTCGATTGGCTGCTTCCTCAGAAACGGTTCGACTCCGCAGAATGGCTTCTCGACGACCGGCGCGAAGACGAAGTCTTCGACGGTGCCTATCACGTCGGGCTGAACGCGAGATCCCGCCAGCGCGACGGTGCTGAAATCCAACGCTCGCAGCCTGCTTGAAAAGTCAGGACTCGTCGAATTCAGGCCCAATAAACCGCCTAATTTCGAAGCCTCGCTGATCGGGGTGTCCTGGATAGCCCAGCCGCACAGGGAAGAGCCGGCTATTGCGATCGCCTTCTGGAACAACCCTGCTGACATCGGAGATACCTGATGGAGTTCCACCGAGGCAGCGCCGGCGCTTTCGCCTAATAAACATACGTTCCCTGTGTCGCCATTAAAGTACTCGGCGTTGTGTTTTATCCATTCTAATGCCAGTACCTGATCTTTCATACCGGCATTGCCTGGAACATCTTTCGTGTTCAGACACAAGAATCCCAGAACTCCTAATCTGTAGCTGATGCTAATCACTATTATTTTCTCGTCTATGATGAATTCTGGAACGGCGCCCGTCGCGGAGCCGCTCGAAAATCCACCTCCGTGAATGTATGCCATTACAGGCAGAGTTTTACTGCTGTTTTCGACTGGTGCATACACATTGACAAACAGACAATCTTCACTTCCTGTTATGACTCCAAAGAAGCTTTGGGGGCATAGTGCTTTCGGCTGCGTGGCATTCAGTACTTCTGCCCATTTATCAGCCGCTATGGGATCCTGCATAGATGAAATAAAATATATTTATTTTATGTTTGAGTTTACTAGTTATACATTTAAATTACATAAATTAGATAGAATAAAATTAGATATGGATATAAAAGGACTGTAATATATAATACCTGTGTAAATAATATAGTAATTAACAGAAAAATTTAGTTGAGCATAATGTTGGTATTATAATTTATTAGAAGAATGTTTTCGTGTATGGATTTGAATGTACTCTCATCCCTTCTCCTTTTTTTTAATAGCCATTATTCCATATTTTTTTTTATTTTATATAAATAGTTTGTTTCACAACTAGGTATGCAGGTACGTTAAAACAATTCACTATTATTACAAATATTAATGTGATTTTATTACAAAACTAATAATGCATTTTATTACAAAACTAATAACTAAATAATTACATTGCGAAAAAAATAAAATAGTTTTTTTAATTTATTTATACCAGATAAAAAATAAAGGGATAACTATGTTTTTTTTATTTTTGTATTTTTAGATAGGTATTCAATAACATTAATATGATTTCTAAACGTGACATATCAAAAATTCATCATTTTATATATATATGGGTATACAGGGGTGTGTAAGTTCTTTATTACGTGTAAGAAATTGTATTAAAAAATGCGAAAATATTGCATGTCCTTATTTATTAACGTTATCAAAGCTGTAGTGTAAATTCCCTTTGCTCTTTCGTTCGCTCGGCCAAGGCCAGCCAATGATCCAGAGCGTCGCGGCGGCGTCCCAAACGGACGAACACCCATTTAATATTATCACGTGAAGTTTGCATTTTTTTTCTCGGAAACCATGATGAATTGTGATATGACGTCAAAACAAATCATGTTTGAAATCGTAGGGCTTAGCTGGATGTTTTATAGGGACCGCTCTTGGGACACGGTATATATTAACTGGATGGCACATCTTACCCGAAACCTTAAGTCGCCTACGGGCGGTTTGGCAAAGGGGATTCCCTCGAAGCTAACATAAGGCGTATTTGCCTGGGTCATTCGATATGTTCCCAGCATTATTCCATGTGGGACTCGAACGCTCGGCCGTCCATTGACATCAACATCTAGAGTGTAAATATTTAAATTAATTATTAAAGTGGTCCTAATTTAGCTTGTAAAAAGACGGTCCCTGTAGTGTTGGCACTATTTGGGCTGGTGGGATTTAGCACCAACGTCACTCGGCAACCGTCTCGTGATTGCCTCTGTGAGGCCGGAAGATTTTCCGCTTAAAATGGGGTGGAGTGAACTCGATAAAGACCTAAGACTCCTGGATCCGTCCCTGGTAAGTAAATAGCATACACTACAGTCCACTTGGCTCTATCGAACAAATAATAACTTTAATAAATACTTACTTTAATAAATATTAACTTTTTGTTGGAGTTACACATCGATTATTATTAAACTTACTTGGTTGCAAGTACCATAATTTTCCAACATATTCCTCAATTTAAGTACCATAACTTTTGGTTGCCCTTAACATAATGTCTAACTATCGCTACAATATGTTTAGTTGCTGTTTAAATCACAGCAGATTAAAATGTTAGCAAGTGAAAACAACAAAAAATTATGGTTGCTGCTACCAAATTTTCAGGTAACGTCGTTTTGTTTCGTCAGCTGTTCACCCACGACGCCATATTGTTTTGTGATCATAGCAAAATGTTTTTGCTGAAATATTTTTTAACTAAATTTCTTGCTGCCATAGCAAGAAATATGGTAAATCTAACCAAAAAAATATATAAACAATAATCAGTCTGCACGTATAACTATAGAATTTGCTTACACTTTTGTAAGATTAGCAAATTTCTTAAGCACTAAATATATCGATAAAACATTTTTTTCAGTGAAAGTGTGTTTGTATAAGGATGTGTATGGTGTGTTGGGAGTGTAAAAATTCTTAGGAGGGTGTGTATGGGCTAGTGAAAAAAAAACCCTGGTGTTCGTGACGAAATCTGTGTGTGAGAGTTATGGTGATGACATGAATCAATGAAAATGAATTACTAGGTGATCTTACATTGTGTTGAACCTGCACTGGAGAGTAGAATGGTCCAGACGTAAAGGATTGGTGCCAGTATTTCAAAAATAATTATTTTACACATTATTTTAAAACGCGTATTGAATCTTGCGATTTGCGACGCAGCGCATTTTGCGAACGTTGTTTTATAGATATTCAATCTTAGAGTGCATATCTTTCTAGCACACGCACAAACAAGTCTGCCTAAAAGATAACTTAATAAAAGAATAATAATCATTCATTTTTAAGAATGTTTAAGAATGGCCGTAAAAGTAAATATTATTTCAGCACAGTCACCAGCATAAATTGGTAACTAGGTTTTGAGTTGTTCATATCTGTAGAAATGTTTGCACATAAAAAAAATAGGTTGATATAATCTTTCTTAGTTTTGCCATACTAATAAGTCCAGTAGATATTTCATAATTTTATGGATTTTTTACTAACCTTGTATACAAGAATTAAATTTCATGACGTACTCGTATTCATTCAGGCGTTGTTTTCATACAGTGGTCTAGTGGTTAGGGCGTTAGTTTATTGGCCCAAAGGTCACGGGTTCAAATCCGCACATGGTCACGACATTTTTAACGCTTTATTACCATCATTCAATAGTGGTCAAAAAAATGTATATGGTTTAGGTCATAGCAATTAATTAAAAAAAACATACGTTTACTCACTTTAAAAGTAGTTTATTATTTATAATTTTGTGCCATGATACAGTGTTAATACAAATATTAAATCCGTTAAAAGTATTACGCGGAACCTTTAGAAAAGGGATTCGTTGTCAGTGTTTTGTATGGTTCTTTGCCCTTGACAAAAAAAAAATGACATCAAATTGACAAAAGCACCTTATTGTGATTTTGTCAATATATTACCAATATGGACGGTGGTTTAAGAACCAAAACAAATAAGTTTTTTATATGTTTATTTCTAAAGAGAACACTAAATTTCATATTGTTTTCATGTCCTCCTACTTCCCAATCCCAATATCGATTATAAATATATTTTTCCATTCAATAATTTTGGAGAAAACTTGGCTTTGTATTCTGATTGTTTTAATTCTAAGTTTATGTAGCTTTGTAGTTTATGTAGCTTATGTAGTTTATGTAATAGCCTGAAATAAATAAACACTCCCCTGAGGACGGGATCCGTGATCGTGTTTGAAATGTCTAGTTTAACTCTTGTGTACACGGTGTGTAAAATTCGTATAATTATGTGTTTTTACGGTATTTTTTTTCAATTTATTGAATATAAAACAATATTTTTTAAACATCATAAAGCAATTATTATAGTGACTGTACAAAACAAATATATTTTATATTCATATTTTATGCTATTTCACTCAGAAAAAAATAAAACAGATACTACAGAGAGCTGGTGTGGATTTTACCACCACAATCGTGACCCTACTAAACTTAGTGATAGGTACCTGCTAGGATTTTGTTCGACGTTTGTTTTTTAAGTTTATTTATATTTTTTAATCATCGTTATTCGTTGATATAAGAAATACATTTATGGCTGTGTAAATATGTAAATATTTATGTTACACATTATAAAATTATACTTATCTATACATAGATATTTAGAATTTCTCTCCCTAGGGGGGTAAAAAGAGGGCGTGAACATTTGTATATTGAAACCAATATCTCAAAAACCGAAGACGTTACAGAGTTGAAAATTAATATTAAGATACTTCTTAAAAAATAACCAAACAAGTGTTTCCGTATTTTCCCAAAATGGAATGGTGATTTTTTTAAAGTACTTACTCCTTACAACTTACAATTACTCACAAACAAAAAGTGTTACAAAGTTGAAAATTAATATTAAGATACTTCTTAAAAAACATAACAAACACGTGTTTCATCATTTTTCAAAAATCCAGTTAAAGAGAGGGGATTATTATTTCTAGAGGATACCTACATCTCATAAATAAAAGGCAGGGCCTAGCTGCCAACCTGAAGCCTTTAAAAAAAGCACGGTAGGCATGTAAGTGGCCCGAAGGGTCTAGAGATGGAGAGCGAAGCGACCCATCTCGAGTACCGCAGGCACGAGTCGTCACGCACCGAAACCCGGGGTTGAAGCAGCTAGTATTTTACAACGTATATATTTATAGGGTTCTTCAAATAGATAAATAAAATGGTGTAAATTATCATTATGTTTATTTCACTCAGAGCTTAGCTCTACCTTGAAAAGTGACCAGATGACGCATCGCGCCGCAACAATTGTAATCACCTAAAGTTTGAAACCATGATGACGGTGGATATACCGTCTTCACAAATAACACTTAAAATCGCAAGACCAATAATCTGGGTTTTTATCGTAAAACGTTAGACGCTGCGTATATTATTATAGTATTCAGGGCGTACCAAGACCATTATATAAATAAATGCAACAAATAATTCATGCCCAAATTTATTTATTTTGCAACGTCCCAACACGGCGCGGCCTCGCTAGCGACCG
Organism: Neomicropteryx cornuta; assembly: GCA_020383195.1. Classification (NCBI taxonomy): domain Eukaryota; kingdom Metazoa; phylum Arthropoda; class Insecta; order Lepidoptera; family Micropterigidae; genus Neomicropteryx; species Neomicropteryx cornuta. Next base: position 11,137,441 of record JAHKQU010000026.1, on the reverse strand, counting down.
AACTTATGACAAGAGCGATTTTATATTATCACGTAAAGTTTACATTTATTTTACTCGGAAACCGCGATGAATTTTGATACGTGGTCAAAACAAATAGTGTATAAAATCGGAGGGCCAATACGCTGGATTTTTTTTAACGGGAATGGTCTTGGAAGGCAAAACAGATAACTAGGCACTGTGAAAGTGTGGGCAGTTTCTTGTTTTTTAAAAAAAACATAATACATTTAAATAAAATACGGTTGGCTAAATATTTTGAATAATTATATTTTTGTATAATATATTAAAAATATTTTGTGAAATTATAAATAATTACATAAGATAAATAAATAAAAACCACAAGGTATCTTCATTACGCTACCGTCCTTGGCATATACATAACTCATCTGTAAAATAATTGTTTTGAGATAAATGATCCATGATCCATGTGGTGAGTGGTAAGTTGGTACAACGAAACTATTGAAAAACATTTTTTTTTCATTCCGAGATGCCACTTACTGTAAAATTGTTAGGCAAAATATCTCTTTTTTCAAACCTCCTAGAACCGCGTTTGCGTTTTTACCATCGCCTGATTTAACAAATGCTTTATTCCGAAAGTATTTAAAAATCCCCAAACACCTTCCTACCATATTACCCAAACAATTCCCATACAATTTCCCATCCCCTATTTGACCCTAATAGGGGTTGATTTTCCTTTTAAAAAAGTAGTTGCGTTTTGACAATCGCCTGATTTAACAAATGCTTTATTCCGAAAGTATTTAAAAATCCCCAAACACCTTCCTACCATATTACCCAAAAAATTCCCATACAATTTCCCATCCCCTATTTGACCCTAATAGGGGTTGATTTTCCTTTTAAAAAAGTATCCTATGGCCTACCTTAGGTTTCAAGCTATCTTCATACCAAAGTTTATAAAAACATAATTGACAAACACATTTTCACAATTATAATATTAGTGTAAATTCGTAAACGTCAACAATTTTGTCTGACATCCACTACGCTGTACATTATAAAATTATTAGAGATGAGTCTCATCCCGAGTGCCGTAGATACGAGTCAACGCGCCCCGAAGGCGCCTACAAAGCCGCCTGCAGTTAATACATTATATATATCACGGAATTATTACGTGAGGAATTTATCAGTTACGTAATAAAGGCCATATCATTTGGTAGTAAATGTACCTACATATTAAGTTTTTTTATTATTTAAAAACCCGGGACCCTGGATCAGAAGAAGGTGAGCATACCACTGTGTCACTTTGGATAAGAGCTCGAAAATCTTTTATCTGTCTGAATATCGAAAATCTGTCGAGTTACTTCAAAAAGAAGGTACTTTTATAGATATTCAATTATTAAAATTCATATTGACATATTTTAAAGAGCACTTTAATAAATACTTATATTTTATACAGTACATGTCAATTAGCACTTTAGCATTTAGCACATTAGCATATTCATTATCACATAGCGTGCCGGTAATACACACATAAAAATCACGCAAAAATAATTAAAATATAACATCTTATTATTATTATTTCGTAATAGGCAGGCAGATAAGCCTATATCTTATCCAATATCATAATTGTTATTATTTTTTCTTTGTTTTTATTTTTCATAAATGTTCATCTAGATTGTTTACTTTACTGATTTATTGTAGCGTGTCCAAAACGCGTTAATAGGTTTGTTTTTTAATAAAATTTAAAAAATGTTAAAATTTAATAAATGTTAAATTAAAATGCCAAGATATTTAAATCTGTAATAGAACACATACCTATGCAATTCTGTTGCGGGCAGTGGTTCTAAACGTTTTGGTAAATAGGTTTTCGTTTTTAATCAATTTATCAATTAAACATAGAGACAGTAAACTCATTGATTTCCAAACTTAACATTACAAAATGTCGTCAGCACTCGATACTCTCCAGTTTCATGTTTATCATGCATTTACGTATACAATTCTTACATAAACATTTCGAAATTACATACAATTAAGTAATACGCATTTTTTTATAAATAGCTATGACCTAGGTCACATACAATTATTTTGAACCCTACTCAACTATGCCAAATTAGAGTCAGGGGAGATGGTGGTAATGAAACGTTTAAAATGGTCCATGTGCGAATTCGAACCCGCAACCTTCGGGCCATACCACGGTCTCTTCGAAATTATATTTAATTTCAGTTGTTTACACTATTTAGATTATAAGAAACATAAAAAATGTATAACAAAGTTGTAGAAAAAGGCGATACAAAAAAAAGTGTGTGGTTACACCACGCGATTTAAAAGTAAAACTTCTGTAATTAAATTGTTTAAATTTGTCATATGAATGTATTTATTCATTTATTTATTTATTGAAAATATAATAATATTACAACTCTTAATTAGTACAATTAAGCTATGTAACATAATATAAGTATTATTAAATAGCTTAAATAAAGCGACAAGCGATGTTGCATTGTACAGATGTTTCCTGCCTCCCTAACTAAACGAATCTGTACTAATGAAAGCAATTGCTATAATAACATCTAAAAAAATACACATATATTACAAATAATTAAATAAATATAGCAAATCAATCAACCATAAATACATCTAAATAAAAAATAAATCTTATTGCAAAGTTGACACTCCATGCTTCATCCAACAATGTTTTCGCTCGCCTATTTATATAGGAAAACTCAACGTGACAGCTTGTGAATGCCGGAGTTTAGCCGAATGACCGTGTCATATTAGATTCATTCGCTGCCTAGGAAGAATTGTGTAAGGTAAAGGTGCGTCTCAAGAAGTTTCACTTTAAAAGTATTGTTTACTAACAATAAGAAGCGTATTTGTATTATTTCCTAGTTTTGCAGGTCTATTTTAATGTCGGATTTATTTTTTTACTAAATATCCTTTTTTTTTATTTGAAATTAAACAATTTATGTACTGTACTTTATTCGAATTAGTCGTCGTAAAAACCAGCAAAGACCCGTTGCTCGAGTTCCTTCCAAAATGTCATTCTATATTCATCCGGGTTGACACTGGGTGTATTCTCGCCATTTATTTCCATATAGTGCATTCTTTTCGGCGACACTGGTTTCCAAACTGTCGGCAGTAAATCGCTGTATGGTCCCGGGGTTGGGTCTCTGCAAGAGGTATAATTTGCATTGTTATCTACTCCAATATCAAAAATCTCGTAGTTCAAAAACACTAAATATGGCAGGTTGGCGTAGTGTTTTAGATTTAATATTCTAGCATAAAATATTCTCAACATTTCTTAAAATCGGTACCCGGAAACGTGCACAAATGCAATCGCATTAGACAAACGTCAAATTGAGAGCGAGCGGTCAGCGATTCGGTTTCAGACTAGCCCCACAGTATTTGCAAAGACTTCGTATAAATTTTTATTCGTTTCTCGTATAAAAAATCTTTTACGGTCTTTCTCTTAATTATATACAAATATGTATAAATTCCTATTATGAGACAGAATGATAATCAGCATTTGTTTTCTTCTACAGGGTGTATTTAAATCTACTGGTGTCCTGTTAGAGGGCTGATTTATCAAAACAGAAGATAGAGCGGGACGAACATAAACATAGTCCGCAAACATTGGTAGAAAACAATCAAAATATAAAACTAACCCGTAAATCATGAAATTCGTGAACATTTCCACCATTCTCCGCCTGACATAGCCATCGCTACTGTAAATGTCAACCCTTTCAGGTTCCAGTTGAACCAGGTATAGCAGTTCATGAACGTGCGCAGCTCCCTGAATTCCTACGGGACCCATGATGTTTTCGTTTAAAGTACCCCGGTATGAAAATCTGTAATAATATACTGGTTTTTTATTTTTCTTAGCCATTATTTTAGCGGCATCGTTAACGGGTTTCGCCATGAATACGTCACTTATTAAGTCAATCGCCGATTCAACGATTTTTCTGTCGGAAAGTGTAATATTTTCGCCCTTGAAAAAGAATTCTATAATTTCATTGAACACCTTCAGTGTGCCAACCGAGCTCAATGACCTTTGCCACTTCTTAGGGATGACAACCAGCGGTTTCTCAAGCATCTCCGCCATGGGTATTGGATAATTCCGTTCGTAAAAGTTTGTATATTCCTTGGACGAGTGACCGATCAAGGTGGGCACTTGACTAAAATCCATCGAATGGTAATACTCGATTGGCTGCTTCCTCAGAAACGGTTCGACTCCGCAGAATGGCTTCTCGACGACCGGCGCGAAGACGAAGTCTTCGACGGTGCCTATCACGTCGGGCTGAACGCGAGATCCGGCCAGGGCGACGGTGCTGAAATCCAACGCTCGCAGCCTGCTTAAAAAGTCAGGACTCGTCGAATTCAGGTCCAATAAACCGCCTAATTTCGACGCCTCGCTGATCGGGGTGTCCTGGATAGCCCAGCCGCACAGGGAAGAGCCGGCTATTGCGATCGCCTTCTGGAACAACCCTGCTGACATCGGAGACACCTGATGGAGTTCCACCGAGGTAGCGCCGGCGCTTTCGCCTAATAAACATACGTTCCCTGTGTCGCCATTAAAGTACTCGGCGTTGTGTTTTATCCATTCTAATGCCAATACCTGATCTTTCATACCGGCATTGCCGGGAACATCTTTCGTCTTCAGACACAAGAATCCCAGTACTCCTATTCTGTAGCTGATGGTAATCACTATTATTCTCTTGTCTATAAAGAATTCTGGAACGGCGAGCGTCGCGGAGCCACTCGAAAAGCCACCTCCGTGAATGTATGCCATTACAGGCAGAGTTTTACTGCTGTTTTCGACTGGTGCATACACATTCACAAACAGACAATCTTCACTTCCTGTTATGACTCCAAAGAGGCTTTGAGGGCATAGTGCTTTCGGCTGCGTGGCATTCAGTACATCTGCCCATTTATCAGCCGCTATGGGATCCTGCAAAGATGAAATAAATATATTTGCATATTACAAAAGATCCATGTAAAACAAGTCTCACTAGGTGGTTATCTGTTTACGGTTATAAGTTTAAATTACATGAATTAGATATGGATATAAAAGGACTGTAATATATAATACCTGTGTAAATAATATAGTAATAAACAGAAAAATTTAGCTGAGCATAATGTTGGTATTATAATTTATTAGAATAATGTTTTCGTGTATGGATTTGAATGTACTCTCATCCCTTCTCCTTTTTTTTAATAGCCATTATTCCATATTTATTTTTATTTTATATGAATCGTTTGTTTCACAACTAGGTATCTAGGTATGTATTTCATATATGATTTCTAAAGGTGACATATTAAAAATTGATCATTTTATTTATAAGAATATTAAATATGTATACAGGGGTGTTTCGGGACCATTCCCAAAGATTTGAGGGGTGTTTAAGTTCTTTATTACGTGTAAGAAATTGTATTAAAAAAAATGCGAAAATATTGCATGTCCTTATTTATTAACTTTATCAAATCTGTAGTGTAAATACCCTTTGCTCTTTCGTTCACTCGGCCAAGGCCAGCCAATGATCCAGAGCGTCGCGGCGGCGTCCCAAACGGATGAACACCCATTTAATATTATCACGTGAAGTTTGCAATTTTTTTCTCGGAAACCATGATGAATTGTGATATGACGTCAAAACAAATCATTTTTGAAATCGTAGGGCTTAGCTGGATGTTTTATAGGGACCGCTCTTGGGACACGGTATATACTTACCCGAAACCTTAAGTCGCCTACGGGCGGTTTGGCAAAGGGGATTCCCTCGAAGCTAACATAAGGCGTATTTGCCTGGGTCATTCGATATGTTCCCAGCATTATTCCTTGTGGGACTCGAACGCTCGGCCGTCCATTGACATCGCCATCTAGAGTGTAAATATTTAAATTAATTATTAACTTGATAATGAAATTAGTTAATGAATAAGGCTAATTATAACTAAGAAAGAGCACGCATATATACAAAAATCCTAAGCTGCGAGACACGTTCCTATTTTCCGTTATTTGGTGCTGCATCCCGTCACCGAATAATTATTCTTAATAATGCGATGTTGCCCGTTGAGGACTTTCGTCGACTGGAACCAGTCCTGGGTGTAGAATCAGGTCGCGCTTGCCATGAAAAATCCGTTGTCATCGGAACTGAACCAACGTGTAAAAGTAGTAAAAGAGGAAGTGGTTAGGACCACTTCCAAAAACAGCTTATAAAAAGACGGTCCCTGTAGTGTTGGCACTATTTGGGCTGGTGGGATTTAGCACCAACGTCACTCGGCAACCGTCTCGTGATTGCCTCTGTGAGGCCGGAAGATTTTCCGCTTAAAATGGGGTGGAGTGAACTCGATAAAGACCTAAGACTCCTGGATCCGTCCCTGGTAAGTAAATAGCATACACTACAGTCCACTTGGCTCTATCGAACAAATACTTACCTTAAATAATAACTTTAATAAATACTTACTATAATAAATATTAACTTTTTGTTGGAGTTACACATCGATTATTATTAAACTTACTTGGTTGCAAGTACCATAATTTTCCAACATATTCCTCAATTTAAGTACCATAACTTTTGGTTGCCCTTAACATAATGTCTAACTATCGCTACAATATGTTTAGTTGCTGTTTAAATCACAGCAAATTAAAATGTTAGCAAGTGAAAACAACAAAAAATTATGGTTGCTGCTACCAAATTTTCAGGTAACGTCGTTTTGTTTCGTCAGCTGTTCACCCACGACGCCATATTGTTTTGTGATCATAGCAAAATGTTTTTGCTGAAATATTTTTTAACTAAATTTCTTGCTGCCATAGCAAGAAATATGGTAAATCTAACCAAAAAATATTTATCAATAATCAGTCTGCACGTACAACTATAGGATTTGCTTACACTTTTGTAAGATTAGCAAATTTCTTAAGAACCAAACGTAAAACATTTTTTTCAGTGTAAAGTGTGTTTGTATATAGATGTGTATAGTGTGTTGGGAGTGTACAAATTCTAAGTAGGGTGTGTATGTGCTAGTGAAAAAAAATTCCTGGTGTTCGTGAAGAAAGGTGTGTTTGCGAGAGTTATGGTGATGACATGAATTAATGGTAATTAATTACTAGGTGATCTTACATTGTGTTGAGCCTGCGCTGGAGAGTAGAATGGTCCAGACGTAAATGATTAGTGCCAGTATTTCAAAAATATTTATTTTACACATTATTTTAAAACGCGTATTGAATCTTGCGATTTGCGACGCAGCGCATTTTGCGAACGTTGTTTTGTAGATATTCAATCTTAGAGTGCATATCTTTCTAGCACACGCACAAACAAGTCTGCCTAAAAGATAACTTAATAAAAGAATAGTAATCATTCATTTTTAAGAATGTTTAAGAATGGCCGTAAAAGTAAATATTATTTCAGCAAAGTCACCAGCATAAATTGGTAACTAGGTTTTGAGTTGTTCATATCTGCACATAAAAAAAATAGGTTGATATAATCTTTCTTAGTTTTGCCCTATTCGTATGGCAAAACTAAGAAACTAGACTATTTCTAATAAGTCATAGATAGTCATTAGTAAGTCAGTAGATATTTCATAATTTTATGGATTTCTTACTAACACAAGAATTAAATTTGACGATGTATTCATTCAGACGTTGTTTTCATAGTACGTTAGGTGCGGTAGTTGTAATCTAGTGGTTAGGGCGTTGGTTTATTGGCCTAAAGGTTGGGTTTCAAATCCGCACATAGTCACACCATTTTTAACGCTTCATTACCATCATTCCCCTGATTTCAAATGAGTGCCCTAAAAAATGTACACTTATGCCAACGGTTTTTCCAATCCTCAAAGCCACTTCTCATAAGCACTTTTCGGTATAGCCTTGAGCTCTTCCAGCGATGCAGTCTTTATCTTTTCAATCGTTGCAAATCTCCGTCCTTCCATAGGTCTCTTTAGTTTTGGGAACAAGAAAAAGTCACATGGGGCTAAATCCGGTGAATATGGTGGCTGAGGCATGATTGTGGTGTTGTTTTTGGCCAAAAAATCGATGCTCATGCGACGGTTCTTTTGGTCAAAATTTAGCAATTTCGGAACAAACTTTGCTGACACACGTCTCATGCCCAAAACGTTAGAAAAAATTTCATGGCACAAGCCAAGCGATATGCCGACATCCTCAGCAACTTCTCTGATAGGGATTCGACGATTTTCCAAAACAATTTTCTTCACTGCTTGAACGTTTTCATCAGTTGTTGACGTGCTTGGGCGTCCAAAGCGAGGCTCGTCATTGGAAGAGTTTGTACCACTTGTAAACATTTTTTTTACTCAGAACAGTTTCACCGTATGCCACTGTCAACATTTCAAGTGTTACGGAGCACTTAATTTTATTTTTTACACAAAATTTGATGCAAATCCTTTGATCCATATTTTTCGATAGCATAAAATCGCCGAGCACGCAAAACACTTATAACCTTTACGCCTCTCACAACCAAACAAAAAATGCCATTCACTTGAAATTTGGTACAGATGTTCGGGAAGAGTGTACCAACATAACAAAAAAAAAATATATCGATAATCGAAAATACATTGCCCGCGAAATTTCACCTTACTTACGGCCTAGGGTCATAGCAATTATTTAAAAAAAAAACATACATGCACTCACTTTCCAAGTAATTTATTATTTATAATTTTGTGCCATGATACAGTGTTAATACAAATATTAAATCCGTTAAAAGTATTACGCGGAACCTTTAGAAAAGGGATTCGTTGTTACATAATCAGTTTTTTGTGTGGTTCTTTGCCCTTGACAAAAAAAAAATGACATCAAATTGACAAAAGCACCTTATTGTGATTTTGTCAATATATTACCAAAATGGACGGTGGTTTAAGAACCAAAACAAATAAGTTTTTTTATATGTTTATTTTATAAACTTTACTATTTTTAAAGAGAACACTAAATTTCATATTGTTTTCATGTCTTCCTACTTCCCAATCCCAATATCAATTATATATATTTTTCCATTCAATAATTTTGGAGAAAACTTGGCTTTGTATTCTGATTGTTTTATTCTAAGTGTATGTATATAATTGCTGTTGTTTCCTGAAATAAATAAACCCTCCCCTAAGGACGGGATCCGTGATCGTTCCGAAACGTTTAGATTAACTCTTGTATACATGGTATGTAAAATCTAAAACAATATTTTTTAAACAGCATAAAGCAATTATTATAGTGACTGTACAAAACAAATATATTTTATTCATATTTTAAGCTATTTCACTCAGAAAAAAATAAAACAAATACCACAGAGAGCTGGTGTGGATTTTACCACCACAATCGTGACCCTACTAAACTTAGTGATAGGTACCTGCTAGGATTTTGATCGACGTTTTAATCATCGTTATACGTTGAACAAGAGATACATTTATGGTTGTGTAAATATGTAAATATTTATGTTACACATTATAAAATTATACAACTTATCTATACATTTATGCAAGATAACAAGACCTGACTGAATGAGTGACTGATTCATTGTTGCCTAGCTTAAACCGCTTACCCTAGGAATTTGAAATTTTAGTAGTAAGTACCCATTTTCAAAACCTACCCCAAGTTATGCATCCAACCCTTAGTCATTTTAAAACCTACCCCCACAAGACATAAACGCATACCATATATATATACAATGTTTTTACAACTATCTACATTTTAAACATACCGTATGCCGTGAACTTTATATCTCATTAGCATGCGGATCTAACTTAACGAAGCCCGGGGTTTTTTACCGATTCATAATTAATTGCATTTTCACGTCGCGAATTTGTCAAAGTCCGCTCTTTTTTAACCGATTTGAAATAAATGGCACATCTACATATTTGGCTAATAAATTTAGATGATTGGCATGATGGAATATTACCACTAAAAATATGTTTTTTTTCTGTCTATGGACTGTGAAATCAATGTCATTACATTTTCATTCGTGCTTCAAACCTAACGCGGTGAGTCGAATCATATATTAGTGTTTGATAGTATATTAGTGTGATTAGTGTTTTAGTATGTTTTCATTTTAACCAGACTCTATGAAACGAGATAATTCCCCTGCGCTGTAAAGATGACGTGAACGCACTGATTTATAATGAAAGTAAAATTAAGGACGCAGATGGCAAAAACGGTAAACCCGTAGTGAAAATACCTAAAATTTCTCGGAGAATGCCGCACGTGAAAGTGAACGATAAACAGCGTTTGCAACTCTTGAATATTACGCAAAAAGATAGTCCATTGTTTATAGCGCTTAGAAAGTGGTCTTCATTTGAATACCCCAGTTTGCCGAGCGGGACCAATCAAATGGAGTGACAAATCAAACTGGAAAGACCGAGTTTTATTATACTAGGACTTCAAACGAATAAAACTGGTCTGGCCGAGGAGGATGCATCCTTATTTAGCCTTCTCACAAACGTTAAACTTTTCCTAAACAATATATTCTATCCCTACGATAACTATAGACCGAACTTTGAAACAGATATTATTGCCCAACTGTACGAGAGTTATTCAAACTTTAGGAAAAACTACTATCAGGAAAATACCTACCAACCATTGCTAGCCAGAGATGAATTTAAAAAGTTAGCACCCCTGGTTGTCATCGATTGCAATAGTCAAAGCGAATTATTAAAAAGCGCACCTATTGATATTAGGCTGCAAATGGAGTTCGAGAAAAATGTACCAAGTAAAACTAGCGCATTTTGTATATCGATTCATGATGTTGTATTCATTACACACATTTAACAAACACTGTTTTTAAGTATCTTTAAATAAATGTTTTTTTGGTGTTTTGAGAGGGTGAAATCGGCAATGAGTGTTACAGGGGTAGTTGGTTGGGGGTAGGTTTTGAAAATGGCCTAAAAATACTACTGTAGTACATTCGCTTTATGACGTAGGCACCCAATTACAAAAGATATTTAGAATTTCTCTCCCTAGGGGGGTAAAAAGAGGGCGTGAACATTTTTATATTGAAACCAATATCTCAAAAACCGAAGACGTTACAGAGTTGAAAATTAATATTAAGATACTTCTTAAAAAATAACGAAACAAGTGTTTCCGTATTTTCCCAAAATGGAATGGTGATTTTTTTAAAGTACTTACTCCTTACAACTGGGTTTTTATCGTAAAACGTTGTGAGACACTGCGTATATTATTATAGTATTCAGGGCGTTCCAAGACCATTTCCGAAGACTTAAGGGGGTGTTTATATTCTCTATTACGTGTAAGAAATCATATAAATAAATGCAAAAAATAATTCATTCGCAAATTTATTTATTTTGCAGGGCGCGACCTCCCTAGCGACCGAACTTTTGACAAGAGCGATTTTATATTATCACGTAAAGTTTACATTTATTTTACTCGGAAACCGCAGGGCCAATACGCTGGATTTTTTATTGGGAATGGTCTTGGAACGCAAAACAGATAAATAACTGGGCAGTGTGAATATTTGAAGCCGCCATCTCACCCTCTTCAGAGATTTTCCTGCGTACAGGTTGTGTTTGCATTCACAAAACGGGTCTCGAGAAAAAAAATATTTATTTATTTATTATTATTAACAGGTAAGCATACAGCGAAAAAGTAGGATATACATTTTAATATTAATATTTCCTACTAATCCGTTACATTTTTTGAAGTACATCCATTCCCCGAACGCGTAACTAGTTCAGTAACATAAATTCAATTTTGATTCGTTTTTCCCTATATTTTTTACTGATTAATATTAGTCTGGTTGTTGACCCATCTCCTTAAAGGAGAAGTGAAAATAATACATTTTCACTTCTCCATTACAAAGGTGATTACATTTTCTAGAATACGAATGATTTCCGTATAGTATGTGGTTACCACGGCACAGTGCAGAGCAGAGTTTGGCAGTGAATGGGGGATTTTACGGCATCCAAAGCTGACACATGAGACTATTTTAACCTATTCAAACGAATGAATGGCGCCCTTGAGAGCGGTTCATATTCAGGGGATTTTCTTGAATAGAGAGTTGAATTGAGACTGCCGTCTCGCGTCTTGCGAGTAAATCAGGAAAGTAAATTGCTATACGTTTGGTGACAACTGCCACGCGTACTTATTACAAAAATCATTTATACTAATCAGATTCAGCTCCGTACGTCAAACGCGCGGAAAAGTGTTTTAGGTAAATTAATTAGGAAAACAACCTATTGCAATGGGTACCATGTCACTTCTTCCGGAAACTTACGACATATCTTCGAGTTTCACAGTCCCTAGAACTCAAAATCACCCTCAGTTGTAAAAGTTTATATCACTTTCTTGTGGACACGGTAACTGTCGTAATTTAACAGCAATCACTATGAAATTGATACATAAAATTTAAATCTCGGTCAAGTTTGTTAATGGGTAAAATCAGACCCGGGAGGCGGAAACTTATCTAAGTAAACTTTTTTGATAGCACCAACCATTGGTCCTAGGGCCAGGGAAAAGTGGTTTTTTAAAATTCAAAAAATCATACCTCCCTTAAAGGCACAGACAAATCCGTTGAAATTGTAAATTGGTGGCCTATCATTTCCCTACAACTTTTGTCTGAACCCTTACGACACGGTATAAAAAGGGATAAAAGGGTGAGTGGATCGCGCGGCAGCTCGCGCAATGTTCGATACAAGTTCGTACTATTGGAGTTCGCCTATCCCCTACTTCGATCCCGTGAAATCTCTCTCCATCTGCCGGCGCGCCGAATGGGATTTTTTAGTGTTTTAATTTCGTATAATTGGCAAACAATATATATAAAACTATGAAAACTATGAATTCTGCCTTTAATGAATTCGGGTATAACGCGACATGCCGCGCTTTCAAATATTAATAGAAATGCATTACGACGGCAACGGTTTTACCCGGAAGGCACCTGGTAATTACGGTAATTACCGCTAAGTATGAATAGTAATTTATATAATATACATATATATATCATTTGCCACTAATAAAAAACAATCAAGTCAAATACCTTTACAACTCAATTATCTTTCAAACTTTCAAAATCTTTAAATTTGTTTTTTTCGCGCAATCCATTAAGAAATATTTTTAGGCAGATATATTGTTTTTTTTTCTTTAATTTACATCGGTATATTATAAATAAGATGTTACAGGTCAATCGAATCCAGCAACTTCGCTCGCGAAAATACCCAATTTTCAGGATTCTCACCCACAAAAGCGCGATGTACCCGTTGTAAAATAAACTAAGGGTGTTTTCCTCGGCGTTTTCCCGCTTTCCCGTTATTTACCCAGGAGCGGGTCGTGCGTGTGAGTGTTTGTGCGTGTACGCGTTCCAGACTCGCGGCGCACAATTCACCTCGCTTATCCCTCTACCCCTCTATTATTTTCGCCGTGCCAAAACCCCTCGTGTGCGAAACGAATGTAATAAAGGCGAATGGCCTGAGCAGATCGCTACGTGCGAACTGTTCGAGGGCACAAATGAATCCAGAGGGCGCCGTACGATAAAATTCGCCGCGACAAATCGAATGACGGTATTCCGAGCAGAAAAACCAAACATTGAAATGAAGAGATAATATACGCGAAGGGATAACTTTTTACCCCTTTTTAAGCATATCGCGCGCAGGGATGAGTGTGAGATTCGCAAAGGTAAAGTATATAGGTACCGAGAAGGAGTGCAGAAAGCGAAAATGTATCTATAATACGCGACTCAATAAATAAATTAAATTTATTTAATAAAACGTTCATACTACTGACAGCTGATTGCCAGAGTGGGTTCCGAGTTGTGAATTTTGCGAGATTACAAATGCTCCTTTTTTCAAAAGACTCACAATTATACTTCTATGAATGTCGTCTCATTTCTAAGCAAAAAAAAATAAAAATCTTTATGAATTGTTTCAGAAAATAAATAGAAATACAAGCGAAAATTGTGTTTTTTTTCAATTGTTACCAACATTAAATTTTAAATTTCATAGGTATTGCAGGGAATCAACACAAACATATGTATTTTGATAAGTAAGCACACTTCCATGACATGACCTCAATCAGATATCAAAACATTTTTAACGAAAATCTAATTTTTTTTTCATTACATTCATAACACTAAACATGACTTATAATATTAAAATTATTAACATTATTTTTATAACGAAAATTGTACCTATGTAATTTGTAAGTAGAATTCTATTATAGATTTATAAATTGGTAATTGTATGTTTTGTTGAACTTTATGTAAATTTATAAAGCTGTTGAGTTCTCTAATAAATAAATAAATAGATATTTCTTTTACATCCCGGAGTTACATCCCGGAGTAGCCCTACACCCCCCCCCCCCTCCCCCCGGATAAAACACCGCCAAGATAAGCCTTTGACAATTTTGGTTCATTCTAGTCTGAAAGAGTCATTTGTAAACATGAAGTGATAATGAATATTACTTTATTTTATTTATTTACTCACCTCTTAAATGCTCTCCCCTCCCCCCAGAGCATTTTGTCTGAAAGAAACACTATCTGTGACAGATGACAGACAGACGTAAAGATGCAAGAGTGATCTTATGAAGTTTCCGAGGTACGGAACCCTAATAAGGACGGGAAATAATTTATAATATTTCAGAGGGGCACATCGAAAAGTAGAGTTTTTGCATCGTAGCTGATATAAACTGAAATCTTTTTGTAATCCGATTTGCTTATGAAAAATATGATATGATATGCATATAGTATACGCCTTAAGGGCTTAGAAACGTTCCTCAACTCAAAGGGAATTTTAATTAATTTGCACTCCGAATAATCAATTCGGGTACAAAGGGTTGTGATGGGCGTTGTTTCAAGTTACCTAGATTGTGAGGAAACTCGACGACTACAAAGGAGTTCAAAGGACTTATTTGCATACGCCGAAATACCGCCCATTTCCAGAATGGTTTTAATCTATTGATTTAATTTGGGTTTCCATTACAAACGACAATAATTTCATGCAATTAAATGTCCCGGCAATGCAGAGATTTCGCTAACCAGAAACTCAACTGTTTGTAAGCCAATCATAGGAAAAACTCTTTCGATACGCAGGAAGGAAGAGGTAGATTTCATTGGACCAAAACACGATGTTATAAAAATAAGTTACTTGCTAAATGTTCGTGACTTTACGTAATAATATAAAATCGCCCTTGTCATAATTACGGTCGCTAGCGAGGCCGCGTCGCGCCGGGTCATTTACCGGCTTACCGAACGCCTGCAAACAAAAAGGTAATTTACACGAGCGCTTTGATAAAATTCATAAATTTGGGCATGAATTATTTTCGCATTTTTTTATAAAATTTCTTTATTTTTTTTATAATCTATAGTAGATTAGTTACTTAAGAGCAAAAGTAGATATAGACAATCAAACAATAAAAAAAAATGTTTCTCAAAAACGAGAAAAATGACTTCAAAATAAATAGAAATCGATTTAATGTTTGGACGCCTGGGCGGCATCGAAGAAAAACGAATAATTATTTTAGTATGAAATTATTTTTATATTCGAAATTATATTAAGCATTACGCTAAATTTAAAACCATTTATCTAAGTTCTTATTTGACCAATTAAGATCACTTAAAAAAACAAATATTTTCACGTACCTAAATGAAATAAAATACCTACCTTTGTTTAATCCGTTTAGATCGTTAATTCATGTTTCTGCTAGTTTGATTTGAAATGAAATACTCCAGAGTGGTCTCATTAAAATTTATAATTCAACTAAGCGGGGGAGAAATGGGTCTATCATAGAATGAGCAGTCCTGGCAGAATACAATATCTTAAATTGTAAACGTCTGCAGAGTCCCCAAGCTAAAGGCCCTTATAGACAACACAATTTGTCGGAACGCACTTCCAACCAAACCGAAAAATTGTAGCGTTACGGTCCAATTTAATTATAATTATTACCCAATATTTTCGATCAGCCAACTTGAGCCAAACCGTTCGATAAATTGTAACGCGTAGTAGTGTGTAGGGTTAAGTTGGTGAATTTTGAAGTTACCTGCGTTTAAATACGGGCGAAACGTCTGAAGAATGTATGAAAGTTTTAGAGATTCACGCGATGTGTAGAGTTTAAGGTGATTTTTTATTGTTTGTGTATTACTCATGCTATAGTAGTTTTATACGTGTTTTATAGACTAAACAAAAAAAAACTACTTTAAAGAAAATATTTTATCCAGACCTAAAACGGTTAAATTGAAATAATTTCAAAATACCGTAAACAATACCATAAATTTATACACATTAATATGTTTTTTTCATAAGATTTTTGTAACTCTAATGTAATTCTAATAACTTTTTTCCAAAATACTATGTTTTGTAGTTTTTTTTATGGGTGCTTAGTGATATCTTTGTCGTGACACCTCTTAACACTACTTTTAAGCTCAGTGATAGTGTGTCTAATAATATAATAGATGAACGCAGAAAATTTACAAAAGTGCACTATCGAAAACCTAAAGAATAAACTAAAGCTAAAACTAAAGCTTGCCTCGCTAAATCTATCTTAAAATGGTTAATCGCTTTGGGTAGAGATAGATGCTGCTGAGAAATTAATTTCTGAAATAGTTGTTTAGATAACATTTAATAATACTGTAATTTAAGCGACTTTAGCTACTGAGTAAAAAATATTATTTTAGTTACCTAGAATGTTTAAAAAAATAAAAAAAAATATGCTTACTTAGATATGTCATACCAATATGTTTATGCCCAATGTATATATATATCACTATAAGATATGTTTCTATACTATATGTAGTATAACACTATTTTTATATTGAATATTTATTTATTTATATCGAATATTTATTTACCTATATATTTAATAATTGTTTATTCATTTATTTGTTATTTTTTAATTGTTTCATTTATTCATTTTATTTTTTCATATATTAAGTATTCTTGATTACACATTTAAATTGTACTCATGTGTGTATGTGTGTGTGGGTGTGTATATCAGTGTGTATATTTGTTTGTGCCTTATTATTTTCTCAGGGTTTTGCGCTGGTCTCTGCTATGCACTTTATCACTTCATATATAACCTTCCTTAGAACAGGTAACTATTACCTAGTTAGGAAGGTTATTGACTTACACTCATCGGCCAATTTATATTCCATAACAAAAAAAAAAAAAAAAAAAAAACTGTAAAATCCATATTTTTCACAGACAACAAAATCTTTCGAGACAAACGGCCATGATTTAATACAGCCAATAAATCGTAGAATCGTAATTGCTGTCCAACACGCTATCTAATGGAGTGGACGCCTTTATTGTGCCTCCATTTTTTTTACCTCCTGACGTTTCGAAAGAATTGGAGGCATGATGAGGACGTCCATTAGATAGTGTGTTCGAACATGACAATTAGGTTATGTCTGTAGTCTTTCTACGATTTAGTTTATTTATTTATTTATAATGGCACAATAGGCAATATTATAAATAAAAGATACAATAAATAGTGTATATTATTATCTATATAAAATATACATTTATCATATATTCTAATAATTGTGTTACATATAATTTATATACTAAATATACAGAAAAAACTAAACAAAGAAAATATATAAAATTACTTATTATAGTTCACATTATGTTTGCTTTTCTTTTGTAATACACGCTCACCATCTTTTCGTGGCAACATTATATTGTGGCCGGTTGCCCCGACAGATTGTGCCATGAGTGAGGCGCTTAAGGAGTACTTGCTACCTACAGGGACCGCCAGGAACTAAAGGCTATTAGGGTGAAACCTCATTTCGTTTCATTTGCAGTATCCAAAGAGCTGACATGGACAAACAGTGTAATGGCGTCAGATGTTTTATTCCGTTTTAATTTATAATATTAATATTTCGCAAATATTCGCAAATTTGCGAGTGACCTGCAGTGTTTTGATGGTGGGGTTATGATGACACAAATGCCGCCTTGGTGTTGTTTATCCACACAAACACTGTTTTTTAAATTTTCTAAATGGCTTTGTCGATAATTATAATATACTGTAATTATTTAACTTTTACGCTTCTAAAGTCTACCAACATGATCACCATCACAGTCACTTTAAACTTGGTCGTCGCAGAACAAATGCGGGTACTTAGGTATCGAAATTAGCATAATCAAGGACTAGTTAAACATTGTTTAATTTTCATAACATTGATTTTGCGTACCTATTGTTATATTATAAATATTACTAATATAATATTTATAAACAGAAAAAAAAATTAGTTTATATTGTAAAAACAATGAATTTCAAAGGTTCACAAGCTTCCATTTAAGTTTTGTTGATTTCTGACCGTGGAAAATTATAACCTCAAAAAGAAATGGCTCTTTTTAAAGAAAAAGGTTAATCACAACCACAATACTTTCCAAACTTAATCTGTAGTAGATAGGTTAATTTTATTGATTAAATAAATCAAGTGTTTTTCGGATATATCTATTGTATAAACTTATTTTTTGTATTCAATAACACTTTTTGCCAATATTCATTGCTATGTTTTGAAACGGTCTGAAATTTAAAGAAGTAGTAACTCAAAACATGCTCATTTTGAATTATTTATGAGGTATTGTTATTATTGAAAATCATATTCCTTCCATACAAAGTCTGATATATGTAAGTTAATAAGTTTGCAAGCGTACGCAATTTATGGTGATTGGTGATGTCACGTGGTGGCGTTTACCCGCCGTCCAAAAAGTGTCGTGCAAGGGTCCTAATTTTATTGTGTCCGACTGTCAATTTTTGCGGTAGGGTATTCATTACCAGCATTTCATTTCTACGGAGTTGAAATTTGACATGGTGATTCAGTTCCTATAGCAATGCATTTTTATGGTAAGCATGACCTGATTCTACGCCCAGGAATGACTCCAGACGAAGGAACTCCTTAACTGTGCAACGCAACGCATTCAAGCACTTACATAAAAAAATGTTTTTAAGGATGTATTTTTTTGTCAAACAGCATAAAATATGACGACCGCACAAAACAAAATGTTTACACATTTCAGACCGTCACAGATTAACAATTTGCGTGATAATATTGAACGGGTTTTGTAATACGTATCCAATTAAAAATTGGAAATTCTTGGAAGCAAAAAAAATATATATTAATTCGTAAAATTGCACCCCTAAATCAAAAAAAAATGTCTATTTAACAATGTTACGCTAATCAGTTTTGTTTAATAAAAATAAATAATATTATAGGATAAAACACACGCACTGGGAATTAAACCTAAGATCTCATATCTAGCGCAGACGTCATGTGAAGCCATTGCACCATACGCTACCTAATATTCTACCGCTATCTAGCGAGGCACGTGAGTACCTACTTTTAGAGAGGTATGGTCAAACATAAAAAGTTACCATAGAGCGTTGAAATGAATGGCCTCGCATCATGAAGAAAGTTGTATGCCATCATTGATGATAGGTGCAGATTCTGCCAAGAGAGCCCAAACCCCCTGTACACCTATTTGGTGAATGTGGGCCTTTCATTTACAAAAGGTATTAGCTTCTAGGCAACCATCTGCTCAAGCCAGAAGAGATTAGAACCATCGCACCCAAAAAGATACTTCGCTTCATCTACAGTACGGGACTAGAGGGCTTACTATAAGTGGATTTAAAAGTACAATAGTTCTGCAAAGGACGCGCTACACAGGGGGCAAATAAACCCCCAACTCCACTAACATAGATAGAAGAGAATCTGAGAAGAGAGAGAGCTGTCAGTACCATGATTTCGAACAAAGTCAGGATTCTTCAAGGCTAGGACGACTCCCATAAAATATAATCCGTGATATCTTCCAAAGAGAAGATCACGACACGTGGAGTGATTCGTTTGCCTATTTTTAGATGCTCTCCTGATTATTATGAGCCCAAGTTGCCTTTTAGAACCTTAGTCTCCAGCGCCGACCAGAACCGCATTCTCCTCCCGTCGGGGTCGACGCTTGGCGTGTTCTCTCCATTTATTTCCATGTAGTTGGCGATGGACTCTTTCACCGGTAGCCACTTCGTCGGTAGCAGATTTGTTTGCGGTCCCGGAGTTGGGTTTCTAAAACAAAAGTAACGTCACATTTTACGAGTACTTTCAATGATCCTTTATCGTAGTGGTAGGTCGCATGGAGCGAGTTGTCAGTTGTGTTTAACTGAAAAAGGTTGCTTACCATAAAATTAATGTCGATTTTGACCTTGTTAATAACGACAAAAAGTACTTCCAAAAATGTCCCCTTAATTTTTTTTATCACCTAGGTCATTTATAAATACTTTGGATGCTGATTGAGCAAGCTAAATTTGTATGGCGGTGGTGATGACGGTAAAAAAACAGTATAACTATTATATCCGGAGGTGAAACCGTGACTTCCGCCAATTACGAATAATGAATTTGAAATATATAGAAAGAATATAATGAAATGGACTGTATCAGATAACTTTTCGAAAGTAGAGAAAGATAAAAACTTACTGACTGTTAATCGAGTTGCAATACTTACCCATATGTGGCCATATTGGAGAACATTTTTAGAAGACGCCTCCGGACCCAGCCGTCTGAAGAAGCGTCATCCTCTTGCTCGGAAGAAAACAGGAACAGAATCTCTTCGCCGTGCGTCGCACCCTGGACTCCCAGCTCGTCCAGCACCGCGCCATTGATGACGCCCCTGTAGGAGAATCTGAAATAGTAGATGGGCTTCTTGGACAACTTTCCCATTAGCTTGGCCGTTTCGTCGATTCCCCTAAGGAACATTACGTCTCCGAAGAGATTGAGGGCATTTATAAACGTTTCCTGATTCTTTAGATCTATTTCATTCAATCCGAAAAAGAACCTAATGATTTCGTTGTACGCATTTTTTAGTCCTTTCTTTGAAAGGTACGGCCTCCATTTATTGGGCACTATAATTAGGGGGTTCTTAAGAAGCGTCTCAAAATTGGTGGAATCATAAAACATGGCGTATTCTTTAGAAGAATATCCGATCATGACCGGTACGTCGTCGTAGTCGTGATTGTTGTAGTACTGCGATATAGATGTGTTCAGAAAGGCCTCCTTCTCATCGAACACCTGCTCAATGACCGGCGAAAAAGGTAAATCCTCGATGTCGCCCGGAACGCGGGCCTGCACCCTGGCGGCAGCCTTGATTATTTCGCGCGCGTTCAAGTTCTGAATCTTCTGTAGAAAGTCCACGTCGCCGGACGAGTCGGCCTTTAGGCCGAGGAACGTCGCCAGGCGGTGGACCACCTCAAGCGGCTGCTTCTGAATACCCCATTCGCAAAAGCTGGCGCCCGACAGCGAGATCATTTTGCTCATCATTCCTCTGGACATGGGGGATATTTGCAGCAGGTGAGCGGACATTCCCCCAGCGCTCTCGCCGAACACTGTAATGTTTTCCGGATCGCCTCCAAAGTGTTTTATATTACTCTTGACCCACTTCAACGCCATCACTTGGTCTTTCATCCCAGCGTTACCCGGAACGTCGTCGCTGTTGAGGCAGAGGAAGCCAAAAACGCCAAGTCTGTAGTTGATGGAGACATATACGACGTTCTCCTCTATGAAATGATCGGGCCTGCTGAGGTACACGGACGAACCAGTAGAGAAACCACCGCCGTGGATGTAGAACATGACCGGTAGATAGCTGTCTTTGTCACGAGCTTGTGGGATGTAGACGTTGAGGAAAAGACAGTTCTCCTCGCCGACAACCTGGCCGTCTTCAATTTGCATACACCTGGAGCCCGGTTCTAATGCTTCCAGTATGTCTTCCCATCGTTCGATAGTGACCGGATCCTAAAATGAGATAAATGACTCTTGTAATGTGTTAGATTTTGAAAAAGTGGGTGCAAAAAGAATAAATAGTATTCCCTCACAATATTGCATTTCACAATATAAACGCCACCAAATAATTATTAAAATACTTATATCTTTTAGGAACCATGAACAATAGATAGACACTATTTTTCCTCGAATTCAATTTGGCACATGCCACTGACATAAAGCGTCGTCACTGATAGATCCGAACCAAATCGAAATTTACGCTACATAGGGGGTTCACATATAAACGCTTACACTTCAATATTTAACCATAATATGGCTCCCCCACTAAATAACTGATTTATATCAACTTCCGAAATACGAGTATTATAAAACTGACAAATTATATTTAAATCTTTTTTTTTAAATCCACGCGGTATTTTTTTGTAATTTGTCTAATAGATTTTCATTTTATATAACAAAAAAGAAACATTGTTCACTCTGTAGTTATGGTTAAAATTATTTTGTAGTTATGTTTTGTTTTGTCTTTATTTAACATTTTGATCAAAATATTTGGTGTATTTTATCATCAACATCCATTTTACTTTTTAAAAGACCTCAAGTCGCCTACGGTTCTTACTTTAAGTAGGTATTTCTATAATTTATTTTTTTTCTTCCATGTAAATGAACCAGCGATAATGCATAGCTGGTTGAATATTTTTTGCAAACTTAATACGATGATTACCCTTTCTGGTAGTTAAGTAAATAACTCACATAAGTGCATATTTACCTTAAACCTCAGAGGTCCTATTGGTGCTTCGGCGTAAGGTATACCTTCATAACTAGCGTATGTGGTATTTTTTGATGTAATTTTGTAAACTCCACGAATGTCACCATGGGGTATCTTCACCCTGGGGTCCAAGAACTCATTAAGATCATGCTCTGAAATGTTTTATAATGTAACTATTATACAATAGGTATATATTTTGCAATAATAAATAAACAGGATTGTTAGACGAATCGCTTATAACATATTTGGTTAAAAGGGCACTTACCATGTACCTTGTAAACATAATATTGTTTGAACTCAGATGAACAAAGTAAAGTTGATACATTTTTGGTACACCGCAGAAGTTTTATTTTTACGGCGCAATAACACGTTGATTTTTAAATATCGATGAAATAGTGTTAGATTTTATAGGTTTTATTATTACCAATATTTTAAATATTTATTTTATTATGTATGTACGCCATTTTACCACAATAGGAAGTACCTACTTTGCCATATTAGAGTTTTTGGTATAACCCTTTTAAACTTTTAGTAGCGTAGGTATCGATAATTTTATTTATTACTGGTATTGATCGCTTGGTAATTAGAAATAGAATACCGCGCATTGAAGCCTTTTAAGGAGTATGTGTCTAGCTAATTAGGTGTACCTATATATGTAGTTTACCTTCCTTTTCATTTTTCTTCGCTTATAGAGTTATCTAAGGACGCTCTTATCTAGATGGAATTTATATATGGACATATTTATTTATAGACAGAATAGCATTTCGTCGCTTTTACTCTTGGCAGTATCATCATTTGTTTTTATTGTATCGCTGTCATTGCCAATCATTTTTTATTACCATTTTTTGGCTGTGCGAAATAAAAAAGATGAGTGCCAAGCATAATACAATCAAGAAAAATAACTAAAGAAAACATACTTTCATTTTATTTATTTATTTTTGTTTTATTTACATATATATATATTTTTTTTAACGAAACTCGACCTTAAGACTTAACAATACCATTAGTTGTTTTTATATTTAATTAGAGAAATTACCACATTAAAAAATGGCCAAGGATGAAATAAAAAAAAACGAATTCATGCAAAATTGAATTGAAGAGCATAAAAGCATATAATCTTTCAAACATATGTTTTAGTCTACTCTGAGTTAAAAACAAGAATTGCCTGTAGCCATCACTTAATATCAACCGCAGCTATACATTGTTTATTATTAGCTAACAATTAATCTAGAACCTGACGTCTTACAGCTAGGCCTTACAGGCATCATTAAAGGCATTTCCCCTACAGACTGCCCGTGCCTGTGTGGTTTCAACTTGTGATGGGTTGACATTCTTTCAATTTATAATAAATTTTTACACCATTTCAATTTTTTTTTTTTTTGTAAATTTTGTGGCGCAGCTAGTAATGAAACAACCCCCCTCCCCTTTCTATTTATTGAATTTGTGATTTATTTAATAATAACTTCTACCAAATTAACCTTATTTCAATAATTCGGAAAAAGTTTCGCAGCGCTGTTTATTATACCAATACTATACAAATGCACAAAACCGCGGACAAAATTCCTAGTTTAGTTCCGTAATCAAGTTGTAAAAAAGATATTACCATATTACGTTCAATTTATTTAATTTTTCAATGACCGTCTTCCAATATATCACATTAAACAAAACATATTGTTTAAATGGTATACATTTAATTTTATAGAGATTGGTTAAACTTTACAGCTTCTATTATAGCTGTGTTTGTTTATATATTTATTCTACCACATTTAACTAGTTGTAAATATTATAATATTTTATATTAACTAATCTCTTAATTATCGATAATTTATGTTCGTGTGATCGTCTCTTGACAGTTCGAATATTTAAAAAGAACACAAACAGCCTTTTGGTAGATTTCATTAGGAAAGTTAGCTATTGCAATGGGTACTATGTCAGTTTAAAATTTTATTTATCTACCTATCTATATCACATTCTTGTGGCTATTAAGTGCCGTAATTTTACAACGATCGCTTTCAAATTGAAGCATAAAATTTAAGGGCACAAAATCTCGCTCAAGTTCGTCACAATCAATAGGGGTATTTTTTTTTTCGAAAAAGTGAAATTTTACTATAACTTTCTTAGTTTATAACATATCGAATTTATTTAAACATTATATTATTTCTTAGATAAGGGCTTAAAACTAATCTAAGTAAAGTTTTTGATAGTACCAACCATTGGTCTTAGGGATAGGAAAAATTGGTTTTTAAACATTCAAAAAAATGTTACCTCTCTTAATAGGTTAGCTTAGGTTGGTTAGTAGGGTGGATCATTTATGTAAATAAATCATATCTGTGTTCTAATTCTTATCATATCTAACACTTAATCTGTTTACATAAGTGTTTGATTTTGCTGTGTATATTGATGTATATTTTTTCTCGTATATTTCACTCATTACTTTGTAGTACCTTTCGATTTTTTTATTATGACGGGTTTTTTTTTCGGTGGTGGCCCCATTTATGTTTCGTATTGTTAGGTCTAGTAAAAGATACTAACAAAAAAATAATAACTTTTCCTTCCATAAAAAAATATTTCCATGTCATGCTCACTTTTTAAGTCGTATTTATTTATCGTGTATTTTTTATATTGATTTCGCTTTTATGTTTTTTCATTGTGTTATTTATTTTTGAAATGTGAGATATTTCATTCGCGATTAATAAATCCACCGTTTGTTTATGTTTAATTTGTTTTAATTATATACTTAATTTTAATTTCCGTATCCATATTGCAATAATAATAATAATATTTTACGCGAAAGGGAATAATGGCAGAAGATTTATGTATGACACTCACCGTAGGGATTTCCAGTTTTCCAAAAGATTAAAAATAAATTTAGACACATAATCGAACGAGAGTATTTATTTAAGTATTTGCACATCACTACGCAACTATCCGCTAGCGTACGTCTAAACTATAGCGAGTCTACGATTCGTGTGTCTGTATATTATTATATGATCGACAATGCCATAATTTACATAATAAAAATCGATTCTACAATAAATACGCCACCTCTCGAATTCAGATAATGACTCCATAACCGCGGATCAACGTCCGCAACCGTTGACTATCAAATTGTTAAAAAACATTTTTTTTTTGAGGTTATTAATAATACTTATGATAATAATCTCATTATTTATTAGCGTCGTTACAAATAGCCTAACTAGTTTAATTTCTAATAAATAATATATGTACATACACAGTATTACATAAACATTAGTCTTTATGCTAGCACTGTGGCCAAAGAACCTATTTTATTTATTTATTTTTTACAAACACAGTTACATATTTATTTATAAATGACTTAGAGGCCATCGTGTGGAAGAAAAATACTAGCGCCTTACAACCTAAAATACTTCATCTAGGAATATTTTAAATTTACCATAAAACGTTTTTTTAATAATAATAAAAATATAATGTTAAACAATAAGCAATTTTTTTTACAAACTTTGCGAAGTTGACATTTGACACGTTGGCTCAGTTCCGATGACAATGCATTTTTATGGTAAGCATGCCCTGATTGTAGCATCAGATTATTGTATTGCCTATCCTAGGTGATGACCTAGGATTGGCTCCAAACGAAGGAACTCCTCAACGGTGGACGCATTCACACACTACACACTTCACACACTTTGTATACGCATTCAAGCACTTAAATAAAAGCTTGTTTTTTACTCTTCATTTATTTTCTAATGTAGTTGACTCATATATAAATTAACCATAAATTACTTCGATTAAATTATATTTTCCACTGGCTGAGCATTCCTTTATAAATTATGATTATTTAAATTATTAAAAACATGTGACATTTGCAGCGTTTTTATGTTATAAGATAATAATTAAATATCTCAGTAATAATATATTCAGTAGGTATGGTTATAGATATCAATAAATACTGTTATAGAATTTGCTATACCTACCGATAAAGTCTTCTTAACGTCTTTCAAATATTATATTAAAACCAGTTTAAAAATTTATTTGATTTATTAGAAGATTTATGTTAAAAATGCTAACCGTGTATTCTGTTTATTTAAACTCAGAAATAACAAATTTTGAAGCATACAATATAATCCAAACAAAACTGCAGCATTTATTTATTTATTATTTATTTATTTATGCATACATATAAAGAACCTATGATAACAAAAATAACAAAGTCTATAACTAAGCCATGCCCGTACCATTGATTTTAAAGTGTTTAAATCAATGCCCGTACTAAGGTAGAATTTATTTGTGGCGGTGTAGTCATAATTTTTGTTTAAACTTTCTAAGAATATTATTATAGTAATTAATATATTATATTATAGTATTAACATTTCGTAAAATAATAAATATTTAACTCAAATATTTGGTACAAAGTATACCTATAGACAATCAATAATAACAAAATAAAAAAAACAATTCAAATTTTCCATAACTGCTAAGGTCATGTTAAACAATCATGTTTATACACTAGTAGCGAAATAAAGGATAGAAAGGGAGGAGAGAGGGGGGTGGGAGGGGGGTAGGAATGCATGTCTTTGATTTGTATATACTATGCAGATGGTTTAATTAAAAATGAGAAAAAGTGAAATTTGGAATCAAAAATGTCAATAAAAGATTAAAATAATTTTATAGGTTCTCATTAATATTAATATTATTTTATACTAAAATTACTAATATTAAAATTTACCATTAGACATGATAAGGTACCCACCAGCATCGCATTACTCAAATTGAAGGCATTTGTCAAATCAGTTTATAGCGATATCTGCTTTCTTATCTGGGTCTTTCTTTGTTTTTATATGATTAAGTATTTTCAGTTCTGTTCAGTTTAAGTTTTCTTTTTTATCTACAAAAAAAAACACAACAACTTTTTTATAGAGAAGAAAACAATTTGATCTAGAAAATTTTCAAGCTACTTTCTTAATGTGCTCCTAATAAAAATATCGCTTCAAAGAATTGGCCTATTATTATATATACGCGATCGATTTGCAATAGTTTTTCAATCGATCGAATTTAAATTTAAATATATTTAAAAATGCGTAAAAAAAACGTAATATTCGTCTCTGTGATGTCGTTTTCAACGTGAAAGCGAGGAAAATAACGAGCGAAAGGAAAGGCACTCTCATTCCTCAAGACAACCCTTACAAGTGCTCGATTGGCCGGCACTCCGGACACAGTTCAAAGAGGCATAGTGCTTCGGGCCTGGGGCCGTAGTCTGACTGCCAATCGAGAATCGACTCGACGCTGACTGACGTCTCTTTCGTTCGCTGCCGACGGTCGTAGGAAAAAAGGGATGGCGAGTGCAGTCGAGTCGATTTACGAGTGTCAGACTAACCCCTCTGCCCACCCCGACGGCTGTCAGAACGGGAAAATCAAAATCAAAGGATTTCAGAGCACCGCCACGGTCCCTCTCTTATTCCATACCCCAGAAAGAGAAGAAATGTGCAAGGACTTCTGACAATGTCATTCTCCCTAAAGGCGTTGTCGAATTGATCACGAAATACAACAGAGAATTCACAAAAAAAACTTATTTTTTATTCGATATCCGCATCTTGAACTGCAGCTCAAACCTCAAGTTTGAAAATCTACCCATAAATGACGTTTTAGCAATGATTTAAAAGGCGCGCGCGTTATAGACCATTTAAATCGCCCTATTATTTCTAGATTTTAAGCTGGCTCATAGCGGTGACGAAATCGCGTTCGTTCCCAGCCGTAGCTACAGAATCACGCTCAACGAAGCCGCTTCGCTTGGACAACGTATGGTTCAGGTGCATCGCCGGCCGTAGCTATTTTGACAGTCGCCCTATTATTTTTTGGCGCGGTGACGCGAATCCATTACATTTTCCCCATCAATGTTTTTTTCTCCATACATAAAGTCGCCCTAACTCGTGCCTATAGAAATTTTCACTTGAAAAATACAGGTATTCAGTTGAATACTACTATTTGAAATAAAATCATTAAAAAAGGATGGAATTCTCTATTACATGGACCTAGTATATGCCGTTTAGATTGAGAGCCAAAGAGATACTTACCATACTGAATAACTATCAAGGGTATAAGTAAGGCTTCTTATCATTGCGTGACTAATGGTATCTGTAATATCTTGCATTCGGTGTTACTCGTTGATAAATAAATTAATATTTTAGAGAGAAACGAAAATATTTGTGATTAGAATGAGAGGAAAATCATTAAGGCGCCTACATACCTGAATGCCACAAAACAGGTTTTTAAAGGCGTTAGGAGATATATCCACAGGAGTTATAAGTAATCTAGTTTATTTAGATTAAAGATAGTTCATTTTTATAGGGAATTACGTGAAAAAATCTCTTTAAACAATTTGCAAAAACAATAAAAAAAAACAAAACCATCATGTTTTTGAAATAGCATTTTTTGAAGTAACCCGCTTATGAAACTAGAAACATCTCATATAAAATAAATATAGCTTTGTGATGAGAATAAAATGGAGGAGGGATTTACCCAAGCGATTTGAGATATGTGCTATAACAACTGAGAAATAAAATAACAAAATTTGTCTAAAATTGGAGATTTTTGTTTTAATTTTTAAAACACATCTAAATGCTATCAATATTTCATACAAAATGGTAGGCCGCGGTTTGTGTTATAAGCACCGTTAAGCCCCTCAAAGAGTTCCTTTCCGTTAAGAGTCAAAGAGAGAACCTTTCCGTTCCTCGTGCGAGGTTTCTTTTCGCAGGCACCAATTTGTGGGTTAGAATCGTTCAAATGGTATCCTTCGTTCGCGTAAATCATTTGTCAGCAAGGAACTATTAGAGGGTAGGGCTTCAATGTACCATTTCCAAACATCAAAGCGGTGTCCAATTTGCATTTGCGCAAGACTGAAACCCTTCTCTTGCCAATATGCCCGTGCTGTGTATTTATAATATTTATTTTTAGTAAATATATTATATTATGTTGGTTCAAATTATCTGCGCCTACCTATTCTAATGTCGTGCATTCATTGATGGCCCTTGATTAATAAATAAATAAACTCCAATCGGAGTTCCAGTTTGAGTGGTACTAGATGGTTTTGTATCGCCTAGCAAAAAACGTTAAAGCAAGATTTTTATGTCATATATAACCTCTTCCATGATAGTAAATTATGTGTCACCTTATCGTGTTTTCGTTAGCAAAATGAATATGAATTCAGTTTAAAATTGCATATTTTCACCCGCATCGAGGATTCGTATCATAATAATGACACTGCATGCTGGTGCCTGCTAAGTATAGGTACTAGGCACTTATTACATAGACAATTCATGTTCTTTAGAAACATACGCTATTACAATAACAGTAGTTTCGTGAATTCCCGCTGCTATTTTATCTATAAAACTATTGAGAAAACCCATACATGCTTAATTCGAAAAAATTTTTTTTTCGAATTAAGCATGCTTTCGAATTTTCACATTTTGATTTTGTATGACCTGTAAGAAAAGTAACATTTCTTTCTGGCGACCAGTTTATACTCACATAAATACAATCATGTCTTACTAGGTTGCTTTTTAGGGTTCCTTATATTTTTTAAAAAACAAACCCTGTATGAAAAATGGCTATACGAGTATATAAAGTAGGCAGCTCCATGGAATTTCCTATTTTAAATTTCCATATTTAAAGCATATTTAACCCATACCGAGTGCCAACTATATGGAACTAACTTAGATTCCTTACTGACTATGATCCTGCTAGTAAAATATGGCATACTAGACATCACAGCACAGCCCGTTCTAAACCCTATGAGGCGACCATAATCTGAGGCCCGGTACACGATAGAAGCGACCCATCATGAACATAAAACTGCAAACAGCGGTAAAGGCTCTACTAAATTTCATTTTGTAGGTTCAATACAACTGACATTGAGACAGAAAAATGTTTTTTTTATTTAAAATAGTTTGCAAGTGCCTTCATACTAGTGCCTTGGTTGTAATACAAGTGCTAGTTATAAATTTTATATTTCCATAAGAGAGCATTTAGTGACCGTAAAAATTACTAACATATTAATTGTTTTAGTAAACCTATACGTAACAAATTCAATTTTAGGAATATTAAACAAAATATTCAACCAATTAAAGCTCGTACAATTCAAGTTCTTAATACAAGTGTTTATAGGGGGATAGATTTATTCAATAATCTCCCCAATAATATAAAAAAAATAGAAAAATATCACCGCTTTAAGCCTGAATTAAAAAAATATCTAATTGAAAAAACTTTGTACAGCCTCGATGATCTTAACTGATTTTTATTGCATTCACTGTTATGTTATTATCTCTTCTACTCATGTATACGACTTACTTTTGTATAAAGTGTAGGTATGCTTAATTATTACTCTTGCTGTATGCATCTTGTTATTGTTATATTGTTCTATGTACTTCTTTTGTTCAAATATACTGAATACTTATATTATTGGATAAACGTTGCAATGTTATTATTATTATTTTATGGTCTTATTGTATTATTATTATAATAAAAGTGTATGTCTTTTTTATTTGTTATGTGTTTGTTGTATGACCGTTTAAAAATAATTAAGAAAAAAAGTAATATTGGCGGGAGTTTATTGTTTACTGTCAGCTGTCACTTTGACGGCTTGGAAGATTGTCACTGGCTCGGAAGATTTGAAATATTGTGCCGCTTGCTTTGCTTTAATTAATTTTGTATTATTTTTGGAGTTTCAGCTGTTGAGTTTTGAATTTGTTGTACACGTTGATAGTATATACTATAGTTGTATAGGGAAACGTTCTTTTAATTAGAAGGAAAGCTTGTTTTCAATATGAAGAAATCAAGGGAGCCAAAGAAGGTAAAGGAATCGCTCATTTAGTTTGGATTAAAATAAAGTCTTGTAACAATGTATATATCTGGTATAAGCCTTGCCTATAATGGAATGGAACAGTGAGTTTGATGTACCCTGTTTCCCTATATACTATTCCTCAATAGCCTAGAGCTTCTACAAAGTATCAAATTTAAAATGCCTTGGCGAATTGCTACATCAACAGCTCATTTTTCATTAAACAAAGAATTAGTAATTTTTCTGAACTAGACACTTTTAACAGCTTAGTTTGAATTAATTAAAAAAAAGGTAAGTTCCTATGTAAGAAAATATACTCTTCTCATACAGTTTTTTTTTATGACGATTGTGTTTTTTATAATAATTTTAAACCTTGTTACATACAATTTGTCACATTTATCCACCATTAAAATCCACAAAATAACACGATACACAATATCCATATAATCTGTAAGTAAGTATTTTGACAAACTATATTTTAATTACATACATGTATTTATTATTGTAAGTATACAAAACTATTCTATTTTATCATTCCTTACCTTTTGTTTAATCAGTTTTAGGTGAACCTACTTTTCGATTTAATTGTTTAATCAGTAGATTTATACAATTGGCCAAATTATTGTAACTATTTGTTGCTATTATAATTAAGCTATGCTGAGCATTTCCCTAAAATATTAAATAAATGACAATTTAGTTTTCTAAAAATATTATTAAGGAGATAACCTACCTAGGTACCTATTATTATTTCATTTTATACAATAACAGTGAATTTTCCCTGACTGAAAGATAATATATGTATGCGTGCAAAATGTAAGAACCAAATTATATTATATGTAATGTAG
This sequence comes from Neomicropteryx cornuta, assembly GCA_020383195.1. Classification (NCBI taxonomy): domain Eukaryota; kingdom Metazoa; phylum Arthropoda; class Insecta; order Lepidoptera; family Micropterigidae; genus Neomicropteryx; species Neomicropteryx cornuta. The sequence continues at coordinate 11,105,377 of JAHKQU010000026.1, read as the reverse complement.
ACGGACGGGAGATATAGAAAACCTATTAATTCCTAATTATTTGAGTGTAGTCATGCTTAATAATCCTGTTTCTTTTCCAGCTGCAACTTAAAGAATCACAATCGAGCCAAAAGCCAATTTCTGCCTTCTTTAGTAAACAAACAAATATTAAAACGGCTCCAAAAAAGCCATCATTTTCTCCCAAGTTAGAAATTTTGGTCCCAAGTGATGATGATGATTTTGTAAATGTATCTTCAAAAAAAAAGACTCCAAAAATACCACTCACAGTAAATAAAAAGCCTAGTTCCGAAGACACCCGAAAACGAAAAGTTCCTCCGCTAAAATCTCCCGAATTAAGCATCAAACAAAATGCCATTTCTCCCAAAGTTAAAGACGATAAGAAAATAAAACTGTCAACTAATAGAGCGAAGATTGACGCAAACACGACAGCTGTGAATATCTTAACAAAGGGAAAATTTTATATGGACGATCAGCAACGGGTACCGGATCGATCTGAAGTTAAGTCTGTTTCGATTAAAGATTATCTCCAAAACGAAACGTTAATTTCTCAAATTGGTATTCACTCGATCCCTCTAAAACAATTGCAATTCCATGCATCATATTCTTCAAAGAGTGAGACTCATTCGAACAATTCAGTCAATTCCAAAATTAATATTTACGCAAGTCTGACGAGCAACAAACTATCACCAGAACGAGAGAACAGCATTCTAAAATCTCCCGCATCTCAATGCACACCCAACACTTCAGTAAAAACCAATACATCTCCGTGTAAAGTGAATTCATCGACAAAACCTCCGCTTTCACCTCTGCAACAAAACCCATCGCCGAATACAGGCTGCCTGGATGTTGTGGATGAAGTTAGCATTTGTAAAAGTCTATTTGAGGATGATGATGATGATCAGCTGGTGCCCGAACTGGATGATATGTTTAATACCGACTGGGATGGCGGAGCGTTTCCTATGAAGGTATTATTCTTTTATTAATGTTTGTAGTTTTTTAACCCTTATAAGTTGCGCATTGTCTTTACGCATTGTCGTTAGCCGACGTATATATACGTCGAGGTGCCGTCATTCATTTGGAAATTTCTGCTTAATTACCTGATTCACAAATAACCAATCACTGGCTAAATACTGATAAAAAAATCTTAATCCTCATCACTAAATACTATATGAAAATTATTTAGTGACACAATTGCATATTCAAGTTTTTATCATGGCAAACAGATGGCGAAAAAAATCTGCGTTTAATTATTATCATCAAAAATTTATTTTTATGGAAATGTAGTTATGAGGTTCTACGTTGTGAATGACAATTTGTTAATCAACAATTACCTAAATCTAAGGACCACAAATCCTTATGCTATGTCATCTCTATCCTCGACTTTCAAGGCAGCTACGCTCTTACTACAACCTGTCAACAAGAAAACATGCTTACCTCGTTTTATATAAAAAAAAAACATTAAAACTTTCGTAGCAAAGTGTCATAAAATAATCAGGCTCGTCGGTAAAAACAACAATAAAAAAAAAATATCTTTTTCGAGTGCCTCTTGTCATAGAAAGTCGACCAACGATTCCATTTGATCCAGGATCCAGGTACCTAGTTTACTTTCGTCCGTACAACTTAACTTATATTATTGTACTTCCTTTTTTTTTACAGTTAACTAAGTTGGATCTTAAAAATTGGCAAAGGTGCATAGTCAGAAGTGTAACTCGAAACGGCAAATTCGATTTAATGATTGAGGTGACTTCAGAGGACAGAAAGGCTGAAGCAAATTGTCTGTTGAGGGATAACTGGTATTTTTTTTTTTTAGTATAATTTATTCAAGATTGCTCAACTATTACTGGATGCTGTGTACCGAGATGATGACTGAATTATCGATTTAGACATCTTTCCTTATGATACCTTATCTCATTCGGTTATTTTTATGCCATTTAGTTCGATCAATGTACAAATAATTGCTAGAATATAAACTTCTCAAACTTTTGGTGTTTTATTGCAAGCTTAAATTGATAGTTTGTATTCAGAACATATAAATAGCCAAGAGCTAACTGACTTAGATCAAAACACCAAGCTTTCAGTCATAACAGGCACCGTATGCTGCTGGCAGAGCCTAGCTGTGGCCTCCAGCATTGACATAAAGATTCAGTGTTATCATAAGTAAATTCCATTGGATAATAGAATGGATACGAAAAACACATCCAACTAACATATTCAAAGGGTGCCACTCTATAAAGAATTACCTGTACTAAAATATATTATAATAAATCTATTTATTCTGCAGGCGAGAAATTTCAATCCAAGAAGGCGACATATTGTCCTTGCGTGCCCGTGATTTAGATGAGAATGGAACATTTATCGTAGACAGTAAGGGAGGCTTGGTCGTCCAGTGGCCCGATACTCTTGTCTCCGGCACAAGTGTTGTTGGATCCCTGTTCTGCAAGCGCAAATCCATATTGCAGGAACATTTTAAGGGAATCGACTGCAACAATAAAATCGTGAGTATGTATCTTATTGTATCGAAGGCGAGTCGGAAGACAGTATGCGTACTAGACTTTTATCACTTAAACAAAATAATATTACAGTAGAGTCTTTATAATCGGTAGTAAAATAATCCATTAAAAACAAAGCTTATTCGGCATATAGAAATTTCAGATCACTGAAATCCTATAAAATTATTGATCACATAGTGGTTTTAGATAGCTTAATTATATACAATTAGTTGGCACCCAAAGAAATATTTTGTGAGATGTAGATGGCATTGGTATATCCCAATGAAATGTTAATCATTTATTATTCACAGATGGCTCCCTGTTTTGTAAATAATTTTTCCTAACGAATATGTCCCATCTGTCTTCAAAATTATGAAACCGTGTCTTTAGAGACACGGTTTATTAGTAAAATGCAATGTTTGAAAATTGTTGACATCTACAACCGGTTTTACTTACTAAAGAGTGGTTTCCAATTTCTGGTGAGCATTTGAGCAATCTAAACCACTATAATTATAATTAATGATAAAATAAAATCAGAACAAACAATTAAATTTATGAAAAATATCAGAATTAGTTTTCTATCAGTCATAAGCCATAGGCTTGTTTCTCATAAGCCTCGTCATGTAATTATTTCTAGGTCATGGATTCATATAATATAACCGTACGCGTGACTTAAATATATGCACATAATACCTAGAACAAGTTTTACTTATTTGGGCAGCATTTTTACACACCACCACGGTATCTAGTTTTGCACTCACTGGTGATTTTTTTCTTTTATGATAATATAAATAAATAAATTGGAATAAAAGCATAATTTGATGAGCAATACAAGTGTTGAAGCTTGATACTTGTGCATACTTGTACACTTGTGAGCATACTTGTGTTTCATTATGTAGTGTGCAAACTATTTTAGACGATTTTTAAAACAGGAGCATACTTTTGTATATCGTAAGCAAAACAGTCAGGCGATTCGTCTGTTCACACTACACACACACACACAACTATGCGAGTGCGTGCTGCTCGTAATAAAATAAATATAAGCGCAGACCGCTTTCTGCCTAAGATTTCCTGAGTTCAGGTTACTGGAGGTTTGGATTACAGAGACTATACTGTAGTATATACTAAAACTTTATAAATGATTTTCTGTTCTAGATGACAATAGGCTCTCTTACCCATGAGCTTTTACAAAGGGTTCTGGAGAAAAAACTAACGCGGGAAAGTCAGATTCGGGCGGAATGCGAAGAGATGCTCCGCGAAATCGGCAGCGTGTACATGCTGTACGGTGCAGAACTGTCCTATGCGGAGGCAAAAGCGGAAATGTCAAAATTCATACCTCAGATTGTCGACTTTATAAGCACATACATGAACACGGATAGTGGGAAAAATAAGGGATGTCAGTTATCCAACCGAGCTAGAGTTGGACGAGAAAAGGTAAATCTGTTCAATTTTCATTATATTTTTGAGTTAGGTGTTTCTGCATTAGCCGGCAGAGATTGTCTTGCGCCAATAAGCTCGCCCTTTCGTAACTATTTGTTATGTGTATCAAATATAAAGTGTTTATTATTATTATTTTTAATGTCAAATCTCTCCATTTCTCTTTCACACTCTTGCCATTGCCGCAAATCTTTGAATCCCGCTGTTCGGAATTTCGTCACCGTCTTTAGTTGATCCGTCAAACGATCGGCAGATCTTCTAACAGATTTTGATAAGGTTCCATTTTTTTTTCTTTGAATTGCTATGACCTACATTGTATTCATTATTTTGGGCCCTTTTCAAGTATGCCAATTTGCATGTGCTAGAGTCAGAAGAGAAAAATCTTAAATGTGACAAAAAAACAGAATGCCTACCGCCAAATATCTCTGACTAACCCTTTCGCCCAAGCTGCACTGGGATGTCCATATTGGCCCATTTGTCCATATTGGAACCACACTATTCGATGTATATCTAATATGTGCAGAGTTGATGTTACTATGAATTTTATTTATTTTTGAGGACAGAGTGAGGATTGGATGGGAAAAATCGATGCGATTGTTGACATCGAGGAGAACATCTGGTCTCCACATCTTGGATTGAAAGGCAAAGTGGACGTCACCTGTGAAGTGTCCATCTACAGCAACAATGGTAATGATTAATATTGTAATTATATATTTTATATAAATAGGTGTTTTTTTTTTAAATGTCCTTATATTGTAAATTTTTATGGATAATAAAATAGAATAAATTGTGCTTATGTGATCACTAAGGTACAATAAGGAAACTTTTACCGCTGGAATTGAAAACGGGCAAAGCCAGTCTCTCTGCCGAGCACAGAGGACAGGTTATCCTCTACACCATGATGATGTCCACCCTGAATAACCAAGGGGCTTTTGGGGATGATATCACTGAAGGACTTTTGATGTATTTAAGGTAGTTTGTACCCTATTAATATTCTTTTCCTTTATGCACTAAATATTAATTATTATTTACAGCATAATATTATAATAAACTAATTGTTAAGAAAATTTTCCCTTTTTTTTACAAATGGCAACTTTTTCAATAAAACAAAAATTAAATGGCAGGTTATATTATAATCTGTATGGTTACAGTAGATTGAATTTAAGAATCATTTATGGTACTTATGTCACCCTACTGACTGCTTTTGTCCATTTCATATGCGTAATGATGATATAATTCTGTTACTTTTTAAATTTAATATAATCAATAAAAAAGTTAAAGATAATTCTGATGTTTTTTTCTATCAACATTGTAACTCTACAAGAAATTATTTTGTATTTGATGTTGCAATTTTTATTTACTATTTTTTTTTTTATAGCTATTAATTGGCCAAATAAGTTTTTGAGTTTCACTGCCACCACAAGTGATGTTTGTGTATGTGATCTGATAGTAGCCTAAAGAAAATATATCTTACCATATAATGCCAAGGCGAGCCTAAAGGGCTATCTGACAGAAACTCAATTTAAGACTATTCATTCATGAAGTAGCCTAATAATAAAATTATACAAAGAATGCATAGCTAAAATGAAACGTTACAATCAAACAAAAATTAAATAAATTTATGTACAATAATAGTATTAAATAATTATTTAGTAACCTGCAACATCACTCAGCACTTCAGCAAATAAAGTACGTAACCACTACACACAAAATACAATTCTGGCAACACGGATATAATGTTTTGGTGTTCTCAGACTTGCGTTTTAATAATGGAGTATCTGTTCACAGGGACAAAATAAGCCTCCGTGAAATCAAAGCCGGCCATCCAGAAAAGCGTGACCTCATAATGCTGAGGAACCAGCTCGCCTATTATCTAGGAAAAAACTTCAAAGAGAAAAAGTGGCCGAGCTCCTCCGATGTCGACAGGAAGGACGAGGGTCGGCAAACCAATTCAGACGCTTCGAATGATTTGGTGTTGCCCGAACCCATCAATCACCACAGCGCCTGCGGCAACTGCGCATACTTACCCCTTTGCTCTCTATATTTGAGGTGAGATGATTATTCGCTTAGAATGCAGCTGCAATATAATCCGCCATTGGTGGTTACATTTCATGGCACGTTTTTATTTTAGTCTTGGCATTGCCACTGTACAAGCCAACTATAGTCTATTCAAAAAAATCTTGTAAACTAATAACATGTACACTAAGTTTAAAAATATTAATGCGTCCATCTTTATTTATCTAAAACCTTTTTGTATAATTTTAAAAGAAACAGCTATGTTGAAAGGGAAAGAATAAACACGCTTCACATATCAATCAGGCATATATATGCCTTGAATGCCTATCGATCAGGGCAAACAGCAGGACATTTCAATATTATTTCTATTATTTAATATTAGTAAACTACTTTAGTTTACTGTACGACCTACACAAAGCGCACATGTTATTTGTTTAAAAGAAAATTTTCTTCTGACTTAGATGCTTAGTATTTTGTTATATCTAAAACTTAAAAGTAGAAAAAATATTTAAACATTTATTAATCCATTATACTATATAATCAGTAGAGCGTCGATAATCTGGACTTCAAAAATCCGAGCCCTCGATAATACAGATTCAATTCTGGTAAAAAAAAAAGTTGAATTCAATACTTACAGCTCACGCAATTTAGCTAGTCGTAACCGTCAGATGCGTATGCGATGAAAATTTACATGAGGAAAATAAGAGGTATAACAGGCTGGCCGGGGTCGTCTTACTGCTGAGGGATGTTCTGTGCATAGGAGGAGGGATGTTCTGTGCATAGGAGGAGGGATGTGTGTGAGGGAGGGGTAAACAACAAATGTCACTCCTTCAACCCCTACCGCTTTCACTGTTAATCGCGTCCCTTGACTATACGCTGTTACACCTGTATTGTATTGTTCTCTGTGCGTACTCAAAAATTTTGTTTCTATAGCCGATCGTTTGTTGCATAGATCGTTCATATTAAGGTTTTATTTTTTTTTTAAATAATTGGTACATTACAATAATTTCTCAAATACATTTATTTAGGGGCCTACTCAACTAGGCCAAATATGCCTGTCCTAGAGTCAGGAAGAGTTGGTGGTAATGAAGCGCTAAAAATGATATGACCATGTGCGGATTTGAACCCGCTACCTTTGGGTCAACAGTCCAATGCCTAGACCACCACAACCACTAGTCAACCACTAGACTACCACAATCTTATTTATCTGCTCCAATTATGTAACTAACAACTAAAGTGAATTATTAACGTTTTTAGCAAGTTTCTTTTTGTTATGAACTCAAGCAACCTTTTTTTTAAACCTTTTGATAATCCGATCAGGGTTCTGTCACAATTAATCCGGATTATCGACGCTCTACAGTATATTAACTATATTTGTTATATATAATGAATATTATTTTTGTTTTTACAGGCGCGACGACAAAATAAATTTAAATGATAGTCATCCACTAAAAAAGTTGGAAAACCAGGCGGTCGGACATCTCACGGAAAAGCATATAGAATACTTCATTAAATGGGTCAATTTGCTGTCCGTGGAGGAAACGGACAGACCTGCTGCCCAACAACTTAAAGATATCTGGACTGTGCTACCCACCGAAAGGTATTCACCGTGTTCCAAGACCATTCCCGATAAAAAATCCAGCTTATTGGCCCTGCGATTTCAAACATGATTTGTTTGACCTCATATCAAAATTCATCATGGTTTCCAAGTAAAAACTTTACGTGATAATATGAACTCGCTGTCATAATTTCAGTCACTTGCGAGGTCGCTCCGTGCTGGGTCATTGACTGACCTTGCCAAACGCCTGCGAGCATAAAAGGAATTTACATGAGCGCTTTAAAAAAATTAATTAATTTGGCTATAAATTATTTTTGCATTTTTTCATACAATTTCTTACACATAATAGGGAACATAAACATCCCCTTAAATCTTCGGTAATGGTCTTTGAGCACTCTATATATACTGCCTTTCTTCTAAACATTCATTTCTACCTACAAAAATTTTAGTGTTGTGACTCTCTTCGTTGGAGATATATGAGAAAGATTATTATATGTTTATTATTATTGTATATTTATTATATGTTTTGAACATGACATATTTTGAAAATCCAATTTTGAATTTAATTATAAAGATATGATCATATCAGTGACAATTGTCAAACACTAGTTCCCTTGGGATACTCCAGTATTCTTATTATTCTTATTAGTAAAAAAATAATGAATATTAATCAATGACATTGATCAAGCAATGAAAGCCATGACGCTACTTCGCCCAAACTCCGTTACGAGATGAACCTTAAAAATAAAACCGTCTTTTTTGTAAAATTAGATCATTTTCACTTTCATAATGGACTGTTAGCTTTTACTACAGATACTTGAGTTTTACAATCGTAACGCTAAAATAATAATTTATTTCTATTGAAATTAAATATTTCAGAGAAACTAAGGGCAAATGTCTCTCAAATATGATTATAAAAGGTGAAATTTTACAATCTGACGGAAGATACAAGCATCTTTTCGTCAGGAATGGAGGTAAGTGGTATTTTTATATATTGTTTTGTAGATTATTTTGTATATTTACTATACATATACTACAGATAAGTCGTATAGAATCAAAAGCATCAATCTGCAGTAAATGTGTTTTGTGGCAATTTAATAAAAACAATTTACATCTAGAATAAGGTAATATCATCAATATTTTTAATTTCCTGTTGTTTTTGAAACTGGGTTTTGCAAATTGCTGTTTTTGTTCCCAACATGTTGCTGATGATGTCACAATAAAACACAGAGGTGTAGGTCTTAATCATAATTTAATATCAGTAACATGAGTAATTGCATTGGCTGCAGATTGCTTGTTTTGATTCCGACCTAATATTTTAAACACGTTTTATAGGGTCAGATTACTATTTTAGATTATTATTTCTTCCTTCGGTTTGTGGTAAATATGAAGAAGTTTCAAAATCGATAGAAAACCTTATAATGATAATTTTGGCAGACGTGATATCGCCAATGGTTAGCCTTTTACTATTAAGTGTGAGTGCTACTTGAGTATTTAGTTAAGGCAATAGGAACTGCACCCAGTGCCTCCCCGACAACATGGAACAAATAAATAAAAAAATAGGGGTAACCCTACAGTCCCTCCAGACTGTCAAACCGTGCGATAAAAAACTATATTGTAATAATATAAATATTTTATTTATTAATGTCATTTATTTTTCTCATAATTGTTTGATTATTGATATAAATCTACCTCCTAAAAGATGAAAAGTGAATAAAAATACACTCTGTGTAACATGGAATCATATATGAAAAGCATCATTTAGATAATTTCTTTATAACTTTCAGGTCACATCTTTAAAGGAACGACACATCTTCAGGCTGGTGAATACGTTGTGGTCAGCTCTGGTCAGCAATACGCCATCGCCTCTGGACTCATAGTTACCCTCGGAGAGGATGGAGTCGGACTTCTTCTCGATAGGAATTTAAATTCTAGAAGCAGAGGTAAAGAAGAAACGAAGTTATACCACATTGATGCGCCGCCTTCGTCGTCTGGTTTAGTATTCAATTTAACCAATCTTGGACTGATGATGGATAATACGGAACATTCGACCATGCTGAGAAGGTATTTTTTTTTACCACGGTTTAACTCTGAACAAATAAATAAATGTTCTGTTTAAGCGTTTTTGTTATCAAGCAAAATGTTTGTGATTCCGGGTAAAAATAATATGAGGAGCTAATCGCAAGGAGTATGTGTTTAAAAATAAACTATATAATATGCTGTTATAAAGACATAAAGATAATAATGTGAAGATTTGGTAAAATAACCTGATCGTTATATTTAATTTCTATCCTTAATATAACAATTAACTTCACTTTATATGAAATATAATAAAATCCTATAAGAGAACCTATCGTTAAACAGATAATATTTATCTATTTATGCAAATATATACAAAACTTGATATTTAAAAATTGCAAAGCCTAATTTAACTAAGCCATGCCCGTACTAAGGTGGACTTTATTTGTGGTGGTGTAATCATAATTACGTTTATAAACGCTGCTTTAAAAATAAATACCTATTCTATATTAAATTCTAATTGAAGTATATTCTGTAACATAATAATAATATGAGAAAGCGTATTACAGAAATAGTCAAAAAAACAAACTCTTTATTGTACCTTATTACTAAAGCCTTCCAGCACATGACCCCGCAGCTATTCCTGAATAAGACATAATATGTGCAACCAATATTGGAGTTTGCATTTCAAGTGTGGAGCCCACACTTTCAGAAGGACATTGACATTTTAGAAAGGGTACAAAGAAAAGCTACTAAAATACCTACTGGCCTGAAGAGGAGGGACTAAAAATTCTGAATGTCTAGACATTAAAGGAGGCGAGATATAAGGGACCTCATTGAGACATAAAATATTAAAGCCTTACTATGATTGTGCAGAATTAAAAGAAATATTCACTGTTGATAAAAACACCCAACTATGTGGCCACTGTATGTTAGTTAGATAAGACATCCTTTTCAAGCAATTCCAAGAAGAACTTAATCATTAACAGAGCCGTGAAAGCATGGAATGTATTTGCCATAAAGTGTCATAGAATCTAAGACAATAAACCAGCTGAAAACCCTTCTAGATGAACACTTAAGAAAAAAAAATGAGACAATAAATAAAAAGGAAAAATAATAACTTTGATACTAAATAAGATAAAGGCCATGCGGCCATGCTGCTTGCCTATTATAAATAATAATATTTAAAACATAAGATTAATAATAATGGACACAATTTTGTTTACAACCCCCTTAGCAACTGCAGAGGGCATTGCAGTCATACGCACACGCTGCAGTTCCATTGAGACAGGAGGGTAATGTTCCATTACATGCTTTGATATGCCTGATGTCATCAGGTCAACAGTCGTGCTGCACGCGGCCCTACTTTATTATTATTATTATTTTTAATTAATAGGTGTGCAGCTTTACAGCTGATAAACCTATATCTTTGATTATTGTGCTCTTGTGAATAAGTACTCATCTAAGCGGGTTTTTGAACTGATTAACTGAATTAGAGTTAACAACACTAGTAGGCAATTAATTCCACAAATCAACCACTCGGTTGGACAAAAAAATCTTTTTTGAATTAGATTTGAAGACACTTTTGGTAAGTTTTAACTCATGCTTGTGTTATCCACAAATATTGTAAGCTCTGGACAGTTATAGAATTGCTTTATGCGGCGCTACTCTGGTTATGTAGTCACCGAAAAAGATACGAGGCCTTCCACCTATTCGCCTTGGCTTGGGTGTAAAACTCACTTCAGTCTTCAGCTCTTCACAGTTCGATAACCAACGCCGTGCTAGTAAATCCTAAGCACCGGCAGTTCACTCGTATTTCACTCAATCGTCTCGCGTTCAACGTGTAAGCCATCAGGGTTCATCTCACGATCTCCAGCCGCCTGCTGCATACGTCGTCTTTAAGAAAAGGATTCATCCGCGACCATTCATCGCAAGGATTCATTCATACTACGGAGTTTTATATCAATGTATATGTAACAAAGTAATAGTGTCAATCTACTCTCAATAAATCTGTACAACAACGACACATTATTAACTTTCGGCTCTAGTCGACTCACATACAGAGATTAGGGCCGTTACAATAACAAAAGTATAAATAAGAACATTGATTTAAGTAATCATACCGGTATATATTTTAATATTTTATCCTCTCCTTTCCTACCTAATGTACGTTTAATATAAAATTTAATTAAATATAAAATTTCAGACTAATAATAGATCTGGAGCCTCCGAAGTTTGTCTCCAAGTTACCCCGTAGAGTGGCCGATATAGGTAAACCACTTTTGGCCCACTTAAATCCCCTTCAACAGAGAGCCGTCCTTAAGTCTATAGCAGCCAATGAGTACCTACTAATTAGAGGAATGCCTGGTACTGGTAAGTGGAAATAATATGTTTTTTCATCGCAGATATTTCCAAATACTTTGTCAATAAAATGTAAAGTTATATAGACGTTATATTACAACATTGTTATTAAAATTTATTAAAATAAAAATTTTGATAAATCATTTTCTCCCAAATTTAATTGTGCCGTTTTCATTTGTGTACCTTTTTAATGGCTGACTGCAGTTCTCGGTCACTACATCAATTTAGTTTTATGTACATTTTTTACTTTGTGAATGGAATTAGTTTGTACCCTAACCCAACTCTAGAGATGCTATAAGGCGCATACCCACTATATTTATACCCACAATAAATTAGTTTTATATAGCAAATAGAGTGCTGACATGACACCGTGGTCAGTGACGTCCATGGCCTATACACTCTTAACGACTTACTAAAACTAGTTAATAATTAAATTCCTAAGTTTTGATTGAATATTTCAGGAAAAAGTCAGACATGCGCATGTCTAATAGAACTCTTGGTTCTTTTAGGCCAGTCGGTCCTCATCACCAGTCACACACACTCCGCTGTCGACAACCTCATGCTAAGGTATGACCATTATTCTTACACTAAACTGCTTTACGCACGGTAGAAGGACATGAACACTGCATATGTAACAACACTGCACTGTCGAGGTAGAGTGGTGTGCTGGACAGCCATCGTTGCAGCAATCATTACTGGCAGCTTGAGCATACGAATACGTATATTGTGCTAAAAATATTTGCTGCGTTTAAGTGGTGACTAGTTATTTTTAATAACATACTCTTATTTTTGTTTCTATATTACTTTCATAACACCAATTATTTTTGGTTTTCATTCAATATTTTTTTACCTGTATGTAAATATCCTTCCAGGCTAGTTGATAAGAATTTGAAAATGCTCCGTTTGGGCTCTGAGAGTCGGGTTCACTCGCAGTTGAAGCAGTTCACGGAGACTCAATTGACATCCGACTGCACGACTCCTGATGAGCTAAGCGCCATATTCGCAGATGCTGTAAGTGATAACCTTCAATATTACATTTAGAATTCTCAATTTAATCATCTTCAGCGACTTTATGAGCCAAACCTTATGTACTATATAAACAATTATATATTTTTTTAAATTGCTCTGATTGTCAATATTCAGTGTCACTAGGACATTCAGAGCAATAAGCTACCGCCTTTCTGAATAACATTTTTACTATTAATTTTATAACAACCTTGGACCTTCTTGTCTCTAATTTCATGTTTCAATCGTCTCGATCTTATAGTAGACACTGCCCTTGCTGATTTGTCCCATCATAAAGGTAGTGTAAAGTAGATTTTCTAAATTCAATCACAGATTTTTTTAAGTGTAAACATTTGTGCAGTGGCCTTATGATTTTTCGTGGTGGAGTGAATTGCAATTTTATAACAATGACTCTCGTGACGTCACGAGCATTTGCGATGCAAGACGATGCGTGCAAAAGAGCACTGGAAGTGGGAGGTTAGTATACAATTAATAATTGACTGATTGATTTGGAATAGGGAAGGTTAATATTAAATTACTTAGTAACTTACATTTATCAATAAACTTGGAACCAAAATAAGTTAATAGATATTTCACTTCATTCAAATTTTCAATCCTCCCATTACATTCACAGACGAACGCTGATGTTTTCACATCTTATCCGTGAGCCCAGTACTCATCCCGTATGAAAATAACATTACAAATATATATAATGGTAAGTTATACTGATATCAGTAGTAAATAACGACAATGGGCGTGAAAACTAACCCTCCATGTGATTTCTTGCTACAGCGAGAAAAGTGACCGACGACATGACTGGCCCGGCCCAATGATGTAAAAGTATACTATTTGCACACATCAAAATATGACGGGTACATCAAAATATGCATATTTAGCAAAGAAAAAATATAGATTTCTTTAATATCCAAGTAAAAAAGCAAAAGTTTCTATGACCATTTTACCTTAATTTATTGACAATCAATATAATTATACGTGTTTTAATTATTTGCAGAAAGTTGTCGGTGTGACTTGTCTAGGAGCCGGACACGCTCTCTTATCCAAGAGACAATTCGATGTCTGCCTGGTCGATGAAAGTACCCAGGTAGTAATCTATAATATCGTCAACCGTATTGGACCATCTGATGTCATCTCATAAACACGATTGTTAAAGAAACCTAGGCCAAAACATATCCTTCACTGTAGCAAGACAATTACTTTCTAGATTACTCTATCCTTTTAAAATCCTTTAATTTTCACAAACAATTCTCAGTTCTTCCAACTTCAGCATATTTGTCAATACACAATTTTTTACCAATACACAATGTCCCAGAACAATTGAGCATTCTTAAAGGGGATGAAATGATCGCATAAAATATGCATAGTTCATTTATCATTTACTATAAATATGCGTTGAAGAGCTCGTTAATTGTTAATTGTTTTTATATTTAAATAATCTTCAATAAAAAACGTTATCATTGCAGTTGTAATTTCATTCATTAACGTCTTCGCATTTCAATACAAATAGGGAATCGAGTGATAGGGACAACGATCTTGGTCTTGATAAAGAAGATATTGATATTGAAGTTATTGATATACTAGGCATATTATATTCATTCAAATGAACTGTGGCTCGACAATATCTTCAGTTTTGTGAGTAGTGAAATAATACTAAAAATACTTTGGTGAGTCAATGTAAAATTTTTTACTTAGCTTATTGAAAATTAAATAATGAACTATTTTTACTTATAGAATCACATAAACCTCTAACCGCCCCAACACATATTGCCTATCCAAGTGGGATTGGCTCCACGCGTCACTGAAAATAACACTATAATGATTTTAATGTTACTTGTTGAAGATTATTAGAGATTTATATTATAAACAGGAATGAACTTTTGTTTTTTAAATAAACTAAATCCTAAAACTTAGCATATTCCACTCCATATGTACCACACGATCCACCGTTCCATAAAGGTCGTTCACTGCATGCGAAATATTGCACACGGAGCCACCTGTTTCTTGTTATTGGCAAACAACAATAATAATAATAATAAGTACAACACTATGAAAATGTGTGTTTTTTATATTTAATATTATATTGACATAGCTTTTGTAAATAAAACTCGATGATTTACCGCCAAATCCATCAACCACATTTCCCATTCAATAGCTCACTTTTCTCATAAACAATCAAACATCAAAATCTAACTAAAATAAAAAAAAAACGATTATTAGTCTGCCTTTCGTGAATTCAGGTATATGTGACATGCCACACTTTTAAATATTAATAGAAATGCAGTAAGAAGATGACGTATTTACCAGCAAACGACACCGGGTGAATACAACGATAACGGAATATCCCGTCATCGGCGCTGGGTGTGTTAATCTGTGTCCATTTTTTTTTCAATTTAATCTTTTTTTTTCTCAAAATTTGTTTACGTACTATAAGAAATGCTACTATTAGATATAATCTATATAACTGTCACAAGTTTTAGAATAAAAAAAACAATTTATATTTTTGATTTTTTTTCAATTAAAAGCATTTCTTTTCATTCTTATACTTAACACATATAGGTAAAACTGAGGAACGTGTGACTTGTAGCAGCTTGAGTCTTCGTGTCTTGCCGTTTGATCATCACTTTCAAAGCCACTAGGCCTCCATGTCACTCCCAAAACTTCTCATGAACAGCATTGAAAGAATCATTAAATTTTGGTCTGTAGTTCTATAATGATCTGAAAATGATTGAAATGTTGATAATTTCTTTTTCTAGGTTTTACAATGTTGCATTCTGAGGCCGTTGTTTGCTGCGAAGAAGTTTATACTCATTGGTGACCCCGATCAGTTGCCACCCATCGTTAGAAGTGATTTGGCCAGGTACGATTGATTACTAGATTTTTTAACAGCTATTTTCACTAATCACACTTTCACCCACACTTTCTAAATATGGAACTCTCAAGCTTAAATTATCCTTTGTTGAAGATGTTTGCTTTTTACGAAGCATTCAGACCCTTAGTAAAAACGCTGTCTATGGATTTGTTGGTAAAGTTGTCATCTTTTTTGATCGACCGATGAAGAACTGTCAAAAATTGATATTTAAGTACATCGTTTGTTAGTTGTTACTCCCGCCAAAAGTTTCTTGACGACAGTCGTGTTTATTTTCTTTTCAATACTAGAGCAAAACACAATGCCGTGACTTCCAGCTCAGACATACAGAAACAGTTTTGGCGCTGCATTAAAAAGGCCGAAGAAAGTAAAATAAAAATGAAAACTGATTTGAAAACAATACTAATCACAATCTTTTAATTTAGTAATTCAATTTAAATGAAAAGATAATTCAATTCAAGTTCAATTCATATGATTATTAAAAAAAAAACTCAATTTGCATTTGTTTTAATCCCAAATAACACAAATTTTATTTAGATATGTTTCTAGAGGAAATTTTTGGGACAAGCTTGAAAAATAGTACATTAAATTATTACACGTAGTAAAAAATGCATACTGGACATGATTGCAATTTCCGCATTGGTCAAAAATCTGTGCATTAATATTATGTGCATTTTTTTTTCAAATAATTGCTATGACCTAGGTAATTATTTTGGGCCCTTCTCAACTAGGCCAAATGTGCCTGTCCTAGAGTCAGAGGAGATGGTGGTAATGAAGCGTTGAAAATGCTATGACCATAAGCGAATTGAACCTGCCACCTTTGGGTCGAAGGTCAAACGCCTTAACCACTAGACTACCACGATCTCAAAATTCCAAATTTCGATCTTCTAATTTTGGTGTTGTACGAAGACAATAGAGATACATTGCATTGCTTACATTTCAATAGTTTATATGCTAAAACAGATACAAATAGTAGTCTAGACCTCTGGGTTCTTTCGACTATGGCAAAAAACCACCCATAACATTTTGTTCAGTGTTGCCAAAGATGTATGACGGAAGAATAACAGTCATTTCGAAACCAAATACAGTCCATTAGTCCATTACATCCAAAATAAAAATCTTCATATTCCCTCTTAGGTCATCAGGAATGGAAGACAGTCTCTTTGTGCACCTAAATGCAACTGAGCTGAACAGCATATCGTTGAGCAGTCAATATCGAATGAACAGACCAATCAACGAACTCGCTAACAGGCTTACATATGAACACAAGTTGACATGCGCAAACGAGGTAGTGGAAAACGGCTGTTTAACCATCAAAAATTTTGACGTAAGTTCATAAACATTTTTATTTTATTTACGTGATGTGTTTTAAAAATAATTACAATATTTTACGGAAAATATCAAGTGTTCTGAGTAATTTCATTCAAATTTGGGAACTTTATAGAAATACATGTTTTTCAATCGTAATTTCGTCACACCAGTCTCGGCCTTTTACTAATTAATTATGTGAAAATTTAAGGAGACATGCAGGCTGATTTAATGAAAAGCGCCGATGTCGTCTACACGAAAAGTGCATCGTTACAAGCTTCTGTCCTGCATGTCCAGATACATCTTTTGATTGTAAATGAAGATAATCAATGCATTTAATTTGCGATGCTATCAATCTGTCAATCTCCAAAAGTAACCTACCTCTTCATCGAAAAAGAAACCTCTTCTATCTTATATCTTGTTTTTTTCTTCGTGTTTTGCAGTCCTTGAAAGAAGCGTACTCGGACAGAAGTTGGCTCCTCAAGTGCATGTCGCCGAAGCAAGAATTTTTCGTTCTCTTCCTCGACACTGGTCCCACATTTGATCGATGTCTCAATATTACAGAATCACGTCTCAATAAACACGACACGAGAATAAAAGTCAACAAGAGCGATGATTCCAGTAGGAAGAAAATGAACTGTAGCAATATCGCTGAGGCTGCCATCGTATTGAGAATCGTTCGAGAATTTAACAAGGTAATTAAATTTACAAAATTCAAAAAATTTATTAACAAGTATGATAAAATTACTACTAGTCTAGTATTATTGGATTTTCGGCAAGGTTTTAGTAGTTTAGTATGAGTCGTTTTTTGTATGAAACAACGCCACAACTTCAAAACAGCCCGACAGCTGATGGAGTTTTATCCTAATACTAACTAGTGCTAAACTGTGAACAAATACTCAACACCCTTGCAACACAGGGTCACACTTATGTGGGTACCAGGCCACTCAGGCATTGATTGGCGACGAAAAAGCATACGAACTGGCCTAGAAAGGTGCTAGCATGACTGTGATAGGCCCAGAACCGGCCTGCAGCATAGCAAAAAGCACTACCAGCAGACTACTAAAAATCTGGGCTTGGAAACAAAGCAAAAAATACTGGCAAGAATTGCCCGGACAAAAGCAAGCCAAAGAACTCATAGTAGGATTCTCGCAAAAAAGACTCGGAGCTCCTGCTCCTCTTTGTCTTAAAATCTATGGATCTTAATCCTTAGTTTCGGCTTAACTTCAATGGCTCCGAGAGTCTTTTTTGCGAAAATCCTACTAATAAGACCAGACCTTAACAGGCCACTGCAAGCTGAATAAACATTTGCATAAATTAAGCCTATCGACCGACGACAGGTGCAGACTTTGCCAAGAGAGCCCAGAAACCCCATTACACCTACTGGGGGAATGTGGGCCCCTCATTTACAAAATGTACCAGCTTTAAGGTAACCATCTTCTCAAGCCAGAAGAGACTAATCTCTTCTGGCTTGAGAAGAGATTAGATTGTTCTAAAACCATCACACCAAAAAGATACTTAACTTTATCTACAGTACCGGACTAGAGGGCGAACTATAAGTGGATTTAAAAATTACAATAGTTCTGCAAAGGACACGGTACACGGGGGCAAACCCCCACATCTGAAATTGAATTACATTTGAAATGCAAATATTCAGTTTGATGAAATGAATGTAAATATATATACCGCCAATAGTGAGAACATAGGTACTTACCAGATTTCTGCCAATTAGTATAAAATAGTCATCAGTAAGAGTATGATCGCGCTATCTCCGCAACCAATAGATGGATTTGATCATGGTTTACACTATTTTACAGAACATTGTCGTAACTTAGGTAGCCGAAATTGAACTAAACAGAGAATCTTTTCTCACAGATGGCTGTTTATGGCACTGTCATGTGTAACATCAAAATAAAATCTCTGTATTAACAAATATATATATATATATATAAAGCAATCCCTTCAATTTTTTCTTAAATCTGTGCAAAATTTTCTTTTTCAGTGTGGAGTCGCAAGTGAAAGAATCGGAGTCATCACTCCATATAGGGACCAGGTGGCTCTCTTGAAGGTGTTGTTGGTAAACTACACAGAAAGTATTGAATCTCAATCTATCGAAGTGAACACCGTTGACCAATTCCAGGGAAGAGATAAAGATATCGTTCTATACTCCTGTGCCAAGACGTGGAATCATGAGTCTAACAAAAAATATGAAATTAAGGTAATAAATAAAGTTTGTAAACTTTTACACAAAATAATAAATTTCTCGCTTTTTAGGTATTTGTAACAGCCCTTTTGGGGTGTAAGGGCCTTAGTTAATGACGCAGAGATGGAGTTGATCTGAAGTAGCAGTCTTCATTATTGCCGATGACTTACATTATTAACTAGGTTACAAATTAGACTCCAAAGTAGATTCCATAGAAATAATGCTGCGGAGGATTCCTTAGCCAGCTCCTTCTGGCACTGGCACTGCAGAGAAGTTTTTTGCGTCGCTGTGGTTGATGGAACTCTGTCAACTCCAATTGGGGTACTGCTTATATACCTGTCAAGGCACGGCGGAGGGATGAACCCCGCCAACCGGCACGTGGCCGAACAGCTTTGTGCCATGTGCCATAAACAATACCCCAGGCTTCCGGCCCTGTGCTGAGATATGCTGGCCTCCGCATCAGCATTTAGCGGCGCGTGTCGTACACTATAGACTATGGACTCTATGAAGGTGAGAGGGATGCCCTCACATATTAAAGAGCAATGTACTAAAATCCTTACATGCTCCAAGTACTTGGAGGAGGAGGACCAATTTCTGGGTCCTCTTTAGTAGATACTACTAACAACTCCTACACATTTAGCCTATGCATCAATCTTGACGAGGGTATTTCAGAGAATCCTGATGACTAACAGGACTTCAAGAAAACGGTCACATCAGATATTAAAAATGTACAATTCAAATTTTGAATATCTGCTCGCTCTCCCAGATGTTGTTTATGAGTAGTAGAGTACATCTGTTGATTAATTTACTTTGTTGCTCAATCCCTAAAGCCTTCGATAATTTATGGCCTATTATGGCTCCGGCCACTTCTGCTGTGGGTGTGTTGCTATCTCGGGTGTATCATGGTTAAGGAGCCATCCTCGCCTACGTTGTGGGTTTGTTGGGAGATGTTGTTGATTGCTCTCTTATAGTTGGCAGTTGATCACTTTCATTCTGAGTGATGTCAATTTTTCAGATGTTTAAATAATAGATTATCAATGTGATATTTTCTTTATGTCTATTTAAATAAGGTATTTATTACTTTTTTTTTATTTACATTCTAGGATGTGGATATTCTTCAAGACCACCGCCGTCTCACTGTAGCAGTAACGAGAGCTAAGTTTAAATTAATTCTTATTGGCGATAAGAGAACCTTATTAAACTATAAACCGTTTAAACGACTATTGGGCAGCCTAACGGAACAGCAACCACACAACTTCAATTTCCACAATGAGTGCACTATTTCATTGCCAGAATTAATGATAGAAAAACAATTTTCCTTTGAGGAACTTTTTGATGACATTAAAGAAATAATGTAATTTTGATGAAACCAATATATTGTAGACACAACTGGAACTGGACTTACAAAGTGTTAATTGTGCGAACATTAAGGACATATTATTCATATTTAACCAAAACACGCAACTTCACGGCCATTCAGTTATCTACATCTCTTTATTCCACTAATCCTAGGAGAGTCCAATAGAGTTGTGGATAATTGGAATCGTCTACCACAGGAAGTGATGGAAGCTATAAGTGTAAACCAGTTCAAGAACCGCCTTGATAAATTTCTTGAGTCAAGGCAAACCGCTAAAACTGAGAATGAGATATGAGTGTATCAGCTAAATTGCTGCTTGCTCAACAAATAAAATATTAATTGCAAAATTATAACAGTTAATTTATGGTTCAAATTCGGGATTGTTTGAAAATACTCTGACGGTCAGATGAAGTTCTGTTTTTATTTTAGTATGTACCAGAACGCCCTGAAACCTGTGTAAGATTCTGAAACTGAAGAATGAGAGCGTCTGTAAGTTGCGTAAGTAAGCTTCTTCTCCACCCATCAGATATATGAACTGGTTATGGTCTGAGGCGATCTATAATTGGGAGACTCCGGGTCCACCAGTGTGAAATCTAATTTCTTTTAGTTTGAATAAACTTGTACATCCATTCGGAGATTCTCTCAGATTCCGGAGACTCGGAAGCCATCAATGTGAACTTTGGAGTGGCTCGGATGTAAAAATATTTACTTTGTGATATTTTAGGATCTACTGCAAGATATTAGAAATAATACTATTTCAATTATGTGATTGTGCTATAACCTCAATTTTCTAAATTATACATTTCTAATAGTTAAATAGTTACGTCGAAGTTTATTATGTTTATATCAGCTATTTAAATGCTCAAAGTATTATGTAAATAAATATTTGTAACTATCATGCTTGTTTTGTTTTACTTTGTATTTCATCTTTCTATAGGTACATATAATTACTAACGCACTATGTTTAGCAGCATAATAGCGCCGAGGGGGATGGGGGGTTGAAAGCTTCCATTGTGTTATTTTAGACTTGTGATATTTATTTTGTATGGAAAAAATAATAAAGAAAACTTGTAGAACAAAACTTATTCAGTTTGGTGCGTAGAATAACCCCAAAAAAGTATTTGCATGAGAAAAAGTTCACTCTGCATAAATAAAGCTTAAATTGGTGTATTTCATGTTATCTTTTTTTTTGTACGTTTGTTTAAATTAAAATCGTAATATTATTCTTTTTTTTGTCTCATATCTTTATGTCAGTTGGGTTATCTTAGTTTAGAAATGTATAGGTACTTCAATTTATATTGAGTTACCAGCTGTATTGTGAACAATTTCTATTAATAACTAAATAAACGCGGACATACTATTTCAAAAAGTGTTTTAAGTGAATATTGAATATGTTTTGTATATATAAATGTTATTAAATAAGTTAAATTAGGAACGAATGAGTTCACATAAAAACCCGCAAGGGTTTTGTGAACAAACAAATTAAATATGTATTTTGTTTATAAATAAAGAACTTATAAAAAAAAAAAAAAAATTAATAATTACTATAATGTGGCATTGAACATGTTTACATGTTTCTATTTGCGCATATTGATAATTTGTAATAATTTTAACTGGCCAGTAATAAATAATACGTTCCAACAACCCTACTGTCATATTTTTATATTCGAAATCGAATATGATTGCGCTCTGTCGATGAGCGCTCAACTGATGAACGATGAACTGATGTCGATGAGCGATGAACTGTCAAAGTTTCATCTATTAGTTAGTGGAAATTTGTTAACTTTAATATTGTATATCTACATTATCCAGACAGCCTCTGATGTGATTCTAAGGCTATGGCTGTTTTTCGACAGCATCAATCTACACAGAAAAATTCAACTCATTCGTATCTGTACTTTTCGGTTGAAAGTTGCAATAGGACCAAAAGGACGGGGATATTGGCCTTGCCATACGTCCGGATTTTAATAATCGACTACACTCGACTTGAAAAGTACGAATGGTACCCAGAATAAAAAGGGGCCAAATGAAGACGTACAAATTAGGTTAGGGATGAAGATGGACCTAGTCAGTAATTTGAAATACTTGAATTTCTAAAATTTAAATAAATACATAATTATGTTGATTTTGAGATTTTTAGTTACTAACCTTAGTTACTACCTAACCTAACCTACCTCACCTCAACTTTACACTCTTCTGAAGTTGTACTTTTAGTTTTCCCAATTTCTACAACCGATATTTAAATTAATCTATAAAAAAAAAATCAATGCGTTTTATCACCGTCCAGGCTTAATCCTAACAAATTATGGCAATTCTAGGGATAGTAGCTTCTTTCTTATACATGAATGTATAGAAGCTAAATTTGCCAAAATTTACTCGTCATTTTTAGAATGATTTTTTTATTGTTTCGCCATATTTACTTTTAGTAAAAAATACAATGGCGATCAATCCCGACCTCCTTTCATGTTGGTAGGTTAAATTGCAATCCAAGTTCGAAGCTTCCAAATACAGTACAAATCCAAGAACTAAGGAGAGTCCAATATACCGAAAAAGCCAGGGTCAATTTATTCATTTCAAAAGCAATGCCAATCCAAGAGTGGCACCACATGTGTTAAAAAATGCAAATCCAGTAAATATGGCGAAAAAATAAAAACAAGCGTGAAACGAGATGAAACACAGCTGAAAACAAACAATATTTGTAAAAGCGTCGCGTTCCCGCCAAATTTGTCGATTGAAGCAGTGTTGTCACTGTCAGAATATTAATGACCGTATTTATTATTTACTTTTTTTTTTTTTTTTTTTTTTTTATTATTCCACGAAGGCTGGTGCCTTTTCCGTGGGTATCTTAGCTTACAATTCAACAATATAATTACACATTTTCTTATAACTATGGTGACACTTTTTAAGACACCTTAATTAAATTACACGCCAGGCACTTTACTGCCTGGTACACGCTGTATTCAAATTTGTTTGTTTTCAGAGTCAATTTACAATTTCACCCCGTGCTTTATTACTTTTCTTGATTATATCTGAATAAAACGCTGACTTGGCCTGTCTACAAATCAAATTATGAAATATGACCCTTAAAAACCTCCATCAAAGAAATCACCGGAACGATTTTAATTTAATTTGAAATTAATCAAACTAAAGTTAAACAATAGATTTATACATAATGTTTTATATAAATAATCAAAGCTTAAACTGGTGTATTTCATGTTATTTTTTAATTTTAGTATAAATTTTAAATCCGTTTTTTCTTATTTATTTTATTTTGTAATATTTAAATTTATAATAATTATAACGCGGAACTGAACATTCTTTTACATGTTTCTATTTGCGCTCATAGATGAGTTAATATTCATTTTAACTGGCAAATACTTCGCTTAGTACAAACTTTTGTTTAGTTGGAAGGTCAGAGGACATTAAACAGCTCGTCAGTTCATATTACAGTTAAATCACCTTAAATATTTGAATAATTTCTGTATATTAATTACAATCTGAAAAAAAAACGAACGTATTTCTTTATGTAATGTTATAGAATACAAAGTTATATTTCAATAAAATAAATAATTATTATGTACTAATTAAATTAGCAGAAGGGTGCAACAGCTAAATAAATAATCTGCATTACTGTATTTTTATTCGTGCGTCTATATTTTTTTCTATTTGCAACACTGCTTTTAAATAAGAGCAACACAGTTGAGAACGTTGGCTGTCACAGGCTGTCACTCGCTGCCCAGTACTAATATAAATTATAAATCTTGAAAGTATTTATTTCTGCTTGTGGAGTTGTGGATGTCAAATTCATCTGCCGCCAATAGACATCCGTTATAAAATATAATGTTATTTTGCCTCAGTTTACAAAATATGATTTTCATGTGATTTTCTATAGGACGCTAAAACAAATATTACGAATTTACTTCACTCGTATCGTTCCGCCGGTCGGAGCTTTAAAATATTTATTTGAACTATTAAATTTTAATTTTGTGTATATTTATCAATGTCTATCGTTAATTATGATCTTGATACTTCAGGGGGGCTTATGCCGGTGAGTTTGAAGAGTTTGTAAGAGTTTTTTCCGTTGCTTAACAAAGTGGCTTGCCGTTCATTTGTATACAAAATGTGGGTCTAAGCTGGACTATCATAATCACCAATTTAAAATATTAACGCTTACTACCTAGCTCTTAGGTGGTGTAATGTAGTGTTTGATAAACCTAATTGAGTTGTTTCATAAAACAAGGAGTCGACAAAATGGGTTGTTTCAGAGCCTATCGCAAACAAAAAGATTTGCAAGGTGTATTAGAATTTACTTTGTTGGTTTTAACGTGTATTTTATGACTCAAGGTTGGTACTAGCAGCAGTCACCACTTTACATTATCATTATTTTTAACGGGCAGGCAGCAATTATGCTGACTACGACTGTAAATAATGAAGTTAAGTTAATAAAAAATAATTATTTTTAATATGTCTTAATATATTGTCCTTGAACCAAAAACACATTAGTGAGAGTTTCAACTGTCCAGTTTGTTTTTGAAAAATATTACATTTTTTCGATAAATATTCGATCACTTCATCTGGTGCAAGCATAAACCACTCTGTTGCACAAATAGATCTGGAAATACCCAAAAAACATTGGAGCATAAGTTTTAAAAAACTGCTCAAGTCGCATATTCAGCATTTGAATCGGGCACAAAAAAAATATATTTGGCTAAGTGAGAAAATAAGACAGGAATCTATTGGGAACCTGTTGTCCATTTCATGTTGAAATAATTTAAGTATTTCTATACATTTTAAAATATATTACATGCAGACCTTGATCATCCGGAAAAATGGCCTCGCTTAAGCACTCAACAACATTAAAGTACAAAGTAATATCTCCAGCTTATTGACTGGCAAAAGTTATCCTGCGATTACAAAGAAGTATAGTATCAGAAAATAGACTGCAGGCGACATGAAGAACAAAAAAAAATATTGTAGGTTGTTACGTGCGCAATCCGATTTTGCATGACCCGCACCAATTGATATGAATTAACATTTATATGAAGTCACAAAATAATGTTTCTTCGATGACTTCGACTGTGCTTTTCATGAATTTTATTATAAAAAATAATACGCAATCGTACCATAAAACTTAAGATGCTTCTAAAATTAATAAAAAATTAACTTGAGTGTTTAAAAAAATATGTTTTATCAAATTATTAAGTGATTTAAATTTGCATACTATAATTCGGACGCGCCTCCATTATTCTACCGTACCTCATTTCATATCCACCCAGATTATCAAGGTCCTACTGTAAACTCGAATGATTGATATAGTAGGTATCATTTAATGTGTCTTTATATTTTAACTTATATAGGTAATATTACTTAAGTATATAGATGAAATATTTTAAGTTTTCGCACTTCGATATACCTTTGATTATATATGATATACCTACTATGCAGTGAGAAATCGCATTAAATAATTTGTTAGCTTCGAACGGGGCTTAGCTAGTATGTACAGTCAAATGCAAAAAACACCCACCCCAAGGTTCATGGTGCGACTGTCACTTACTACATTTTGGCATAAGTCAAATTTTATGGAGTGGCGGTGGCGAGCAGCTATCGCCCACCACGCGATTTGCAATCAATTTATGAGTGTTTATTATGCTTTCGACCGTACATGCATAATATACCAATAATTTAGTGAAATGGTAAAGTATGGATCCCTCGGAAGATATAGAATGATTAAGACCGTTCCCAATAAGAAATCCATCTTATTGGCCCTGCGATTTCAAACATGATTTGTTTTGACCTTACATCAAAATTCATCATGGTTTAATAGTAAAAAAATTGTAAATATTATATGATAATATGAAAAGTGCAAAAAGTTATACGGCGTTGATATTTGCTTCATTATGTAATTTATTTTGATATTTGCAGATTTATTGAATCTAATTTATTTTGAGTATTCTTAATAAAAAAACTGAATTTAATTCAGCTAATACTTTAACACAACATTTATTGATTCTGAGGCGTATGAAGTTCGCCGGGTTGGCTTGTACTTAAAAGAAAAATACAGACATTTTAATAACCATTATTTTAAACCACCATTTCACTCTCCTCAAGGCTGCTTAACTGTTCTGTAACACCCTGTATTGACTTTACCTGACAGGAGATCCGTGCTCTAATCCGTCCACCTGATGAGGATCCGTCGACGCAGAGGCCAAAGAAGTCCCAGCATCCTTACTACAAGCGTCCCGGGAAGGGTCACAACCGTGACTGCTGCGATGCTTGCCAGGAAGGGGGCGACTTGATCTGCTGCGACAAATGCCCAGCTTCCTTTCATCTGGGATGCCAGTAAGACTATTTTCTTTGATTACTCCGATAACATAGCAGTACCCTTACCTAACCTACCACCGTCCGGACTTCATTTTAGCAAATTATGGTAACCCTAGAGACAGAGTTCATGAAAATCTGGATCACCAAGTAGTTTGTTAAGTTTCACACACTTATCCTAACCGATTTATGTCTCAGCAGGAATGAAAATAGAAACTAATAAATGACCGGTAATAGCTTCGACTCGATACAAAGTAAAGACTTGTATGTTAGTGTGACTACCTAGGAAGGTGGCTATTCTGGGAGCGCGGTGAGTAAACACTGAAGATTGAAAGTTCTGTCTTCGATTATGAAAACTAAACCGTGAGAAAGGAATTTATAACCCGTTTCAGGACGGTCTGATTTGACGTCGCAACGTGTGAAATGCAATTTAGCATTTTTCCAAACAAAGCAAATGCTTCTGACTTTCAATTAGGAATTTGCAAACAAGGAAGTTGCCTTTATTATTATTATTAATTTTAGGCAGGCAGCTTATGCTGATAAGCCTAAATCTGCACTTGTGTCGTCTCTGATAAACTTGTCCAGTCTGTTCTTAAATTCGTTTACATTTCCGGCACTTATCACTGCACTTGGTAACTTATTCCATGCATTCACCACTCTATTTGACATGAAATTCTTCCTCGGATTAGAACTAAAGGTTGTACTTGACAGTTTTAAATGATGTCCTCGCAAGTGCGAATTTGTATTAATTTTGCCTTTGACGTCATTACAAAAACTTCTAGTTAAACTGGGCATGAGAACTGTATATCTGGCAATTCACAGGTGTGAAATATATATTTACGTTACGAACTCGCTGCGACGGCGTCAGTGTAAAGTAGAGAAACTAACAAATTTAAATTAATTTTCGTTTAGCGATCCGCCTCTGGAAGAGAATGACATTCCGTTGGGTCAGTGGCTCTGCCGTGAGTGCAGGGCCGCCACTGGCGCCGATCTCACCATCGGCAAGAGTACCAACAATGCAACCGCAGTCAGCGCGGGCGCTACGCCAATTCCTTCCACCAGCGGCAACGGAGCACCGTCCAAGGTCGAGACCGTCGAGAAGAAAACCAGGTTTGTATTTATTTATTCATAGTATTTTTTTTCAGTCATTTATTAATTTATCTTTATTAGGGAAATAAAACAGTTACATGAGAAAAATCATATACAGGCAGTACATATGCAATCATATAAAAAATAAATAAATAAAAAGAATGAAAACAATGGTACCAACTTATAAGTATAAAATAAACCCAATTAAATATTTTCACCGAGTGAGTATACAATTAGTGCTTAACCTAAGAAATGCAAGATGAAGAGATGAGAAGAAGGGGAGCGAGAGGAAAGGGAACTTTCACATTAACGTTTTTTGAAAGCCACTAAATTAACATTAAATACATCAATATTTCCATATAGTGAATTTAAGTTAGAACACATTCTATAAATGGGTTTGTTTTGCCCATAATTGGTTCTACGATGTGGGACGTCTAGCAAATCGTTTTTTCTCGTCACACGTCATGATGATAAGTTGTATGATTAAAATTAAAAAATAAATTTGACCGTTGAGCAGTGTGAGCAAATTTTATTAGTTAAGGTGAAAAACTAAAAAAGCTAAAGTAAAAACCTAATGAAATGAAAAGTAAAAACTAAAGTAAAAGTTAAAGTAAAAACCTATGTTATTGTGGTAATCCTGGAGTTGACCGGAGCTGACTAATGGGTCACCAAAATGGGTCACCATTCTTCTACTTATTTATTTTTTTTCATTAAAATTTTGTATAATTTTTAAAATATAACAAAAAAAGGAGAATGATATTTTGAAAATGCAATTTTTTGATGAAATAGTAAAAAATAACATATCTCTTCTATTTATTTTGATAAACAATTAAGTTTCTAAAAAAAAATCGGAAGATCGTATTAATATCTAAACATTTATATTGTAAAAATATTGTCGGAGAATATTTGTAAGTACGGCATAGATTGTAAACAAATCTATATGGCTGCGGCTGAATTGTGATGTTCAGCATATTGGAGTATATACGTTTTAGGATACCTATATGATTTACAATAAAATTTTACTCAAAATACTTTAACCAAGTTTTAAATGTTATAATGTAATGTTATAAAAAAAATATAGGTTGTACTCACTTATAATCACCTAAAATCCATGAAAATAGATCACAAGTTTACACAACACTCTCAGTAAACAAATGAAATTGTGTACTACGCGATCGCAAGACTTTGGCATTGTTCAAAATAGAATTCCCAATTGCACCAAACTTTTGAAATAACTTGATAATGATTCAGGAATACTATCTGCGTAGGTTGCAACTAGAAGCAAATACACTGTGTAGGCCAAAATAATAAAAGACATTCAAGTCAGGTAATTATTTATAATTTACTCTACGTGGCAAGGATATGCCTATCTCTTTCCTACCCACAAATATTCCCACGTTATACTACCAGAGACGTTTCAGCATTTGAACGGTGTGGTTATACCTCTTTGCTCTCGCGCAATTCTTTATAAGTACTTGACAGCCTATATACCGTGTGGCGAGTGCAGAAATATATACCTAAGTGAAACCAACAAACGCCGGTTGCAGCATCTGAATTCAACAACGGAAGGTTGGTGAATCTCTTTGTATTTTGGTGTATTTCGTTTAACCCTATTCCTTTCTGGTTGGATATAAACCAAAACCTATATACCTAAACCCACAGTCCACCAGCTATATCGACAATACCTACCATACATTTTTACATCTATTGTAATGTTATGTACAGTGTATAAATCAACACACATTGCCTATTAAATCTGGTGTGGCGGATTACAATAGTGCTATAGGTTCTACTTTTTTCTAGACTGCTACGCAACAAGCGTTCTCTGTCCGGACCAAACAAAAAGACCGACAAGGACAACGGTAGTGCATCAAAGTATGCCAAGGACCGGAGTGCATCGCGCGATCCAGAGGAACGTGAGTCTACGTCCGTCGCAAAAGAACCGGAGAAACCCAAAGAGCCGGAGAATTCGAATCCTCTCGATGTGCTGATCAAGGCCGCGCGTATCATGAACCCCAGGCAGTTTGAGCTGCCCAGGGAAATTAGGATTCCGTGCACATTTCCTGGCACCGATAGAGGTTATAATCCTTACTATACATTTTAAACTTTTTTTTGCTGATCTTGCTGCAAACTTTACTAAGTTGAGTTAATGTGAATCATGTTGTTACGACTAGAGAATTCATAGAAATTTACTGTTCCTCACTGCCAAGTCAGCGTTATTTTTAATTATAGGTTATTTTTAATTTTAGGTATAGGTATTTGTCCCGATTAGTTTTGGTTATTTTGAGTTTTTTATTGTTATTTTGTTTTTTAACTGTTAAATAAATAAATAAGTGCTCATGGGATGAAATGTGATAGACTCTTGAATAGCGAATTAGGTTACGTGGACCCACTCAGATTGCAAATGCAACTTAACAATACTAATAATAATAAAAATAAATAAAACGTTTTAACCATATTTTTAAAAAGGAATATTTGCATTAATTGGAATAAGCCTTTCAAGTACACAAAATGGCAATAATAGAAATTAAAATTTGATTCTCCAGAAATTCAACGCGGTGCATCAACAGCAGCGGGCGCCG
The DNA here is from genome assembly GCA_020383195.1 of Neomicropteryx cornuta. Lineage (NCBI taxonomy): Eukaryota > Metazoa > Arthropoda > Insecta > Lepidoptera > Micropterigidae > Neomicropteryx > Neomicropteryx cornuta. Next base: position 11,074,751 of record JAHKQU010000026.1, on the reverse strand, counting down.
GCGCAGTGACGGTCGACGCGGCCGGCCTCGTTCCCTTGCCCGCTAGAGTATGCGCCGCATGCGGGGTGTCGTGCCGCGCCGGTCCGCTACTCCAGTGTGACTACTGCCCTTTACTGTACCATCTGGACTGTTTGGATCCCCCTCTCGCAGCCCTGCCGACTGCCAGATGGATGTGTCCGTGCCACGTGCAACATCATACGGTAGGAGTCTCTCCAACTCGTTAATTTCTAATGTGTCTAATTCTTTATTTTTTGAGGCTATGAATGCTTCTGCATTCTGAAAACGGCAGAGAATATGTTGTATATTGTTAATTACTGTTGGACTAATTTCAGGATACCCTGATGCTAAAATCGGTATCTGCAGTGGAGAGAGTGGCACTTTGGGACCGTTTCACCGGTCCAGTTGACCAGCAAGCCATAAAAATGGATTTCATAAGAAGAGCTCACAAAAACAGACCTCAATTCAGGTTATATTATCATTATTTTTCATTAAAAAAAATATTAGATAATGGTATTTTTAGTTTTTTGTTGTAAATTTAAAATTGAAAAAAATGAATTGAATTTTTTGGAATAATTTATGTTTATGAAAATATTATGAAATCAGTGTTTCTTCAGTGTGGCCATAGAGTAATTTTACTGTGGCGCCCTCACAGCAAATTCTTTGATTGCAATTCTTTGTTCTTCACAGTACTTTTCTTGAGCAAAAATTGCAAGATTTGAGCCTAGCGTTAGGTTTTAAACATGCTCCAAAACTAAGCATTTTTTTTTTAAAAATTGTTATAAACTAGTTAATATAAAATGATTTTGGGCCCTACTCAAATACGCCAAATGTGCTTGTACTTGTAAAGTCAGGGGAGATGGTGGTTATGAAGGGTTAAAAATGGTATGACCGAGTGCGGATTCGAACCCGCGATCTCGGAGCTATAAGCAAACACCCTATCACTACACTATTCTCACTTTTCCTCATATATAGCTGCTTAGTATTAATAATAATAATAAAATTATCTTTTTTTTTCTTGTATTGCCTCAGAATCTGCTCTATTAATTTTACAGTGATCTTTTTGAAATGACTGGTACATAATATTGAGAATCTATGTTAGATGCATAGTTTCACATTTCCTATCAAAAAACATAAAATAACAAAATAAAAATACCCTTTATCCGTCTGCAGGGTCAAAGTGCAAGTGGCCGGAGGCAATGGTAGGGTCCGTGTGCCCGAGATGGTTCGCCATCACTACAAGCCCGAGCACCGTGTGCCATTGTTGCCTTCGAGGAGGGAGTTCGTCCGCTGTATGAGAGGTGAGCTTCGCGTTGAGTATTTACCCCCGTCCCGACCCCAGGTATAAATCACCACATCAACATAAAGTTAATTTAAAAAGAAAGCACTTTCAAAGTTTCTCATGTCGCTCATTTAAATTTTTTTAATTTTTTATACTCCTGCGTGTAGAATGCTTTTTTAATAATAAAATTTTATGCATGATACTGTATTGCTTTTTTTACTTTCTGTATGAATTTTCACGAATGTGTTTCTATTAAAAGCATGTTGCTTCTATAATAATGATATTGCTGTTTATACTCTATGACCGATGCATGAACTGAACAAGTATATCCGTGGTCAAGTTGTTGGGCACAGGGCTAAGTTGTTGGGTCATAATTATTCATTGCTTTACTTATCCTTAGTGTTCACACATCTGCTGATAGTGTGTGTGTGCCCATTTGGTTTTCCTGGGCTGGATAACGATACGGCAATGAACCACCTCCGATTCATCTCTAATCTTCCTCATCTTCGCATTCCAATAAAAGGTATTCTTATAAATGTTTTTGATTTGTTCTTTTCAGTACGAAACAATGCGCAAAGCTATGAGGAGCCGGAAGATATTGAATGCGGCGACGATTCAAGGAAGCATATAATTTGTATGAATCTCAGTTGTCCGAAGTACATGACGAAAGGTGGGACATGTATGCACGAAGATAATGGATACAATAGGTAAGACGTTAATGTATATTTTCGCGGTTATTTATCTTGAATATTTTTCATGACTGAGACTCATCTTAAGACGAGATGTAAAATAACAAAAAAACAACGCTCGCATTACACTACAAAAGTTAATTACACACACTCTATAAATAATAACTTCATAACGGAAACAGAGAGTGTGGAGACCTTGGAATCATGTTAGACTCTAAGCTACTCTATAACAAACACATTGTACTAATTGTGGAGAAATCACGTAGAATGCTTGGCTTCCTATTCAGGACTTGCAAGCCATTTCAAAACCCACACACACTGAAGCTATTATATTTCTCATTTGTCAAGAGTCACTTAGAATCTTCTGACATTTGGTGTCCCTCATATGAAGTGTATGTAAGCGGAAAAGAAAATATTCAACATAACTTTTTTAGACACCTAAATTGGCGTTGTCACATCTCATTTGACACTCACCACGAAGCTGAAGATTTCCACCAAATTCCCAGTTTGGATATCAGAAGGAAAGTGTTTGATGCTGTTTTCCTCTATAAACTACTCAATAACTTGATAGACTGCCCAGAGCTTCTATAAATTATTCACTTTAGAGTAAGTACCCCAACAAATTATAAAACGAACACAAACTATGCTCAAAACGCAACACTTTGCAGAATATAAGTCATCTTTCGGGATTAGAATTTTAATTTGTACTTTGAATTTATTCAAAAACGAGGTAAGTAAAATATACTATAAGTAATTAGCAAGTAAATGTCCTAAATATTTATGTTTATCATAATAAGTCTAACACATGTTTTGATTAGTGTAAATATGCAAAAATTAAACTATTTTATTTACTTTTTTTTTTTTTTTTTATGAGATCAGTTCTAGGTTAACCTACCTTTCAATTCAATTGTTAAACAGTGGATTCATGTAATTGGCCAAATGAATAACTATGTATTTACTGTTTTATAAACTAATTTACACTGTATGTTTCCCTAAAATATATTAAATAAATAAATAAATTACAAATTTTAATAAAGAACGAAACTTCGTATCAATTTGTTACCTGTTCGCGTCGAGGTATCTCGCGAGCGTTAGGAATTTTTATGAGGTGAAGATAAAATAACAGGTCGGAATAACAACTAACTGGAAAACATTGAAGTCCCTTTTGTGAGAATGAAATAGCTACTTTGAAAAGTATTAATATAATGAGCGAGGAGCAGCTTCAAGCTTTGTCTAGTGTATTTGTCTTTAAAATAGTCTTATCTAATCTGTTCTTAAATTGTTTCACAAACACTGGATGGTAAACTGTTTTAAGCGTCAACCACTCTGTTGGAAAGGAAATGCTTCTTTGTATCTGATACGAGACAGTTTAATAACGTCACCTCTTGAGTTAGGGTTTCCGTTTAAATTATTCATTTTACTGCATGACAGTCGTGTCATTCTCAAAAATTAATATGAAAATCTGTCCATCAATACTTTTCCAAATAAATCGTGTATTGCAAGAAATTAATATGTTTGACTGATCTAATCCCACACAATTTAGTGTAATTACATAAATACACGTAATCATACGTAAGACCAATACTAGAATATGCCTATCAAATATGGAATCCCTACTTTAACAAAAAGACCAAGTCAAATAAAAAATCTGGAATATGAAGAAAGGTTAAACATACTTGGATTAACAACTTTAAAGCATTGGCAGGCGAGAGGCGATCTTATAGAGACCTACTAGATATTGACTCACTATTATGATGTTCCAAATTTTGAAACCATATACACAACAACCTTTAGTTCTAATGCGAGGAAGAATTTCATGTCAAACGGAGTGGTGAATGCATGGAATAAGTTACCAAGCGCCGTGATAAGCGCGTAAAACTGAATGCATTTAAGAACAGACTGTACAAGTATATCAGTACGATACAAGTGCAGATTTAGGCTTATCAGCATAAGCTGTATGCCTAAAACTAATAATAATAATATCCGAGGTTCAATTCCTAGAATGTTTTTTCTTCTTTATTTATCATCTCATTGATTTGATTTCCATTTTAATTCATTTTCATCATATTTGTAAGTTCTTTTTCAATTTACAGTGCAGAGGAACAAGAAACAGTGGCGGAGGAAGACCTCTTAATAATTCAGCAGGCAACCGTTGTTACGCACCAACCTCAAGCGACTGCCATTTTAAAACGTGAATCCATCGGTGAAGCGGAAGTTCCCACATTATCAAAGCGTCTTAAGATAGGTCAAGACTTCACAGAGTCCATTAAGGAAATCTCCGATGAGGTTGTACACGACATTGGAATGTCGGACAGCAAGGAAATAAAAGACGCGCTCACCTCCGTCGATGAGCAACTCAAAAAGCTCGACCCGCGATTCATCAAGCTCCTTGCGTTCCAGCGCCTGCAACAAATCCTCGAGTCCGAAAAGGGAAAGCAGCAGACGCAGGCACGCCAACCGGTGAAAGTGTCGAACGCGACCCCGCTGGACAGGACCGTTGCCAACTTGGTAATGAAAAATATCAACAAGGCGAGCTTGGTGAAGTACGGTTTCAAATATGTCCCACTGCCGAGCGAGTTGCTTTCCCTCTCGGATATCCAGAGGATCAACAAGGTTGTAGTGGGGACTCCGAAGGGAAGTAAAAATGTGCCAACACCGCTGATCTTCCAGGGTCCGGCTGAGGTGCCCGAGGCTCAGGTAGTGCCCACTTCTCCTGGACACTCTCTCAGCAACGTTCTCGTTAAGGCTACCCTTTGTCCGGTAGAAAGACCTGCCAGGTAAGAAAAATATTGTTTTCATTGTTTGTCAGCATAGATACCGGCAAAACTTGGATTAGGCATTTCGTGCGAGTCTGTGGGCCCGAAGAGATATTGTCGACCCCTCGCCGCCTTGATTTAACGAAAAACGTTTCCTTCACATTTCTGCACGCCGTTTGACAAGCGTTTTAGCAGCTAGAATGATTTCAATGCTGAAGCATGAAGCATGAAAGCATGCTTAGAGCATGCATGAAGCATGTGGCTTATCCAAGCCTTTTGAAATCATCCGTGTATTTCATTACAATCTTTTTGCTAATCGCCATTTACCTTCAAATGGAATGACAAACCACTCATTGATATGATTGAATGAAGTTTAAATAATCTCTTGTAACGAAGTTTGGATGACATCCTAAATAAATAGAATATTTTCAGATCTCAGCAAGCCTCTATAGCACCTAATGCAAAATTAGGAGGTCTGTGTTCGATTCCCAATGACGGCTATAAAAAATGTTATTTTTAATTTATAATAATTATGAAGAATTAAAATATTTTAATTATCACTACAAAAAACGTTACAGGTACGGCCTAGGAGATGGTTTGGGCCGACCTGTAGCCATGCGCTTGAGCCGTTTGAGTGTGGGCGCCTCCAGTACGTGCGACGTCAACCTGTCAGCGCACGGCAAATGCAATTACATCTCCGATATGCACGCTGTCATATTTTATGACGAGGTAACGCTATTTCTTTTTATTTCGTACTAAACAAAATTCAGTTTTCAAAGTATTTCAAAGAATTCTAGGCTTAGAATAACTAATAACGTGTAGACTACATCAACATTTTAAGGCTATTAAAACAAATAGATCAAGAATTATATAGGCTAGGGTTTGTTGGTACACTAAAACACTGAATTTTTACGACTTTTGTATTTTGGCAAATAATTTCATTCCCAGTAAAGCGCCAATTTAAAAAACATATTTAATTGTCCAGCCGATTTGCAAATTTTACAGCCATTATGATCATTTGCTAAAATTATGATTCCAGGATAACTATGTATAACTATATACTTGTACAATACACACAATTTTAAATAGTTTAGGTAATTCTCTAAAATACAATGCTACTCTAAATTCTTCAACCTTTACAAAATATATAAAAAAATATGATTAAGTTAATTTTATATTTTGTTGTTAATTTTTTAGTTTGAATGGTTATAATTAAAAAACTAACGTGATAATTTTAAAAGAAAATCCCATAAATTAGCCGCAGAAAATTAACCCATCAGGAATTGGTTTGTTTTCAATATCAGCAATGACACTGTTTAGTGATGGGTAAACCGTCAAAACTGCAAACAAAATGGGTGTTTTTTTAGTGTGCCCAGTAAAAAATATGTACCACCACTGATAAAAGAATAAACTAGGTAGGCGCAGTCGCAAAGGTGAAACCTATGGTAGCAGCATATTGGAACGGAGAAATGCAAACTTCAAAAAAAATTTTTTTCTATAATCGAACAAAAAGTGTAGAAAAAATTTAACATGGGATTTCCCATTAATAAAATATTTTTAAACAAAACTATTTTATTATTTCGAATTTTAAAATTCCGGCTTTGTCACAACCTAGTATTTTTCATGTAGATTCGATTAAAATTCTAAAATCGGTGGTGAAATTATTGAGATCTGACATCACAAACATTTCGCTGTTGGAGTCGATCCATGGGAGCTCCACTCTGATGAATATGCCAACCCATGCCTATGATGGCAACTATCGGTTTAGGCATTCGAACGTGACAGTCTGGGAGCGCACAAATGTCGGTGTATTTATCGATGATTTATCCAAGGCTGCGAAAGATCGCTTACCTTAAGGTTACCCTGGATCACACAATAAATTCTTTGAGACCCAACTTTTATTTGAATGTGGCGCTTATTAGATTCATATTATTTACAGTAAAATTTGTAAACCCTCCAGGTGAGTCATCACTTTGAACTAATTAACTACTCTGAGTTTGGCACGTGTGTCAACGGCCAGTTGTACTCGTGCGACCTAACTGACAGGTGGGCTTCGTCGAGCAAGTCCGCGCCCGATCAAGAGAGGGACCGTGAGGCTGGTGTGAAAGAGATAGCCAACAGGCGGCGGGGTACACTCAAACCTGATCATAGTGCCAGGTACGACAATTTTATTTTCTCATTCCTACTCATTCATTTTATGTGGATATAAAACTATATTATTTTTACGAGTGCAAGATACAGGATATATTTAAAAACACTACTGTCCTTTCAGGTTTTATTTATTTAATTTTAAAACAAACCTACAGATTTACATAGTAATTTACATTAACATATGAAGAGAGAAAAAAAATAATACATAAATCTAATCACACGCTCCTACATTATGCTACTTAGATGATTATATAATTAATAATAACATTGTTTAAATAAAACATTTAAGAACGAAACTAAAATAAAAACTTATATATAAATATTATTTACATTTATAGTATTAAGGCCTTTTTTTTTAATGAAATTTACATAGAAATTGAAATGATCTATGTATATCAACAATCAAATATTAATCAGCAAAAAGTGTTTCTTAATTATGAGAAAAGCCAGTTTCAAATATGAAATTTGAAATTGTGACATCGCAGTCAAAAGCGCATAGATCTGTCACAAACATAAACAAAATATTGAGCGAAACGTCTCGCAATGTTCAAACTATTTCCAGAATTGTTTTAATAATGTATAAACAATTTTTTTTGTGAGGTTGGTTTAGTTGACGATATAGATCACCTTCCTTAAAGTACAGTAGTGATTTTAAATACACCTACATATGGTGCTTCAAATAAGTGCGCGGTCGCTGAATATTTTCCATAAAAAACGGTTGGCATAACAGTCATTTTAGTTTTTAAAAATCTTTTTTTCAAAATTTCATGTATTATTTATGTTACAAATCAATTTGCATGTTAAAAGTAGAAAAATCGAAGCAAACTAGCTGACCGACGGGGCACCTTACTTCAAATGTATTGACGACAATGCACCTCGGGTAGGCAATTGGATAGGTCAGGCACACAATTCGTTCAATAGAGTATTTATGGACTTTTTTTTGTTAGCTATTTGAAAACTTGTTGAACAAAAGTTGTTCAAATTGATGCCCAGAATGACCCCTCAAAAGGATACTGCTGACTGTAAGCTCACCTGTATTTAATTTTGCTCTTCCTTCGCAGGCCCCGCTTGCCCGTGTCGCACCGCTGCGGCTGCGGCGCCCCGCCCTGTGATTCGCTGATTGCCGGCTGGGAGGGCGCCGCCATCCTGTCCCACGGAGCTATGTTGCAGTTTGGATGCATCATGTTCGTCTTCTCCATAACCGACGTTGTGCTGAACGACAAGAATCGCGTGGTTGCCGCTCCTGTGGACTTTGATACTAAATAAATATAATACTGTTTTTCATGCCTGGTGCCATACTAGCACATTTACTTTTAGAGCTACACAATTACTGAAGAAAGGAAAGCATAGATAAACATAGTGTGAAAAGCTGAGATCGTGGTAGCCTCGAACTATTGATCCAAAGGTCGCGGGTTCGAATCCGCACATGGTCATACCATTTTTAACGCTTCATTACCACCATTTCCCCTAACATGCACAGGCATACATGAACTCCCCGCGTATACATGAACTTTCTCTTTATAACTTACTTTTTTAGTATAGAAGTATAGATAATCACGAAGGTAGAAATCATTGCAGTTAAGCACGAATCTCTCGCCGCAAGAGAGACAAATTTGAAATTCACAATTACACTCATTGTTTCTTCAGTCAAGGTCAAGGTGTATGCGTCTGCTTATACTTATAATATGCTTAAACTGTTTAACCCCTGGAGGGCGTACGACGCGAGGGGACGTCATGCCGCGCGGACATTTCTGTGTCCGTTGAGAGCGTACGACGTGAGTAGACGTCATGAATACCTGCTTGATTTTGATTATTTTTGGTATTATTTCAGTATTATTCATTAACTTGACGTTTTTTTCATTGAAAATCTTAACGAAACAATTTTGTTTTTTTTTTGTTTTCATTTTAATGTAGTTTCTACTACTATTTATAAATGTGTATTTTCAATACACTAATGTACTACCGTTCCAATATCTATAACTTTTTTCTTTTTTCCGAAAAATGTACATATTTTGGAAGACTTTTAAATTGTAATGTATAGTTATAAATATTTGAAAATGTAAAAAAAAGTGTTGATTTTGTTTATTTCGTAATTTAAAAAAAAAAAAAAAAAAAAAAAATGGCAACATTTTTATTTTTTTCTTCTTTAATTTACGAGACAAACATAATCAAAGTGATATGGTGTAATAGAAAATTTTACGGTGAATCCGATGATACCAGATTTGTAAAAATTGAACGACTCATGCCTGCACTATGGATTTTATAGTAGTGAGTGATTTTTCAAGGTCAATAACTACAGTCTCAACGGGTTTTGGCGCCAAAACAAACTACGCCCTCCAGGGGTTAAGATGATTCATTGTGGAGAAACTATTTTCCATGAAATAATATCACTCATACTGATATTATATTTCTCAGGCTCATTATTAAAATGAAATATTATTGACCAAAGTCAATAATATTTCATACTCCACCATAGAGTCTGACCTAACCTAACCTAATGGTGACAGTTGACTTTTGCCGATATTTTAGTTACCGTGATAACTGTAGCAAAATGTTCTGAACCCCCCCCCACCTTGAACTTTTGAGAATAGAATCATACGTTTCAGCACCAACTAAATGCTTGCTCAGCCTAGTATAGGGGTGGGAACCCTAGTATAGGGGTGGGAGTGGTCTAACTTCATGGTATTATATTATGAATGATTTATCTAGCGATGACATGTTTTCATGTTAGCCATTTTATTTTGGTGTAATGTATACTTATTATCGCAAACTATGCTTAGTAATAGCTTAAATAGTGATGTTCGTCTAATGTGACATCAATATGGAATTTTGTATTAATATTTAATAACTTTAGCATTAACTTTACAGTCAGTTGGTTCATAATAAATAATTTTTTGTATTCAATAAAAAATGTTTATGTTTTTACCCTCTCTTAAATAAATAGGTCTGCTATATCAAAATATATCACTTTGGTTTACTGTACGGTCACGACAAAGCGCATGTGTTATTTTCTTACAAGAACTATTCTTCCTGGACTTTAGTTACAGAGCAAATTGTAAGCTGTCAAAAGAGGGGGACGGCCATCAATAAAATTTCAAGTTATTTTCAATGCAATATTTTATTTACACAATCAAACTTTATACAATCATTTGAATTAATTTCATATACACATCATTCAGTACTATCCTAGGTTGGTTACATTTCAAATAAAAACGTAATAGGTACTGGCTAGTACATAAAATATATAATATGTATACTCATGGTCAAAACATGGAATATTTTATTATTAAATTTATATAATTATATTTTCTATTGAATGAATTGTCTCGGTAAAATATAAACACCAATTAGTCTTTAAGCTTGATTATCTTTCATGTCAATTTGGTCAATTCTACAGTTCCCAGTACATTAAATGGATATGAAGCTATATTGGTGCTATATAAACAAACATTAACATATTTCCGATCCACCAGCAGGAGACAATTTAAAGGTGAGAAATCAAACAATTTCTTGTCAGACTATTTAAACCTGTAAAGTGTCCTAGACATCTGGCAAATGTGTGCACGTAAAAAATATATATTTCTAATTTCTATTATCTGTTAATTAGAATAAATTAAGAAAATAATGCGTAGTTTATACTCGTATATTGATATTTTACTATACTATTCGAAATAAACTATGCTTCCATGACAAGATAGCCAATTAAATAATTATTATTATTCATATCTCAGTTGCAACTAATATTTAAATGATATTTATGGAAAATAATTTGTTTTACAAAGTTATAACTACTCAAATAATTGCAACTCACCTCAACGGTCGTTTGGTTTACACACAGATATAATTTGCGTAACAAAGGTTAGTGACATTCGCTCCGAAACTTATTTTCCAGTTATATAAACTCTAGAACTATCAGCGGATATTCAGGAAAGACTCTCACAAGATACACCATACGAGTGCTGTTTAGAACAATGCTTAATAAAGTTGCATTTTACAAATGTCTATATATAGACACCTATTTAGGATAAACTTTTAACAAGTTTACAAAAAAAAATTAGAAGAAAATAAAGTTGACACATTCTGGAAGCAATATGAATTTTTAAATACTCTATGGAGCTAGTTTTAAGCCGACTCACTTAAGGCGAGCAATTTTTTTTTTTGCATAGTATTTCCTGGGACAGCTGACAAGAGTTTTAATAAGAAAAAATAATTCATTTAAATCTAAGGAATTCTTTTGTCGAATAAAAAAATGCAATAAAATATTATTTCTCAACCCCGGGTCCCCTAATTTGAGACTATTTGTGACAGTAATAATATATTTAGCTGTAGCTTACAAAAACCACTTTTTCAACATTAATATGTAGTTTGTTTTTTAATAATAAATAAACTGGAACTGTAATTTGAGCATAATACTTTTTTATATATCACCAAAATGAACATTTATTTTACATATAGCCTAAACATAATTATATAAAAGGCAAATTATTTACCATAGTAAATGCGTGTAAATACATCAATATTAAATATAAAGCTTATACGGGTTCGCTAATTTTGTGGTAACATCAATGTAAAAAAATTATCTAAATACATTTATTATACAAGCACAAATATGCATGTTTTAAAATGACTTCTTAGCTTCTAGAATGGTTCCTTATCGGCCATAGTTCGGTATAAACTAAGTTTATTTGCAAATAACAAGGACAGAATAAAACATTAAAAGCACTACTGTCATATGCGAACTCCAAAATTTAAGCATGCTATTCAATGAGACGGTGACTCGTGACAAGTGCGGATGATCAAGAGGAATAATTACTGCATAGATCTTTTTTTATGAAGAATATGTCGAAATGTTTGATTTTTCGCAATCTTCTAGCTAACCAAAAATGGGTTTTTAAATGCGCAATAACTTTTCAAGTAGTTTTTGCTAAAAGTTATTGATTTACAGATGAATGATTCATTAAACTCAAATTATACCTCAACACACCAAAAACACCGATGTTAGGGCCAATCCACGACAGTTATGCTCTTAAGCTTGAGAAAACATTATACGTAAACAATATATAGTAATGCATTTAATATAAAATTAAGGAACCGAGGTACAAAAACCTCACATGTCCAAATATTTTTTTTCATAAATCAATAAGAAACCACACAACTTTTGAACCAGAATAGAAATAAATGATTACTGTTAGAAATGTGGTCTTTTGATTTAACCGATAAAAAATATTTAGAGAATTATTAGGAAAAGTTTAGTTATGTTTTGAGCTCACTAATTTGACAAATATACAGAATACAAAAACATATAGTAAAAATGGAAATGTACTGTTCTGTGCCTTAATGATGAAGAAGTGATTTATTTCATTATAGTCCCTCACCAAATGATAAAGAATTACGCGTCCATAATTAATTGAACCAATTGATGAACCAGTGGAATGTTTGCCGAAGGCTCGTTTGTTTTTTTTTTTGACAGGCGGTGACAGCTACAATAACATTAATATCTAAGGTAGTGTGAATATGGTATAACAAACACAGTTTGAGCCATTTCACATTAATTCTAAACCATGTAATTATCTAGCTAGAATACAACTTTCTCTTTCCTACCCACAATGTATATCCCTTCTATTGTTCCGTACCAAAATTACAGGGCAATAATTGGACGGTGCAGTCAAGCTTCCTTTGCTCTCGTGCAAAATTCCGCAAGTACTCGACGGGCAATATTTCTTTGCAAAAATACATCAATTAAACTACATAAAAGTGTAACCACCAGACATCAGCGAAACGTCAGTGAATTTATTTGTGTGGGTGAAGAATGTCCAATCCAACGGTGAGCAGGGAAACGAAGATTGTTGCTAGGTGGGCTGTTGCGGTGTTTCTTCGAATACGCATGGATAGGCTGTGAAGTCACAAAGTCGAATCGAGGCCGACTCGCCTCTGACTAACATACAGTTAGATCGATAAGGATCAGTATCGTCAGGGAGACACCGTAACCGGTTAAAATGTCTTTGAATTCATTCGTTGACAATATTTTGCAGACAGTTTTGAGAACCGAACTTTTAACTGGCCGATTGATGGGGGATAGACAGCAGGCCTTCTCAAGTAAGTAAGGGAATAAGTTTACACCCAGGACTAAGTGAGTTGCACAACCATTTTCATTGCCCCGGGAGATACTCATCCTGTAGTCACTCATATTTTTTTAAATTTTGTACAGAAACCATTAGTTTGCGTCTTTGGGTACCCACAGAAAAGTGAAAAAGACGGTGCAAATTGAGCCACCGTACAGAAAATGCTCACAACTTTGCACCCTCTTAATGTTTTAAAACCAAATAAATTTTATGCAATAGAGGAAAAATTAAACTTTCTGTCGATCTATTTGAAAAGTAAAAAAGCTGATATCCCCGGATCGAGCGATAAACATCTGAAAAAGTGAGTTTTACATTAAAAATGCAATCCAATCTAATGGATTAGACCTTTGATTTTATATTAGGTTAAATAAATTTATTTCAGATCCCACAATGAGAGAGCTACATAAACATATGTAATTATATTCAATTAGTAGTGCCAATCAAAATTGAACTAATTTACTACAGTAATCATTTGTAATACCCTAAAAGTTCCATGTAACATTACAATTTTTTATTATTTCATAACATTTTCATGTTTTTTTTGTCACTAATTACAACTGCACAAAAATGGCTTTCCGAGGCGCATGCATTAATGCTAAATGTGGAGGTCATTTGTTCAAATGAATGTACAAGGATTTAAATACGCGACCGTTCCTCACACAACATTACGTACACAAATGGATAATTTTATCAATTATTGACTATACAACTAGTTAAAAACATGAAAGCACGCACTATTTATTTGTAACTAATTAAAAATCCTTTGATATATATTTATTTAAAAGGAACATACTCTTCAAAAGTTGCACAATTTGTTTATTTTTCAACTGTAAACAATTGATATTAATTCCTTATTTTAGAGCCATAATTGGCTTCATTTTTTGCATTTGAGATAAAACTTGTTCAAAGGTTTTATTTTTAAAACCAAAACTGAACGTCTAAGAGCACTACGGTCGGACGGGCGAACTCTAAAATGGATGTGGCATAAAAGCATGAGATTTCACAAGGAGTAGACTCGCGACAAACGTGCGCGGATGAGATGGAAACATTGTTACAGGGGGTTTAGGTAGAAAATGTTTTCTTGTTTGTAATTCCGCATTGCCGATTACGCAAAGTCTCCATAAGTGATTGTGTTTCAATTTACTTTTTATATCCTCACATTTTGATACGAAATTGAAATTAGACCCATTATAATTGAACAACATTTACATTGAATTCCTCAAAATATTTAAGAAACTTTTCTAAGAACATTTTTAAGAAAGCGTCCACAATACTTTTTTTATGGTTTTAAGTGTGATTGTTAGAGCAACGACAAAAGAGAGGTGATAAATGTTTAGTGGGTAACCATAGAGAAATAGGTTTTTTTTGCTGGTCACTTGGCGAATCTAACCTTAGCTTAAATATTGATAAGCGACAGCTTCAGAAATGATTACATAATATCATAAGTTTGAGCATGGAATGAAGACTTAAGATAATAAATAATAACTTCGAATGTTAAATTATCCTAGATATTTTTGATATTTCTGCAATCTTACGACTTGGAAAATTATTTTGTTAAAAATACAGCGGTTTGTGATAAGCAAATGATATGAAAGTATTCATTATGAAAAATTTATTAGAGTACTTTTATCGTGGAATCCTATTTGAGATAGTTAAAGTCTCAACCTAATCAGAAACGGGGGATATATAGAATTGACTGTAGGTTCAAGATTGGGATGCTCCACAATTAACCAATGTTTTATTTTAATTGGTAAACTGGAATTCCCCTGCTATTAAATTAATAAACTTATGTTTAATATTTTATTTTAGATAATCGTGAATATCTTAATTAATATAAAAAAAATTCTTTTATCAGTCCTCTTTGGCCGAAATAATATATAAATAAATAAAAATAATATAAACATGAAACATAATTGACAAGCTAAGCAAACATTGTTTTTTTTTATGTAAGGTGATTCCGTTTCGACTTTGTTCGACCCTTGACAACAGAATTTTAATTTCTAACCTTGTGGGAACGCTAGAAGCGAATGATCACACCAGGCTGTAACAAAATCTCGTGATCATTGTCCATAATTTTGGACAACCATTAATATGTTCCTGTATTCAGTAAAGTGTCAGCTCTACTGACAAACAACAAATTTACGAAGATTTTTCTACGTTTAATAATTTGAACGAGGGACAAATGAAACACGTCAAAAGTAGCGCTACGTTGAAATTGCGGTCGTATCTGCATCAAACCATTGTTTTTTTTTTAAATTAAAACTCGGTCTATAACTTTCTAAGTAAATAACGAATGTTGGGTTTGTAAATTAAACAGCATCGGAACAAGAGGCTTGTGTTACTAAATCTAACAGGATGAGAGTGAATACCATGATAAAGTAGGACTAAAGGTAACGTTTGCAGGTACTAACTGATAATTAGCTCTCGGTAACATTCCTACATTTGCAGTTTACTGTATCATTAATTATAAAGGCTCTTTTTAAAATTAGGGCACTCTTTTTAGGATGTTGATCTATATCGACAATCAAACATTAATCAGCAAAAAGTATTGGACAAAAAGAAAAACAATTTTTTAATAATTTAATTGCGTTAGTATGATTTTTTTCCTATATTTTTTTTTTCGTGAGACCGGTTTAGTTACCGATATAGATCAACCGCCTAAAAGGTGTGCCCTAAATTTAAAAACATCCGTATAGTAGTTTTTAGATTGCTCAAATCCTAAGAAGAATTTGACAACCATACATTTTCAAACATCGTAATTTACTCGAAAAAGCATACAGTTTCATAATTTTTATGACAGATGGCAATAAATTCTGTAAGTTTAAAGTGCAAATCATTGAAGTATATTTGCGCATTAAAAAAGCAACATTATTGTTTCTAAACTGTAAACATTCATTATATCGAACTTCTTTCTATGCGGTGTGCGTCTAACCTATCTGCCAATAAAATGTTAATATTACGTTAGCAAAAAAATAGCGCCACATCTTGGACTCGGTACTACTAATTGTATGAGGTTGAGCAATCTACATTACACTATATAATCAATGCGCCAATATGGATAATGGAAAGCGAGTTTATTTAATTCACAGTGACCATTTGGAAAATATATGAAGTGATGTCCAGAATTAAAAAAAAAAAAGTTTAGTTTGATAATATGAACATCATACTTTTTATTTAATATAAAGGTATTTTTTACTACTAATAGAGATTAATTGGCAAGCTTATATTAAAAAAACATGCTTATAATGTGGAATTATTAATTGACGATTATGGTACAATCGAGCCGGCATCATAAAAAAGTGTAGTATTACCAATCGCTACCAAGAAATTCTATTAGCGATGTGGTTATCAAAGGTTTGGGGATAAGGGTAGATTTAGTGACGTCGGGATCACTGATACCGAGTTCTGATGAGAAATCGGGTAAGGGAAGAATGTGCTATTGCATCACCTTGAGCCCAATTCAACCCCTTCATCTTGAAGTTGAGATATAATCTGGACCTAAGAGTATGAGATATTCTCTCTTATTTTTAGCCTTGTTGGTCGAAATACAGAGTGCATGTGTGTGAGACCATAAGCTAAACAGCATCTTAAAGTTTCTCCTTTCAAATAACTATCAAAACGACTGTACACTGGAATAAATAATAATAATTTATAAGATATGGAAAGAATGAATGTCAGAACAGCATGTAAAAATATATAATTTCTAATTAGTATAACATTTTTTCCTAAGCTGACTCGCAGCGCACCAGCGTCGCGGACGCAATGTCATAATGTCGCCGCGGACAACGTTCCACAATGTTCGGCACTTTCACTAACGCGTCGACATTAGCAACACCGCTTTTTCTGCTTGATTTTTCTCAGGTTGACGGTGTCCGTTTGAGCGTTGACGTTTTGCCTTTCTCGCATCTCGAGCTTCGACCGCAGCACCTGCGTACAACAAACGGACCATTAGAATGCAGAAACGAACGACCATCATTTAAATTATCTTATAAATGAAGTATTTTTCTTCTATTACTCTTCTTGTAGAGCTATTGCCTTTGTGGGGTGTGGTCATAAATCATGATATTTCGTCTAAATGCTGTTTAATTTAGCTGAACTTGACGAGACAAGAGATATTTCCAAACAAAAACAGTGTGTCACAAAATGATGCATCAACGTCTTGTTATAGGATAACCTTGAAAAAAATAAACCCTTGCCGGCATATTGACCCGGCTGGCGGCCAAAACGTCAAGCGTGCATAGCGACGCATATATGCATCGGAGCGAGATAGCATTCCCCACTTCGTTTGATCATTTCTGCTAATATAACAGTATGATTAATTGACAAAAAAAGTGTAATATTTGACCAAACTTGTCAAAATAGTGAAAAGTTGTGTGGCCAACAGAAAAAATCGATAAGAGCAGTTATTTTTTTTTAAATTTAAAAGATAAAAAATTAAAGTGATATTTTATAATAGAGAATTTCATGGTGAATCAGATGATACCTGTTATTTTTCTGTTTCTTCTATTAAGTATGTAACGACACTAAAACTTTTGTATGGGTCGGGTCTACTTAAACTATTTGTGTAATTATTCGAACACATCACCAGAATAGTAGCAAGAGCCAACTCTATCATCTATTTCAGCAGGTAATCATTTATCAAACT
The DNA here is from genome assembly GCA_020383195.1 of Neomicropteryx cornuta. Classification (NCBI taxonomy): domain Eukaryota; kingdom Metazoa; phylum Arthropoda; class Insecta; order Lepidoptera; family Micropterigidae; genus Neomicropteryx; species Neomicropteryx cornuta. Next base: position 11,057,109 of record JAHKQU010000026.1, on the reverse strand, counting down.
TTTTAACACACTCAGCGCTGATAATGGTATATCCCGTAATCGCCGTATACGACAGGTGCCGTTTCCGGGTAAAACCGTTACCGTCTTAATGCATTTCTATTAATATTTAAAAGCGTGGCACACTAATTGTCAATATTTTTAATTTTATTTTGACGTTTGATTGAAGAAAAGTGCGCTACTGAATTGATGTGTTTTTGATGGATTTGGCGGTAAATAATTCGAGTTTAATTCATAAAAGCTATGTAAATATAATATTCAATTTAAAAACAAACATTTTCATAGTTTTGCACATATTGTTTGCGCCGATCGGGCGGCAATACGTGGTGCTCGCATTTGACATACGGAGCTGAATGCGTTAATGTTGAAAATCTAAAGCATATTTTCGAACTATATTTGAATATGCCTTCCCAGGCAGCTGAAGCATAATGAATGGATCTTAGACTTTTTTATGGTTTTTACATAATGTTGCGATATATGATTCACCCTAAAATTACCCACTGTAGTAACCCATAAATATTATGTTATTAGAGTTTACCATACAAAATTCTTCAATTTTGTATTTGCTTTTAGTTCAAAAAATCATAACATTTACAAGGTTGATAGAATTGAGTAGTTAGATTTCCACTTAAAGTAATGTATAAGATTTAATTAACAAACCATTTTGGTGACGGTGAGAAACATTTCCTCTACGTTGAGGTTATCCTTGGCACTGGTTTCAAATAGGGGAATTCCCATTTGATTGGCGAACCTGGCAGCGTCTTCCGTAACCACAACTTTCCGGTCAGGGGCATCATTTTTATTACCAACTAAAAAAGAAATAACGATTAATGGTCATTTGTTAGGACAAGATATTAAAAGGATAGAATGACATAATGAAATCAAACAATCCACACCGGGAATCGAATGTGCTCCGAGTGCAATCCTAAAGATGATTTCAGGTTGCTTGCATTCCTTTTTTCACGAAACCATCTCTAGCGAGGCACTACTGTTTAGTTCGAGACAGCAGCTCGGCACTCTAGTATCTATACAGATGATAGTGGAAGTGAAGAAGATGTTATAAGGCATTTTGGAAACAGCTGAAGCGAGATAGAGCTTTAAAAACTTAAAACGCTTGGCTCAAAGAAATACAGAGAAATATTTTCATTCCTATGTTTACAAGTCCTCTGATTTACATCCTAAGTTGGCAACTATGGTTTACCGGCTGCCAAGGATGCTCGTGCCTTTGGCATTCGAAGCCAATCTAGAAATGTGACAGGCGTAATATGAGAAGTTACCGTTTAAACTATTATAAAAAAAATATCTTTTCAGTATTTTGACCTGACAATGTCGCAGTGTAAAAAAACATCCCATCATACGTCATGTGTATAAACGAGCTTTAATTGGAAAAAATCTTATTAAAAATGGTTCAGCATCGTCTTGTGAAAAGAAAACAGCTGACGAGTGTTACATCATATACAATTTAACACACTCAGCGCTGATAACAGTATATCCCGTAATCGCCGTATACGACAGTTGCCATTTCTAGGTAAAACCGTTACCGTCTTAATGCATTTCTATTAATATTTAAAAGTGTGGGATGTCGTGTATACCTGAATTCATGAAAAGCATAGACTAATCGACAATTTTTTTCATTTTTTTGGCTGATGTACTTCACCGATTGGGCGGCAACGCATGGTCCGCCAGTTTGACGTACAGAGCTGAATGTGTTAAGGTTACATATACACATTATGTAAAAAAATTAAGTATTCTTATTTGTTATCTGGCAATTTTTTTTTTTGCTCTGGTAAAATTAGCATTTCTCCGCATGGCTGGTTTTAAGTGATCAGCACAGCAAAAATACAATTATGAACCTTGACGAGAAACTAGTTTTAACTCAATCTTAAATGATGCAAAAACATACAGAGCACATGAGCATTTGGAGATCTTTTATTTTTGTAATTTCCGTCTCAGTCATCGACAATTAATTTAGGTCCTGGCATTGTACCACTGCTGCTGCTTTGGGTTGACTGTCAGGAGGGGGTCGGGTCGGTGGTAATAAAGCATTAAAAATGTCTACGTACTTATGACAGCTGTTAGGCACCATTTGAAGTGCCAGAGTAGAAAAAATATTTTTTAAAATTTGAATAGATGTAAGGACCGGAGAAAATTTCCTCGGGGAATAAACATGTAGGTACTTTAAAGAGTGTTCATCGGCGGGTACGAACTTGTATAGGCTTCTTGAGGCCTTAGTTGAGTGTGCTAAGACCTAGACTATATACAATTATTTCTGGCCCTACTTAACTAAGCTAAATGTACTTATGCTAGAGTCAGGGCAGATGGTGATAATGAAGCGCTAAAAATGGTACGACTATGAACGATTTCGAACCTGCGACCGCTGGGTCAATAGTCAAACGACTTAACCATTAGACGACCAAGATCATTAGTTCTTTTAGATACAGACCAATATTTAATGGGCCATTATTTGTGGGTATGTTTTTTTTTATTTAAATTTTCGCTACCCCAACAAGTTTTCAAATTCTTCCAATAAAAAATGTTACGAGCAAGTACTGTACTGCAAGTACTCTAGCGCAATTTCAACACTTGTGGCGGCGAGTATTTTAAGAGTATTTTATGATTCATGTATTTTATCTTCAGTTTCATTAGCTGATAAGAGAAGAGAGCGCTTTTTAAAAAAAAACAGACTACGCTGAATCAGAGATTCACTACCAATGTTGCCAGTAATGAAGAGATAATGAAAATGGTAATTAATTCAATAAGTGTGATAAGATACTCAATAAAACTAATTTGCTGTTTAAACATTCAATATTAATAATTCAATTGTAATATTGGGATATTTTTCAGAGAACTATTTAAAAACAATAATATTAAAACAATAGAACGAAAATTTATGCGTAATACACTTATGCGGACCACTGGCACATGATCTGATGGCGTGCCTCGCCAATACTAAATCCTTCAATAACAAATTAATAACTGAACAAGTACCTTTTAAACAATATTTCGTAATACACACTCCCCCCTATAAAACCAGTTTTTGAACTAGTGTGAAGCGTGTGCAGCTTTCGATTTGAAATCTCAAATCTAGGAAATACTATAGGATACACGGACCCCGTAACCTATTCTGAGCAGAAAATGTTTCAGAACAGATTCAGTTCCGTATGTCAAGCGCGCAGACCACGTGATGCCACCCGATCGGCGATGTTCATTGGCCGAACGGAATGTACCACGTATCCCAAGTATAATTTCTTATAATTGGCAAACAATATGTACAAAACTATAAAAATGTTTGCTTTTTATATTTAATATTATATTGACATAGCTTTTGTAAATTAAATTTGAATTATTTACCGCTGAATCCGTCAAAAACACTTCTAATTCACTATCGCACTTTTCACATAAACAATAAACGTCAAAACCAAACTAAAATGATAAAAAAATGATGATTAGTCTATGCCGTTCATGAATTCAGGTATATGCGATATGCCACGATTTTAAATATTTATAGAATAGCATTAAGACGGTAACGGTTTTACCCGAAAACGGCGCCTGCCGTATACGGCGATTACGGGATATACCGTTATCGGCACTGAGGGTGTTAAAAAAATTCACATTAAAACAATAATTATTCCTAATCTAATTATTTTCATCAAATCAAATTGATGGGGTCAAATTAAGTTCAGTTCAAATCAATTCAGGTATTTGATGATAGTTTCAAACTTCCCACAAAACGTGTAGTCGGTTGATAATGAGGGAATAGATTACCTGAGATATTATATTTATGTCGACCCTAGAATTGGTTAAGTACCATAATTTTAGTCAAACTATCAATTATATAGCATTTTTAAATTGTTCAACCCCATACAATTGCCAGAAAATTATTCAGAGATATATATTTTCGCCAACAAAATATTAATCATACTCAATTAATAATATTTAACCTAAGAGAAATATAAATAAGTATTTACTTTATAAAATCTTCCCATGCCAATTTACATATGGCTCACGGTTTTGCAAATAACTTTCACTTTAAACCTAGAGAATATATTGCCATCTGTCATAAAATTATGAAACTGTGTGCTTTTTCAAATAAATTACGATGTTTTATGGATTTTTGAAACTTGTGCAACATCTGCATCGTGTTTTAGTTATTATAGAGTGGTTTCCAATTTCCTGATATGAGTTCAATGCTCAAACTTTGTTCTTTACAAGAAGCTAGTGAAATTGTTCAGCCATGCAACCATGTCATCCACCAGGGTGCAATAGAAAACATTGAAAGGTGTGTACTTATATTGGAAAGAAAATGTCGACCATAAAAGGCCGAACCACTGCCATTTAACTAACTTCACATAGGGATAAGTGAAGGGCTAAATTTGCTTGTACCAGTCAGTGGAGATGAAACCTTACAATACCGTGTGACTGGGCGGGTGTCTACTCTGTTCAGTAGTTTAACTCCTTAACTAAACCACCGCACACAGTAATATTGGGATATTCACCAATAATAATTATTATTAACCTGAATGTTTATAAACAAAAACAAAAGCTACACTAAATTACTGAATGAACATAAATAATGACAACTCAGGCGTTACAGGTGATATCAATCAGCCAGGATGGTTACATCCCAGCAAATCAGAGCTATCAAGTGTGATTTAAATATTTCAAAACATGCTCCTCAAAAAAATGATGTATGAGAGCTTAATTTTGAAGTACAATATTTTAGTTAAACACTTACCTTAGACACTTTAGAAATGTAAAAATATTAACTTGTTACTAACCTAAAACTTTATTAACTACATCGCAGTTTTGATCAATTTCATGTAGCCACCTTTTTACATTAGCAAACGTTTCACCGTTCGTAACGTCGTACACAACTATAACTCCGTGGGTCCCTCTATAATATGTGCTCGTTATAGTTCTGAACCGTTCCTGTCCCGCTGTGTCCCAAATCTGTAGTTTCACTCTTTCGCCGTTTATTTCTAGGGTTCGTATTTTGAAATCCACACCGATTGTTGTTATATAGCTACCGGAGAATGTGTTATCGGCGAACCTGAGCAGCAGAGAGCTTTTTCCAACCCCTGCAACAAACGAATCATTTGAAAAACGCGCCAAATAACCATGCATAGAAGTATTAGTACGAAAGCTTTGCTTATCACTCAAATGTACAATTTCCAACTTTTGTAAGCTTTAAATAAATACGTTATTAAAAGATACTGATTGACTTTATTTTAAAATAATGTCCGTTGGAGACGTGGATCGCCTCCGATGGACCTCGCCCACTCACCGCTGTCACCGATTATCAGCAATTTAAAAAGATGGTCGAATTCCCGGGCCATTGTTCCAAGGAATTCGTTAATTGATTTCAAAACACAATAATACGATCTTCCACGGTCATCTATACATCGAATGACTTTACTGATAAACAAATAATATAAATCAAGAACTACTTTATCCGCTCCAGCAAAAAGAAATCTATGTTTGCGTCATTCGATTCGAACGAATGTCACACGCGCGACGCCATATTGAATTGTCTATGTTTACCGTTTACTAAATCGTCTATGCGCGTAAATAGAAACGTAAAATAATGTTCAGTGGCAAATTAAAGTTATTATAAATTGAAATACTATGTCCGTATTGTTTCATTACTAGACAAGTCAAAATTTAAAAAAAAAAACTAAAATTGTCTTGAAATTTATGATGATTTCAAATAATGCCATGTTACCTATGTTTTTTTATATTTTAATCTTCTCAGACCTAAAAAATAACTTACAGTCACCTATATATAACCACCCAAAACGCAAATCGAATGACCTAAAAGTGCCGCAGGCACAAACAGAGATAGGAAATCATTCTATACCTCAACCGATTCATTTTTGTTTGTTTTTCAATATGTCAAAAAAGTAAGTAAAAAAACAGTAGAAAACAAAATTCTATTGATGTTTAAACGCATAGTTAATCCTAACTGGGGCGGACGGTGCGCCTGCATAAGGTTCAATCTGTATAAGTAGATACAGAAATCAGATATGTCGATTTTGAACCCGTTTTCTGTAGAGTGAACGACATATTCTGATTTATAATCAAGCTATTTATAAGTATCTATGTATTGTAGCTCAAACCACATAAACATAGGTACCTAGCATAAAAAAGTCTCAGGAAATTTGTATTATCATACGGCAATTTGCTCACAAGCTCGCGGCAACACTGAATCAATGTAGGTAGGTACCTATATATTTGGCAAATGGTAGGTATTTGCATTATTTTAAAACAAATCAATGGTATTTGGAGTATTTAATAAATTGATACTCGACACGACTAACCATACCTAATGATTTATTATGAAGGCCATTAATTTGAAAGAAGACATGAATGAAATGACAGCTCGGATGTTTATGTTGAATATAACAGTACAGTGGGCTTTTACTTTAATCTCGTTTAAGCTCGTAAACATTAATACATTTTTGATATTTTGAAATAATTCTTTTGGTATTCCAATTCTTTTTTTTTGCGTCATTATTTGTAAGCAATTTTATATATTTTTTGTTATTCTTATAATTCATCGCCATTTGCGCTTTTATTTTTGATTTTAAGACGTAGAATTAATATTATTTTGAATGAAATACTACTTATTATAGACGATAAGTTAACAAATTTAAAAATCATATTATGCAATAAAAAACTTGTTAGCTTTCGCCCGCGCAGCGCTAGAACAAAAGTAAGGTTAGGAGTATTGACATAAACGGTTGTGCTTTTGTCACTTGCATGCCGCCTTCTTACTGACTGGCACGGGGCATCATTGGAGCTATTGAGAAACACTTGAATTAGTTTCTTTTTTAGTAATCAAAGAACACAGATGCTGAGTGTATAACATTTTTTTAGAGTATTTTTGTGAAACTGGATTCCTTGAAATCCATATTTTTATACTTTCATTATCTATAACCATTCCTATAGCTATAGCTAATGCATTAACTTTTCGCAACATTTATTTATTTTTTATTTATAAATTCTAGATTTTGCGGCATAAATTTGAATTCCCATAAATTAACGGAATAACATGACCGGCAGATCAGATGTTCAAATTGAAACGACAAAGGATACAATAAAGAAAATCGTGAATAAAAAGTATCATGACACAGTCGATAACAATTTAAAAAAGGAGTTTGTTTTTGGTAAAGTAAAAAATAACAAGAAACGACGAAAGAACAGGAAAGCCAAGCACATGTCGAGGAAAGTAAAAGAAGCCCTGGGCCTCTTTCACTTACCCCGCAAGAGTATCAAATATGCCGATATATTGCCAATGCACGAAATGTGGAAGGGATACCTAAGGACCATTCTCGACCTGGATGAGAAACCAGTGCCGGGAATCCTGGATAAACATTGGTCCAGCTTCACACAGAGCATTTATAAAGCTGATTTTCACGGAAGCCACGTTAAGGTGAGTTGTCGAAGTTCTGCGGATTTTGTATTTTTAGGTAATATCATCAGGCTGGACCCATGACCTACATTTTCTGAAGCACCTATTAATTTATGTATTTCCCATTGTACTTGAGGAACTTCTAGTATGAGATCAATCGAAAGCACCAACTTACACTACGCTGAAATATTTATTCATATATTAAGTGATTTCCATGAACGATAATACAAAAAAAAAATAATATTTAAATTTCAAATTTGGATGTGCAGTGGGTTTTTGATAAACTAACTAATAAGACGTGTTTTAAAGATGTGAAGTAAATATCCGACGGTAATTTGAAGGAGACCATATTAATATTAAGGAATAAATAGCGTTTTTTTTTAATTATACACAATTTCCATGTATTTTTTGATCCCTTATATGCACCTATTGAATAAGAAAAAAAGAAATCCGAGGAAGCAATATTGTGACCATTTTAATATTATTCATGTTATTGTTTTTTGTTTTTCTTTTGGTAATTTAATTTGTGTTTACTTTAATTATATTGTACATGGGGAAACCTGTTAAATAAACAAATAAATAAATTAAGCCCATGTATAAACTGGTATTTTTATACTTCAGAGGTCTACAGTTTGCACAAATTTTTTTTGCTCTCGCTATAAAAATGAGTTGATTAATGTCTCATTTTTTTGTTGGGAAATTTACATAAAGCTTCTTGTATTAAAATACCATAACTTGCAATATATTTAATTTTTTCAAAATATGACCTTCGTAGTAGATGGGATCCGAGTGATAGCTCTAATATTTTTTTTTAATAGTGATAATTTCTTTTACGTGCGGTGTGGTTCTTCATATTCCCAACAGGCAGGAGTGTGACAATCTATGATAATAACTTTTACAACCATGGTGTTAAAAATCAAGTAAGGCTGACCAACAATACTGATATTAATCTATTAAAAATAAAATGACATTTTCATACTGCTCATTCCTATTAACACATTCCGCTCCGAACGATAAAACCAGTAACACTCCAATACCGACATTCTGCGAACGGAATATCAAATAACGCTTGCAGAGCTGCCACCAGTTTTTTAATTTCAAAAGTAATCATATGTTATTATTGGCCTGCTGGCAAACATGTGTTTTTTTATATTATTTACCGCCAAATCCACCAAAAACACTTTTAATTCACTCGCACACTTTTAACACAATCCCAATGATCATAAACCGAACTGCGGTACTAAAAAGTCTTAAATTAATTTATTAAGACTTTAAATTATTTATTTTTGTATAAAATTAGGAGTCATTTCTGTACTTATGTTCAATAAAAAATGACAAACCACTGATCTGATTGTCATGTCTGTTAGTTTTTAAGGATTGTGAATTTTATAGATATTATTTGAAAAAATGGGGTATACCAAAATTACTCAATAGTTTCTGGACACTCAGGGGGTATTTTTACTCCTCAACTGTTCACGGGATACTGAGATAACTCTAGTATTATGTACAAAATATACTTATTTACACATATCTAAATGTTTTTTTCAGGTAACAAGATCCAAAGTTCCAAGTTTGATAGACAAAGAAGGCATATGTGTTCTGGATACGAAAAACACCTTTCAAATAGTTTGCGAGGACAACACTATACGAGTCATACCGAAGAAGGATTCGGTGTTTGAATTCAGCGTAAATGATTTTAAATTTTCCATTTTTGGGAAACATTTGTGTGTAAGGCCTGCCGAACGCTCAGTGAAAAAAGTGAAAACACAACCACTAGCTGATCTTTAATTTTGTCTGAACATGTCTCGGTGATCCCATATTGAAGATGACAAGGCAGTGGCACCTATGCCTCAACTCAGATGACTTATGACTCAATAAAAAACGGATAGGTTTTTTTTTTTTATATTGGCGATCAAAAGTTAAAAATATTTAATATATAAATATAATTACCAAATTAAATATTAGTTCCAAATGCCGGCAAAAATAAATACTAAATTTATAAAGAGCTTCCCGAGTGGGTGCCCCGAAAGAGATCCATATGATGTTGAGCCATTTATAAGGAAGTTGGTTATAAAATACTTAAATGTAAAATGCTCGGATTTTGAAATACCCAATAAATGGATGCACGAAGAAAACCCATTGTTTTTTTTAATTTGAAGTACATTTTTGTGCTTCACAAAACCATAAAATATACAAAACACAAAATACATAAAAAGTTTTTCTGGCATTTAAATCTACTTAAAAAGAACAGTCGGAAGTCAGAACTCGTGACTGTATTTCTAACTTCAGTGCGACGCATCAATGCTTATCAAAATCAACTAGAAACTAGTGACTTTTCATTCAAAGCAGCGATGTTCCGTTCCTGTGAGTCCAATAGATTGGAGCTTTTTAAACTAGATATAGTATCAAAGGCTCTCGAAAGGTCTAGGAAGATAGAAACACATTTATTTACTTTATCCATAATTTCAAAAAATTGTTTCGGACAAATGGCATAGGTATAGCCTCTTGGGTACCCATTTCCTGATGAAAACCATACCATTCAATGATTTTTCGACAGTATATACTTCTCCAGGTGTTTAACCAATCTTTCTTTTAAAGTCTTTTCGAGTATTTTCCCAAGTAAATTTAGTAAAAAAGTGGGCCGGCAATTATTTAGTAAACCGCTTTATTAATCGGCACCTTTATGGATTAGACAAACAACTGCGTCTTTGAAATGTGTGGGGAAGAAAATATAAGCTAAAAAATGCATAACAATTAGTTTATAGAGTCGAAGAAAAAAATCTTTATCATCGCGTTACCGAGGAAAACATTCAAAGCATGTCACTGTCGTATTAAAATTAGTAAGCATTTTGTAAAAACAAACTTTTGTTTGTGAAAATTATTAATAGCAATAAAATAAAAATTCCATTGCTTTATCAATATAATTATATTTATTTATATTATAAATTCAAGAGAAAACACTTTTATACAATAATAAATACAATCAATACTAATGGATAGTATTTGTACCAACCCTATTTACTCTTACTAAAGAGTTGAATAGTTTCGGCAAACAGTGAGGGTTGCGAAATACGAGGCCAATTAAACAACATTCGGGAATGACGTAAGTTCTAATTGATCCACTCAATTCTATACATATCATGTACAAACTAAAAGATTGCATCTCAACTTTATTTTGACTATCATATGCTGTCAATTTCTTGCAATAAACCCTACATACACAAGGTAATGCAATTAACCCCTTATAAATGGAAACCACAAAATGAATTTGCCATGAGTGCTAACATTATCCCAGATTTCATAAGCTATACAATATTATTATGAAGAGATTAATAAGAAAATTTACACCTTTCATAAACTCTTAAAATTGCCAAAAAAAAAAACAAATCTACAAAGGCAATTTTTTATTTTTGCCCTAATGGGAACAAGGACAAAAAAAAAAGATAATTAAGAAGCAGATAATGGTAAGATTTTTCGTTTGATTCACTGTAGTCCCGTCATTTGATGTTTTTAATTGTAGTACGAAGGTGTAGTAGTTAAAATATATATTATATATAGTACACATATTACTGTTTGTTGCTCTTCAATCTTGCTTAATTAGCGTTCTAACATGCAGCGCAAACTGATTAATTATCAGTGTTTTGTAAATATTAATGTCATCCTGACACGCACCTTATTAATCTTAAGCCAGGGGTCTCCAAACTTTTTAGCCCTTAAGAACCACGCTGACTCCTTCACTACGTGCCAAGGGGCAAGGCCTAGCTGAGTTTGAGCTGAGCAAGTTTCGAATTTTAAGTATTTTTTATTTAATATTTTTTTCTGCTTTACTTACATTGTAAATTTTATAATGTTTTCATAATAAACTATGGCGGGACAGATACCGGGTAGTTTGTACCCGCCGCCGCAGGCCGAATTGGTGGTGCTCGCGGATTATAGTTTGGACACCCCTGTTTTACCCCCTTCAATGATGCTATTTTTTTTTCTTTCAAACACAGTATAAGGTTTCATAACTAAGAATAGGGTAAGTCAATTTTTTAATACCACTATTCAGTGCTATATTTGACTGGAACGCTTAAGTTTTTAAGGACCAAACGAAAAACTGCTGAACGAAAATTTACATACACCAAAATTAGCACGGATTAAGTCGTGAGACAGATGCTACAGCAATGAATAAAAAGGAAAGTTGGACATAGCAGCTAAAATGAAAACCCCCATTTTGAATATTTTCACAGTACGATTAGCAAGTTTCTATCTAAAACGCAAAACCTACTTCAAGCTAAATAATCTTTCTAAAAAAATAAACATTAGGAGTTAATATAAAAATAAAGCAATAAATAACTGAGAAACAAAGAGTGTAAGTTCCATTCTAAAAAAACCTTCACTTCTCAGACAGAATCTTTACACAATTGTATCGCATGAACCGAATAAAAGAGCTTATAAAATAATATTAAAAAAAACCTTAAAAATGTTATTTTTTTCCTAAGTAATGCTTATTTGAACTTTCGATAATATTGATAACTATAAATCATTAAAACGATAAACCGTAAAATAAATGTCACATTGATTAAGCAAACATGATACTTCTGATACTTACATAAGCAAATAGTTAAAGATCAAAGAAATGCTAAACATAGTTGGTTGTGCTCTGTATCACCCCTCGTTTCAAACAGCATGTATACTCTTTTTTTATATGCTACTCGAAAAATCATAACATGTGAACTATCTACGACCCTATGCATAGTTGCATTAGTACGCTGCCAAGCTTAAAAGTGGCCGGCAGCCTAAATGCACGCACTGTCAGTTTCGTTAGTTGCTAACTCTTTGCATACGGCCGATATTATTTAAATCTAATCTCCTTTACGTGGTACGAACAAAATATAAATTCTCAACTTTGATATCGTAACTTATCATTACAAAATAAATCAAACTTCAATTAATTTTGAGGTTATGTAACCCGGTTGTTAGCTATTAAAAGCGACTCAGTCGTAATATTTTCTATATGTTAATCCCAATATAATTACTGACTATAAATACTATCAAATGATTGTACGAAAAGAAACAATAAGGGAAAAAATCATGAATAATAAATTGTTTAACCTATCAGCGACTAACAATTATTATAACCTATAATACAAGCCTATATTATTTTGCTTTTTATTCTTTTACAGTAAGCCAAAAGCAAATACCTACATTCCCCAGAGTGGTATAGTGTCACATAATTACAAATTATTATAGGAAAATTCTATATCTTACCGTTTGGAGTGTATCTATTTGAAATACCCACAATCTACGCGTAAATGTTGGATAATTTACTACCATCCCGGTTATCTGACGTCTGAAAATAATCCATGAGGATTTGTGACGAAGATCCGTCAAAAGTGTGTATTGCTTCAAACTTGGCGAATAATGGACTCATTTGGAACCTCTCCTAAGATCATCCGCAAATCTGAAGCGTCTAAATTTCTATTTACCATGTCCGAGAACAAATACTACATACTATTTATACTCCCGTAATAACGAACGAATTCAACTCACTACCAACTTGCATTAGGAATTTATTTGCATTAAAAAAAAATATATTATGTACACTCCGGTTTACAATTTGTTTAAATTAGTCTGTAGAAGGTTCGATTATGACGTCTGTAAATACTGTGATTGGTATGTATTGTTCACATTATTAGTTGTGAAAATATGAAAAAATAAACAAACAAATACCATCAATGGTGATACTAATGTTGAATGTTAAAACATTAAATAGATCGGCAAATGTGTGCAAGTGTGTACTAAAATGATAAGACAAATAGCACTGATTAAAAGTATATAATTATATTTTTATATTCTGTACATTGAAAGTGTCAATAATGTTCATATTTACTCCGAAACTGGATATTATTATTCAATACTTACAATAACTAGATAGAGAACTGCACTTCTTTGTACCTATGCTAATGTTAAAAATGCCAATTCGTACGACACTAAAAATATTTTTTTTTTTATAAAACCTTAAAAGATTCAATATGATTATTGCACAATGGAGCAAAATAAATGAAAAACATATTACGTACACTTTCGTGAAATTTGCATATTAATATCTTAAACATAATTAATTTTTAACAAGATTTTGAATATGTAGATACAACAGCTTTTAGTGCTGTTGATAAAATACGATTATATGCTATTATATGTTTAAAGCAATCTCGTGTTGTATAACAATAGTTCCAAAAATAATATTTAAAAATTGTAATAATTTAAAAAGTAACACACAAGAGTTATTGAGTACATTTATTGCTATATAACATTTTTTTAAATTTAATTTCAAACAATGTACAACAGGGCTCAATTTGTAAAGAAAATTTGGTTGAGTGAAGCGAGTTCAAAGACTTTTGAAAGAAAAAAAACGGCATTATGATTAAAATCTGAGTATTAATTTTTAAGTAATACTTAAAGTTTCTTATGAGAACTAACATAAACTTCGACCAGACTCGACTAATCTTTATAAATACCTAATTAGCTAATTGGTACCATAAATTACTTCAATTTAATTTGAATATATTATAATATATTAGCAGTACTATTTTTTATAGTAAATTACTCGTTTTATATATCAATATCCGTCTGATTCGGTATGCCCTTGGTCAATGCATATTTGTAATAAAAAAAAAATGGTTTTTTTTTTTAGTTTAACCGGAGGATAGACCCCACCAGCCACTCTGGGGTTACCAGCTTAGGCACAACTTTGTGCATAAACCAGTCGCCATCAATACAAATTTCGATTGCTATTTTTTCTCTCTGGTTTTCCTTTAGTTGGGATTAATAAAAATCCTACAACCTGCCATTCAGATATTGTTGAGTAAGTTTATTTATTAAATATTGTAGTTGCCATATCACCTCACTTGTATGAAGGTATGAAACCCATCCACTGCCATTTGTTTGGAGATTATTATCAGTTAAATCTCGCAATTCTGGCATTCGACTATTCACTACGAAAGTGGTGCATGTTTATTTCATAAATGGTAAAGAAACCTCCACCAAAAAATAATGTCTTCCATGACACACATCTATGGAAATAGTTCCAATTAAAAATATGGTTCTTGAAATGATGCCTACGTTACATTGCGCTCAACTTCGATAAGTCAACCAAACTTTCCTTAAAAAGATAATATACAGTACACATTTAATCGAGCGGCAGACAGGCACCTACGAGTAGTAGTATTTAAAGCATAAAGTAGTTCAGATAGATTTGTTTTGTATCTAATTGCGTTGGTCGTTTACATTCCGTAGCCGTGATACGGTGACGGCGACGGCGCGGGCGGATAAGCGTTGCCGTAGGGAGACCCTTGCGGAACTCCTGGTACCACTCCCGGCACGCCGGCGTACGGTATTGACGGACCTGCGGAGCACAAGTTCAACTTTATTGATGACATTCTCCTATTCGGATAAAAGAAACCCATTATACATTTTTTTACACAGAAATATGAATGTTGTTAATGCACAAATTTTAGTAACAATCTTACGATACATAGAACGCAGTCTAAGAAATACTTACCTATTGTTTTCAATGACTAAAATATCTTATACTAGTATAAACTATATCTCTGTGCCAACTTCAACGTTTTAGTGAATCGTTTTTTTATTGTTTTATATACATATTCTTTAATTTTTACAACTGACACAGATTAGTTACATTTGCAAAACTAGGGCTTTATAAAATTCGAAATATTGGTTTATTTATATTAAAACCACCTAAGTAAATATTGAAATTTTGAGCTGTTTGGACATTTTAAATTTTTTCAATTTTATGAAAATTAGCTTCCAGTTTTGATTCTACACAATTCAGTTGCGATTCAATTATTATTAAAATTACAGAATAAATCCCTCGACAGTGACTTACCATTTTTTTTTAACAATAGTGTTGTCGGGACTAAGCACAGGACTGTCTGTAAACAATTATTCCATATACCAACAGATGCTTAAAAGCCCTGAGGCACACGATGGACCTGTCCTGTAAAAAATATTATTTTCCTATGCTGCTAATAAAAGATACGGAAAGTAGAGAACTGACCAGCCGTGAGCATAAGTTGTGGTTCCACAATCATGACTGGTTTCGTTTCATGTTCTGCGCCGTCGGCTGCCCGTCTGCTCTCCGCCTCTTCCAGGCGGTCCACTTTCGTCGTTAGCTCACGGACAACCTGCATGGCATAATACAAATAATATCTTAAAGCGGTTCAAAATAGGCACATCGCTCCAGTATGCACCTGTTTGCAATTCCAAGAATTTGCCTGTGAAGAATTTGTACTGTTCGAAAGAGTACAAATTACAGAAGTTTTATAAAGTATTTGAACACACCTGAGGTTGCTGTATTTTTTATCCAAATTTACCCAAAAACGATACTAAAACTTTTTGCGAAAATGAAATGTCATTATTATTGTTAACTTCATTTTTAGATATTTGTTTTTTATTTTAGATATTATATTGACCAGAATAAATACATATTAGAGTAAAAGAAAACAAATTATGTTCAAAGATACTACCTTTCATTATTGTGTAATACTGTAATATTGTGTAATAGTTACCTGAAGTTTCGTGTTCAAAAGATGTACTACTGTATGTGAGATGTACTATTCTATTAATCACAGTAAAAATTTTCATTGTATTTGCTGAAAAACATCTGTCCATACCTTGTATGTATTTATCTGTTTAGCTAAATCTCCAAGTTCCATGTACATATACAAACCATGTTAAGATTACCTGAATAAGGTACGGCATTGCGAAGTCCATAATGTTGTGTTTCCATGCCAGCTCCAAAATAACATCTGGCCGTAGCAAATCGTAGCACTGAAAGATAGTAAAATAAATTATTGATACCTAATATAAATAAGATAACGAATGAAACATGTTTCACTCTCAGGCACTGGTTGTATGAGGGTTTCTGCCCGTAAGATGTCAATTAGTGGGACATAAATTACGTCAACACAATCAAGCATTTCTCTAGCACATGCAATTTAAAACTGGCCTCCGGAAATGTGCTGTCCGGAGACCAGGAATCTGCGTGCGTGGAATTATAAAGGAATATCATTAAGGGATCATGAAGGAATTATCATTGTAAAGGATTAATTACGTCGGATTATTTAGGTACGTGCATACAGGAGAAAATCTCACAACCTAATCATTAAATTAGGATTTTAGCACCTGATCAAAGGACCAAAGTGGCTTTTATTATATTTTTTACATACCATGCACTTTTCAACTCAAAAAATTCAGGGAAAAGATCGAATTTTCCCTTTTTTTCTTACTTTCTAGTTTTTGGGATAATTCAGATAGAGAAAAAGTTTCCCAGACTAACACTAACCCTTTATTAGTTTATCAGTTCTGCCCGTGAGTATTTATAAACCACACTCTGCGCATGCATTTCTTAATTATTGCAAATGTTTAACTATTATGCCAAAGACGAAGAGGGATGCCATTATTAAATAAATGGATTATTTACCTGATATAGACAAGCAGCGAAGCATTCAAAGTTGTCCCTTTGCAGGAACCAAGCCAATAGTTCCTCGGCAATATCGGCTTGTCTGGACTCGGCCGCGTATTCCATTGCGTCGCGGTATAGGGCATCCTTCTTGCACAGCTCCACCGACTGCTTCCAGCGATTGTTACCTGGTCATCAGGAAAAAAGACTATTAGGGCATTGGCCTTGGCATTGCAAAAAATTATATTACAATATTTTTATTTGGCTCCAACTAGCCAAACCACCTTTGTTTGGAAGGATTATCCAGCTAAAATTAAACCTCTTTCTAGGGAAAAAAACTATAAATATATTCTTCCAAGAACTAACCGCCAATGGAATTCACCCCCTCTTCACAAACTTTTATTTAGCTTGCAATGTTTGTATGTCGGTTTAGGCGAAATCTTGCCAGCAAGCGAGTCGAAATTTGACATGTTGGTTCAGTGCCGATGACAATGCATTTTTATAGTAAGCATGACCTGATTCTACACTCAGGAATGGCTCCAGATGAAGGAACTCCTCAACTGCTAACAGCACAGACACGAAATTTTGTATACGCATTCAAGCACTTAAATAAAAGCTTGTTTTAAAATTTATTTTAAGCCAGCCTTTTTATTAGAGGGAGATACCATTTTGTAAGTGATAAGAAATTATACGTAAACGCCATGATCTCCATACTCTTAGCATACTTTATCAAATTCCAAACTCAAAAAAATCAATACTTATTACCTTTTTGAATGCTTTCACTTTCGGAATGAACGTGGCATTTCTCTTCGTTCTCAAAATGATGCTCTGGTACTTTTCACAGTACTTCTTTCTTCACAGATCCATTTACTGTCCATCCTGCCCCGCTTATGGAGCCAACTCGGCGCTAAAATAAGGCTAGCCCCGAATATCTACATATTTAAATCGTTACTTTGAAAAACTTTTTTGTCTTCACTAAACCGCCATCTGCATCTCATCGCCAGAACCGTTTTCTGTTCTTTATTTTATCCCTATTAGTTATAATTAATGAAATACGATTTGATTAAGTTTGTTTTTGTAATTTATTTATTTAAGTTTCACCCACTAAACCTGCCTGCCTGCTTCTAAATCCAGAGATCCCGGGGTCGAATCCCCAGTGGTTCAAATCCAGCCAGGTAATTTTTCGCTGTTGAGACTATTCAACTGCGCTTTTCTCAACACTGTCGACTGCGTTAAGTAACAAGACATACACAGACTTGCAAAATGTTGTTTGCCTGTAATGAACAGCTTCGCATAATGAAATCAACACTAAAGCAGTCGGAACTGCACCCAATAGAGCCTCCTCGACAACCCAAGCCATACAAAGAAGACCTACTAATGCATGATCTAAAACTGGTTTACTGGTAGATATTGCATTTAAGGCAATAAGTGTGCCATGTACTCATTACAAAATGCTGTAACTCTGTATTAGGGTGTAAATAAATAAATAAAATAAAATAAATGCAGCAAAAAATGATTTAACCAAGTTTAATCCTCTGAGATCGATCTGGGATTACATTGTCTATTTTACTTTCTTTTTCAAGCCTGTTATACCCACTACGAAATAAGAATGAAGGTAGGTTTCAGTTAACGAACCTTTATATAAATAAGCAGCTATGCGTCTGAATTCGGTTAATTCGTGTTTTTCAAGTCTCTGCGCCAATGCAATCGTGTCAAAGTTGTCGAAGGCATCTATAGACGTTCTCAAGCCCTGAAAGTATTTAATAACAATATATGAGCTTCTAATAAAATTATAAAATTATTTTATTGCAGAGCTGAGTTGAAAAGCGTATAGCGCTTCTCGGAAAGTGCTTTTTTGCGCAACGATAACGGAGCGCTTTTGATATAAGCAAAAGCACTTTGATTTTTATCGCAACAACACATAACATTGTCTTGACGTTAGGTTAGGTTAAAAGGTTGGGCAACGCCCACCACTATTTTATTGGGA
Source organism: Neomicropteryx cornuta (assembly GCA_020383195.1). Taxonomy (NCBI): domain Eukaryota; kingdom Metazoa; phylum Arthropoda; class Insecta; order Lepidoptera; family Micropterigidae; genus Neomicropteryx; species Neomicropteryx cornuta. The sequence continues at coordinate 11,038,248 of JAHKQU010000026.1, read as the reverse complement.
AAATATATATTATTAAAATGTAAGATTTTGTATTATTAGCATTTACAAATAGCAAATAGCATTTTATAATTTTTAATTGTCCGCTAGCGATGCTGGGTTGTTGACCAGACAGTCAAGGCTATGAATATTGATCACAAATTGCGACGCCAAAGACAATTCATACCAGCGCTTTAAAAAATAATTTCTTATCAATAGGGAATATAAACAACCCCTCAAGTCTTTGGGAATGGTTTCGTGATATCCTGTATTTATTCATATACCAGTTGTCCCAAGACCATTCCAACACTTAGGGGGGTTTTGAGTTTATTATAAGTAAGAAAGGATATAAAAAAATAAATTGTCCTTAGCTGAGCGATCACTATAAAGCCATTATTACTTGATCCTTTTACTATTGTCACATAAAGTTTTTTTTTTATCGTTAACCATGATGAATATTGATATAGATTCCTAACAAATAATACTAGGAATCGCAGGACCTATGAGCTGTTTTTTTTATCGGGAATGGTCTTGGGACACGGTGTATAAATAAACAGTAACAGTGTAACAAAGTGATCTTCCCTGAATATTGTTTTTAATTCGTAATTATTACCCATTGGTTAGTTACCACGTATTTTGATTTCCAGTAGAGCCAAAGGTAGCATTTCTAAGACAATTAGATTAATTTAGCCAATGCAACGTGAGCCCATATATCACATTGTCATAAGGGATAAGTTCAAAATTGTATCTTCGAAGATCTAATGACAAGTAGCCTTTAAAGTCGGTCCGTATAGATAAACCAATTGTTACCTGGTAATCCTCTTCATCGATGAGCAACTCATTGAGGGCTTCGTTGACGGCCTTATTGTTAAGGCTCTGAACGGAGCGCAGGTAGGCCTTGACCAACTGCAAATGTCCCGCTTTGGTGAAGAGTGCCACCGCCCTCGTGTGGTCCATCCTGGGTGCCAGCACGAGAAGCAGTTCGTTCAGGAGTAGAGGCTTGTAGTCGACGTAAAACTGGATGGCCTTGTAGTATAGCTCCAAGTTTGCAACCTGGGGAAATTTTATCAGTCAATTGTGATCATTAGGCCGATTAAGATAAAGGATCAGGAGGGTGAAAAAAAATGTATGCATTGCAAAACATTATTATAGTTAATTAAAAACATGTATCAAAATATTTTTAGCGTAATCAAAGAGACTGAGATATAATTGAGAGACGAGCTACAATATAATAAAATTAAGTATCTCTAAATACAGATAAATATAGATCAAGTTCATGTGTTCTTTTAAACATATATGTTTAATAGGAAGCTGGTAACTGATTAATGTCTGGTTTTTTACCATTTCGATTGACCCTCAAAAAAGGAACAAGATGAAAGTTGTTCAACCAAGGTTGCGGCATACCTATATGAGGTCCCAAAATATTTATCAAATGCATTCAGTAATAATAGCATAAAAAATGGTGTAATGCTTACTTTAGTGATGACGTCCTTGAAGTGTCCTTCCCGCCACGCCTCCGTTGGATGGTTCATCATCGTCAGCACGGCATTGTCATACTCCTCGTACTTGTCGTAGAGGAAGACCAGCTCGGCCCATAGGTGGGCGTGTTCGGCTGCTCGCAGTACCTGCAACCACCAGAGTCATATTAGCAAAAAAGTTCACCACATCACTTGTGCTAGTCTGGTGAATGAATACAGCGATCGCGGGTATATATCAAAATATATCAATTAATAGTCTAATATAATAAAACCCGAACACAATACAATACTTCTATTAATTAGTTTTTATAATCCGAACTATTAAAAATAGAGCTAAAATTCACTACTGGAATAATATATAAAATAAAACCAGAACAGTATGACTTCATTTTTAATTTTATTAAGATTTCTGATACATATTTTTATGAAAAAAATCAGAAATACTTTTCCGTCAGTCTTTTTGCTTGTTTCTCATAAACCGTCACGTACTTGTCGTAAAAGCTTAATTAGGTGAGGTTCTATATAGTTTCACACTTACTACACTTACTAACTTATGCAAACTGCTTCAGACAATTCATAAAACAAAGGCCTTTGTATGTTTACGCAGTATGTTTGTAGTTTCATGCGTCAAATTTAATTTCATGGTTATTGACCCAACCTCTTGTGATGCTAAAAATAAATTCCCAAGTTTGCATTACAGAAGCAATAACGTAAAAAAAAAAAAACGTTTAAAACTTCACCTTTGGTATGTTAACCCTGGACCAGAAGAGCTCGAGGTGTTCTCGCATCTTGGCCGGCTTGTATCTGGAGTAGAGGATGGCTAATTCGGTGAACATGCCCATATGAGCTCTTTCCAACCCTAGGGCTGCCTCAAGAAGACCAATCAGCTCGTCAAAGTGACCACGATCCTGAAAAGCAGAAATTTCTAATTTAAATACATTATTTTAACGGATAAATATTAACAAAACGGCACGAGTCATCACGGCCAACTGTGCGGTATATGTCATCGGTCCTGTTGCCTGCTTATGTGACCAATTGTTGTAACTATCAGGACCTTCGTTTGACTGTAAGTAATATGTTGTAGATACAATTCCGCAGTGTGATATACAGAAAAGTAAATATGATGGTTTTTGTGTGAGTTTATTAGTGCTGAGTATGTTTCTACTCATGTTTTGTATCTAAATCAAGGAAGCGTTCCACTACATAACTTCTGAAATGTTTCTCAGAATCTACAAATATTATGTATGGCCTATACTTTGCAAAAGATATTAAATTGTTGGAGAAGGTACAACACGGGCCACCAAGCTTCCTATAGGATTCAAGAATTTGATTTACGAAGAACGTCGACACATTTGAAGCTAACATCTCTGAAATAACGAAGAGAGCGAGGCGATCTCATGGAGACTTTTAATATTATAAAGGGATTCTATAATTGTTCAGAGCTTGGAGACATTTTTACCTTCAACCCTAATATCCATCTACGTGGGCATGAGGGTAAACTTACCAAAAGTGTTTTTAAATCTATCCCAAAAAAGAACTTTTTGTCCAACAGAGGGGTTGATTTGTGGAATGAATTGCCTACTAGTGTTGTCACCTCCAATTCAGTTAAACAGTTTAAAAACCGCTTAGATGAGTACTTATTCACAAGAGCGCAATAATCAAAGATATAGGTTTATCAGCTGTAAAACTGCACACCTATTAATTAATAATAAAGTCATAATTATGACAGATCATTGCTACATTAGAGATGTAAAGCTAAATCTACATTGCAGCTTCCTTCATTCCTTTGACTTAAATAATAGCAAATGTTCCGTGACACATGTTAAAAATATCAATGAGTACCATAAAATAACGACAGTTGCTATGGCTCAAAGTAATCTCAGATATGTAAATCAATATAGATAGTTGTAATTATAATCCAGATGACTAACTTGGTAATAATTAATCAGGTCTTCGAGCTCGTCGGCATGTACGACTATGTGCAATCCGCACATCTGAGCCAGTCGAAATTCACCGGCATCCACACATGCAAAGCACACCTCCTTCCAGGTCCTAGTGGAGTTAGCCTTTCGCGCACTGTCCACAGCACCTGATCACACAAAGTTATGTTGTAATATACCCTGATCAACCAAGACTTATTATTTATCAAGAGCAAGTCAGTTTAATTTTTATTGACTGTCTCACCCAGCGTTACACACATGGTGTATATAAACCATATAGTAATCATCTTAATATAGTGTAGTATAAGTGCGTGTTTTTCAAGTGATGTATGAGTAAGAATGACATTAAGTTATGCAAACGAATGAAAAACCAGTCAAACCCCCACTATGGAATCCTCGTTTAGTCTTTGACTGTTCCCATACAGATTTATGGCATTTTCAATAATGAAACTTAAATTTTTAATAATACCTAAAATGGTAGTTGTAAATTAAAAATAAATTACAGAAATCCTTTATCAATTTCATGCTAACAATAGTCTGACCCATCATCGTCTCCGTGTTACTTTTGTCGGTTATTTTCATAATAACTGCGCTAAAATTGTATTACAAAAGTGAATTAAAATTTTGCTATTGTATACCTTGATATTCTTTGAGATACACCAGAGTTATGGCGAGCCTTGCGAAATTGCTCACGTTGTTATAGAGCAACTTGGCAGCGTCGTACATTTTGTCATCGAAGCATCTATCCCCGATCTTTTGAATATCCGCATGGTTAGGCCCAGAAACAAATTCCTCGAGATCTGCGAGCCTGTAAAATAGTTACATTATGATTTATCTAAGCTTTTATTATTAGAACATATATAAACGAACCTATTGTTTTGCCTTTTTTTGAATGTGAAAAATTATAATCAACGTTGATTACTCCAATGCCATTTGACGCAGTTTATACAACTAGGAAACCTGTATCAACCAATTTGCAAAAAAGCTAGATTATTTAATTATAAAATCACTAAATCTAACGTAAGTTTTATATTATTATACCATAAATTCAAATTATCTATACTATTGTAGGTGAGTTTTAAATCAAAAACAATATAATTGTTCATTGTTCGACCTGAAATATTCATTAATCTACAACAGATAAAGCCTACCTTAGTACGGGCTCTGCCTAGTTAGGTATAGTTTTGAAAATATTAATCCTATATTTTTGCTATTACCATTGTCAAATGGTCGTGCAGCTTTCAGTCTGATGTATCTCTGCTTAAGTAATAAATCACTTCATCTAGAAAGTAAACAAACAATAATAAGATACCTGTTTGTCCGAGCGTAGGCGTAGATGAGCTCAGACTCAATGTAGGACTCCCTGGCCTTCTTGCGCGCCATCTGTAGATATCTCACGAGGTCCTCCCACGACTCGGATTTAGTTGCTGTGTCAACCACGTCCATATAGGCAGAGGGGTCATCGGCCTTGATGTACGAGTCAATAGCCTCGCGCACAAGACCCTGCCTAAGTTGGGCTCGAGCTAGTTGAGACCAGACGCCGGGTTCGGCGCAGCGCTCGGCAAATTCGTACGCTCGCTCGAGGTTGTTCACTTGCTCGATCAGCACCTGTGGTGATCGAGAGAATTTTTATAAACAACTAATGCACTAAATCTAACAAAGAGGTGGTTTAATTAATTTCTTTTTATTTATAGTTTTTAGTATATTTTTTATAATCTTAAATAAATGACTATAACAGTGAAATCACTTCTTCAATACCTTAAAATTGGACAAAGTTATAGTATAGTCTTAATGATGGTCATTTTAAAAAAGTTTTTATTCTCGTTATTTATAAAAAGCGGCATTTTAAAATTATTATGTCAATATATGACATTAAAAATTTACTTTTAGTTGCTAAAACCAATGATGTCTAATGGCGTTTAATAATAATAAATTCAGAAGAATTTTTGTTTATCATACTCAGCGCTTGAGTGCCTTAAATCCGTCATTCTCTTAGTGCAGTTCTGTTAATATTTAAAAGTGTGGCATGTCGTTTATACTTGAGGTCATGAAAGGCATAGAGTAATCATTTTTTTTTTCATTTTAGTTCGGTTTTGATGTTTAATTGTTTATGTGAAAAGTGTGCTAGCGAATTGAAAGTGTTTTTGACGGATTTGGCGGTAAATAATTTGAGTTTTATTTATTAAAGCTATGCTAATATAATATTAAATATAAAAAACAAACATTTTCATAGTTTTGTACATATTATTTGCTAATTATAACTTTAACCTAAAAAACAGGTGGCAGCCACCGCATGGATATTTCATTCGGTCAAAGAAATTCGTCAAATGGGACGGCAAAGTGTGGTCCACCCGTTTTACGTACGGAGCAAAATGTATTTACCAAAGTATTCTTCCCCATAAAAAATAAAAAACTATATTTTAATTACCTGTATAGCAGACGTGTTAACATCAAACTTCTTAAAGATAGCAAAGGCCTCCTCATACAACTGGTTACTGATGGCAATGTTAGCAATATCGGGCGCATCGTAGTTATCCAAACGGTTGATGTACTCCATGACTCTCGTGCGGTCGGCCTTTATTGCAGTCAGGATGAGCAAGTTCTGCAGGTTTCTGTGATCGGAGAACACCGAGTTGTCCAGTACAATCTTCTCTAGAAGTTCTATGAGCTCATTGGGCAGGTCGGCGGTCATGAAGGCCTTCACCGTCACCGAAATGTCTTCAGGATCTTGCGTTTCTGACAGGGCAGTTTGGACAACCTGTTGAAGGTATCATTTTAATAGATTGTCATGTTTTATGCACACAAAAACGGTACTGCACAAAACTGTGTTTAGGCCTCATTTGTTTTTAATATTTTCTTTGGACCACCCCTTTAAAACGGTGTGAGGGGACTCCGTACCCCAGCCCTTTTCTCTCCCCAAGATAGACTTCTGGATCCACCAGAAGTCTTCTGGACTTCTGGTTTAAGTACCTTAATTAAAATTCTTTTTATTAGAAAATAGGGTTCTTTCCGGAGAACTGTCATCTTTTATTCATCTTTATCATTTATTCATAAATCATGCTATTTCGTCTAACAGCTGTTTAGTTTAGCTAGGCTTGCGTCGCAAAATGATAACAGAATCACTTGAAAACATAATCAACGTATTTTAAAAAACTTTAGAATTTGCATGTTTATAAGATCAACTGTGTTACTCTAGTTTTATTTTCTCATTTTTTTTATTTATACAATGAGATATTTATTAATTTAAAGTGTAAAGTGTATATTGAAAATAAAATGTCTTAAAAGTTAAGAGCCTCAAGACATTTTATTCTTGTAAAATGTCTTGATCTTTTAACAGTAGAAATTTAGTCTTTTCATTCTATACAGACTGTGTTTAAATTTAGGGCGCTCTTTTTACGCTGTTGATCTATATCGAAAATCAAACATTAGTCAGCAAAAAATATTGGAAAAGTGTTTCTCAATTAATATAATTATTTTAGTATGTTTTTTTTTGTCAAAACTACATTTTTTTTTGCCGTGTGACTGGTTTAGTTATCGATATAGATCAACCAAGGGGTGCCCCAAATTTAAAAACATCTGTATAATTCCAATATGAGATAAAAAGATATCTAAATTATTTTTCATTTATATCTGAGTCAGAACAATACAACTTTCATATAAAGAAATGACCGGGTTGCGTCCTCTTACGAGACCACCTTATAGGAATTACGACGAACAAAGGAACGCTGAAATTCTACCTCGATTCTTTGTTTTAGCGATTTTTCTGCATGTTCTATATTACCTGATCGATCAGTTGTCTCTTGAATGCGTTCTCCTCTGAGAGAACATCAGCCCATAGGTCAGGATCCTTCCTCCGGACCAGGTAGCGGGCCTGCGTCTTGAACAGCGAGTTATCATTGCAGACGGCGATGAGTTCCCGGTCGCAGGCACCCCTCTCGTAAGCGACGCACGCCAGGTGCGGGTCGCGCTTCTCGCAGTAACGGCCCACAACGCGCGAATCGTACCTTGTGGAGAAAAATTAGTTGTTTTTAATATTTTATTTTGAAACTCCACAACATTATAGCATAATTGCGTTAGTTTGGTGCTAAAGTGACACCTAATTTAGTGGCCACTTAGCTATGCATAATGGTGTTCACAATAATTGCATTAAAATGACTAGATTTTTTATTTTATCAAAGAAATAAAATAAATACACCACTACCATACCATACTATTAAACATTGAAAATTCTAAAATATGCAGGCAATGCACCTCTGTTGTTACGGAAACATTAAAACTGGTTTTATTTCATGGCCTAGTAAAATACACACAATAAATATTATTGAAAAGCTTACCATTGGTTTTCCTTCAAAAATCGCTCAGGATTATTATTGGAATCAATATAGATCTTGGCGAGGGCATTATGGGTGGCCGGTTCCTGGCAACCTTCGTGGATCCTGGACTCCAGCCAGGGCAGCAGCAGCTTGAGGCGGTTCCGCTTCTCCACTTCCGCAACAAGTTCGTCCGTCGAGAATTGACCTCTCACAACCAGTATCAGGTTCTTTATTATGTCCTCCGAACAGTCTACGTCTAGAAGGCCACCAACGACCACGGGGAGACGAGACGGGTTCACCTGGATAGAAGCTTCGTGTCAATTAAAACTATACTAAAATAAGTTCACATACTATGACATACATGACTGAACATGGAAGCTAAGGAGAGTTATGATCATAAGGATCGCAGTGTTTTGTTTTGTCACATGTTGAGAGGGAATGCCGACAACATTAAGAGCAATTCCTTGCATTATAATCTATAAGGACAGCAAAAAAACAACCGGTAAAACTAAAAATATCCTGAAAATCGATAGTGGAGTGTTAGCTGGAATAGGGGAATCTTCTTGGAACCACCATAATCCTTTTTCCCATATCCAAGACTATGATCCGTCTCCATGAATATAGGCCCTCATATAGTCTACAACGATAGTTTCATGGTCATTTCAAATATCATAAAAAAGATGTTGAAGATGGTGAAGAAAATATTGGCTAAACTTTTTTTTAATAAAAATAATTGCTTTGACGTTAATATAATTGTTTTGTGGTTTGGATGTGATAAAAATAGTGTGACTACAATGTGCGGATTCAAACCCGGGACGGCTGGGTCAGTAGTCAGTCATTAACAGCTTGACCTCAACTATGAGAATACCATGACCTATCTATAAAGAGAGGACAACTGCAGTAGACGGTGTCAGGTGACTGATTGTTGCTCCAACCCCACCACTGGGGAATAATGTATTTACAAAGAAGGATTTAGTCGTTAAGTCATATTTTGTTTATTTAGCACTCTTCATTCAAAACGTAACAAATTTATCACTTAATCTATTTTAATGTAAACATATTCTATGTAGTAAAATGTAAACTTAGTTAATAAAAAAAAATGTAGTACACGCATACATGATAAAAAATATAAAGATAAAGTGTTTTATTTTATTTTTTCAAAATGACAGTTTTAGTGACAACACCACTGGAATGAATAAATGATAAATGAACGATGGACTGTATGAGGGTTTCTGCCCGTAAGATGTCAATTAGTGGGACATAAATTACGTCAACACAGTCAAACATTTCTCTAGCACATGCAATTAAAAACTGGCCTTCGGAAAGTGCTGACCGGAGACCAGGAATCTATGTGCATTGATAGTATACAACTATATCTTTGGTTTGTTATTTTATTACTAAAAAAATATCTAAATGGGTGCACAATTCACTCAAACACGCATGTTAAAAATAGTAAATATTAAAGTTTTATTAAAATTTGGGGTACAAATGCAACACAGAAGTATTTAATGTTATTGTAAAAAATATTGTGAGGTTGTAGAAGTGTAAAAAAAAACAAACAAATGAAGTCCATTATGCATACCTTCTGAACATAGATTTCAATGTACTTCTGAAGGCTGTTCCTGTACAAGTAGAGCACGAGGTCGTGCACGAAGTCAAAACGGTCGCAGACGATAATCAGAGGCAGCTGATCCTGCAGCTTGGCCTCCTTAAGGAAGTTCTTGACGCGTTCGGCGTTGTAGCAGTTGGACTCGCGGCAGATTCGTTCCACCTCCTTTATCTGGCCCGTCTTGCATGCAGCCTGTAAACAAAATAATATTTTTTTACCTCAAGACACACAATACTATGAACCATCAGTGTTATTAATAAAACATTCATTCATCTGTATTTGCATTCAATCACATTTTATATTAGGGGTCGTCTATTTGATAAGTTACGCTGTTCAGGGGGAGGGAGGGGCTCATACAAATCATAACCATGTATAAGGGTGTTGAGGGGTAGAGGGGTCCTTGATAGAGTGACGCATCATACATAAATATATGCTAAAAAAAATGAATAACATGAAAGGGATTAATCAATCGTGAGTTATTTTTATGGGGGAGGGGGTTGACAGTGTGTGATTAAGTGTGACAAGGAGGGATGGGTGGTTTGAAATAGTATGAAAAAGTCTGATGTATTAAATGAATAACCCCTTAATATCAGCCACAATAAAGATTCCTCTTCACTTTTCCGATTTATCCATGGCCGCACCTATCAGCCAAACCCACCAATACTTTCCACATTAAAAGGCATCTGTTATGACTAGGGTCCATAGACTCTCAAGGTAAAATACGAACTCCAGACATACCAGGGGATCTTTATTGTGGAAAGTATTTTTTTTTAAAACCTATCTTTGTAATGATGCTATTTTAGGCCTCTTGGCATCATTTCTTGAGCTATCTAAAAACCATTTTAAACCATTGCTATTAAATTTATTGACTAAAAGAAATAAATGTCGCTGAATTAGTGCCTGAATTACATTTATGCAATGTAAGAGTCCTGAGCTACTATGGTGAATTTCGATACTGGCAATATTTTTTGCTGTGCTATGAAATGACTGTATTGCATCAAAATACCTGAATATACTTGAAGTGCACGTCAGGATCCTGGCTAAAGTTGACAATAGAGCCGAGGAAGTAGAATAGGCCCTCGTAGGTCTTGAAGCTCTCAAAGAGATCGATGAGCGCCTTGGTGGTAAGCTGCTCGTGGTACTTGGTGGCGATTTGTACGCAGATCTGCAGGTTCTGACGGATGTTAGCGGTCAGCATCGCCTTCAGGCACTCCAGGGAATCCTCGACGGACAGCGTGCCGAAGAATGTCACCAGCCAGTCGGCGGCAAGCAGATGCGTGTGGACCTGGGGTAAAAAAAATACATTGTGAATGTGGACTAAATGAACAGTGAAACACATAATGAGCTAGCCATTATGTGTTTCACAATTCTAGCCGCATTAATCTAGAAAGATTTATGAAAATACATCAGGTTTAAAACAATTTACTACAAATTTATTTTGCAAAAACAAGTTTCCTTCTATGGATACTAGTTTGTACGCAATGTAAATAATTATATAAAAATTAATGGACTATAGTTATTGGAATGCACGTAGAACAGTGTAAAGAAGTAACACATGTAACTCACGACAGCCCTCTTAATGTCATAGAGGTCAGTGTAGTGTTCCAGAGCCCTCTGGAGCAGGCCAGCCTTCTCGCACAGCTGGGCGATGTGTGCTCTGTCGTAGTGGGTGAACATGGCGTTGCCCAGGATCGCATCGGCCACTTGGGGCGCCGAGATCAGGTTCATTTCAAGGAGCCTACATAAAATTGGACACACATTATGAGTGCGTTATCAAAAATCGGTCATATTTGAAGGTTTTCTATGTCTCTTTTAACGAAAAAATCCTTTTCTAGCATGCCAAGTTATAAGAACTAACTTGTTTGAATTCGCTGAAGGCGTTTAAATCATATCACCGGCTGTTTGGTCATATCGGGAAGTAATTTTTAAATATAATAGGATGACTTAAAATAATTCTCGTCGTTTAAAAATAGAATAAACAGAATCTAGCCTAAATGGCTTCCTTGCGGGATACCGGAGGTAACATAAATAAACCTGGAGGTGAGACCAATGACTTTACGGTCTGAGATCTATTACATAAGTGTGAATAAATACATCTAAGAAGGCAGCCGTGTGTACCTAAAGAATATAAATTTTTAAAAAGGGTATTAATATTAACCTTGCCTTAGAGAAGTCAGTGAAAACTATATCGACCTATGCACCAAAATAAGGTGCTCGGGTTATATAAGCTGTATAAATAACAGGAATACTTAGCCGTTCATATGAAATATTTAATTCATATTTAATATTAGATAATTATTAGGGTTATACGTTTACAACATTAGTCATATCTATTCTCTAAAAATAGGTATAATCTATTTTTAAGTTCAAGTGTATATATATGTGTATTATTACTATATTGTATTTTTATAATAAATAAATAATTTATTAGCGGTACATTTATGTATTATTTAAATATTATGGATTGCATACAATTCAATTTTAATAATTGTAATTGTACGTTGTGCAGTGAGATGGTTATATAAGAACGATGCTTCTAGTAAAGTCTACCTTAGTACGGGCATTGCCTAGTTAGGTAGAACTTTGCATATTATGTAAATCAATGTTTAAATTACTGTCAATAAATAAATAAATAAAATAGTGTTATATAGTTTGTGATGTCAGGATGAGTCTTTGGCAATGGTATCAAGATCATGAACGAAACCTAATACAGTATTAACGTTATATTGTCACTGAACTGTGTATTTACAATAAACAGGTTTCTAATTTAAAATATTAGTGAGTCATATGTCACTTACAACGATATCCGACTGATTCCTTATGAAATCACTGATTTAAGGTGGAATCACATGGGACAGATGGGCACTTACAAATATATCAGACTGATTCCTTATGAAATCACCGATTATAGGTAGAGGCACATGTGACAAACGGGCCCTTACAATGATATCTGACTGATTCCTTATGAAATCGCCGATTTAAGTTGATCCACTTGACACGACAGGAACTTACAATGATTTTCGATGGATCTTAATGAAATCACTGATTAAAGGTACGTACCTGGTTTGCAATGGTCCCTCCTCTGGTCTATTATTCTTCAAAGCGTCTAACAAGAATGCAGTGCACGGCTGGATCATGTTCTGCTCCATGAAGACATCAACGATCTGGTTGATGTCCGCCAGTGGCTGCTCGTCTGCCACCAGCATGGACGCAAAGCCGGATCCCTGATCGGGGTTCGTGCGCATCACCGAGCGCAGCAGGAATATGTAGTCGGGGGTGTAGCCCACCTATTATTAACGATAAAGAATTATTATTCATACTTATTCAACAACCAAACTACCCACTATTTAAAACAAAGGCTGCAAAATCGAACATCAGAGCAATCCAGCTCTGTTCCTTTAACAGTTCTAAGGAGACGGACGTGATTGACTCAAAAGGCATGATTCCTTTAAATTATCATTTCTGCGCTCTATTCTTGGACCATTCCAAAACGCAAATGCATCGCTTAGGAGGATTCAACGCGGTCACTTTTCCATACAAAAGTTATAATGTTGCAAGACTGGAATCGTTTAATCTTTAATAAAATTATCTGGGTTTATATCGAATGGAATAGGTACATCTCGATATCTTACAACTGAAATCCAATAACTTTCGGAATGCATATTTTGAAATAATAAACAAGAGAGTTGTTTAATTCTAGAAATTTATACATATATTCTATTCTCCGTTATCTTTTAGTTCCGATTTTACAATTACTTATTTTATTACTTAGTTTTAATTCACGATACACCATTTGTTAAATTATTGAAATGTAAATAAAGGAATAACGCCGGAGGAATTATACCGTTCATTAGACTTTGTGACTTCTATCACTTCACCAAGAATTGAATCCTTTGCATCCAAATGGACCAAAGTCATCTGGGTGTTATACAGTATTAAACGTACATTTAAAAACTGTAGAGTTAGATGGATCGACCGGTGACCGGACAATGCCGAAGCTACGGGTCAACTTGAGCCGACGCGCCACGAGTACAGCTGAACGGCCGTTCGGTAACTGCGTAAAATGGCGTCGACCCGACAGACCACCATAGGAGCTGGAGAGCGGCGCTCGCATTATTGAATTATATCGTTTACTTGTTTTATAGTATCTATTTTACGACTTTGGCTTGAATACATAACGACGATTTGGACACAGAACACAACTGTTTTCTTCACTTCCACCCACCTTCCAAAGAGACCCCAACTCGGGTGTAAGTACATCGGTCCGCTGTGCTCGCCGAAACTGTCTAGGTACTATTAGCAACACACGGCGGCCGACGTAACAAAAACTAATTTCAATTTTTTGTTATGTAATTAATATTAAGAATAAATATTGTCGTAAATAATACTTTGTACATTTATGTCTAGATATAAAATCGTAAAGTTATTATGGTATGTTTTTTAAGTATATTATTGGACAAAAGCACCGAACCAGCTTTGTTATATTCCTTCCACAAGATACAATAAAACTGGTTATAAATAATAATAATAAAACTATACAATTGTCGGAGCATATCCACATCTTTAACGTTCACTATTGCGATAAAATGAAAGATAAGAATGTCTTTTACCTTCTTAGCATAGAGGACGATCTTCTGGAACTGTCCCGTCTCAGCAAAGCACTGTATGACTTTGTTGGCCACGTTGGCCCGCAGGTAAACGGAGAGGGCGAGGGTCGGGTCGGCCTGCTTCACCAGATCACCCAGCTCCTCGGAGCATTCCAACTTGTCTTCCTTCAGCCACTTCTCCAATAACTGCGTGCGACCTGAATGCAGCAACAAAGTACCAAATTAGCACATTTGACCGAGTTCTACAGTAAGCAGTAATAGTCCGTAATATATACAATTATTCAAAATTTAAAAACCCCCGACACAAACGGCTGAACAGATTTTCTTGAATCATGGCTAAGAACACTCTCGATCAAGTCACCTTTCAAGAAAAAAAATCTTTAAAATCAGTTCATCCATTTTCGATGCCGCAAACACACAGACATGTTAAACTTATAACACCCCTCTGTTTGCGTCGAAGATTAAAAAACCACTGACCTATTGGAATAAAGTGGAAGTAGTCAGCCATTAAAAGTAGCTTTTGAGCTTTTGGCATATTGCTAGCATTGGCAGCCAGCCTATGTCCCAGGCCAGGTCCCAAACCTAATTAAAAAATTGTGGCCCGGTTGCAAAATGTGCCTATGTCAAAAATATCACTTTTCCAAGATTGTAAGATGTAACTTACATTCTTCCTCAATACAAAAATATTCTTATAGCAATGATAGATGATAAAACAGAGGGATAGATAGTCTGTCATTTCTTGCAATAATTATAATAAAAGGATCTAAAAAAAAATGTAAGTGTTTTCTCATACATAGCTCAAAGTGACCAAAAACTGACATAGGCGCTTCTTGCACCAAGCACCAGAATTTGTTAAATTTCACTTGCTTTTGTATTTCAATTGCTATTTATAAAGAGATTTCACCAAACTGTTTTATAGTGAAAAACAGTTTGGTGAAATCTCTTTATAAATAGCAATTGAAATACAAACGGGTGGATCAATATCTATACATATAAAAGTTAATGTATGTTTGTTTGTTCCATAATTCGATTGCGATAAAACTTTACCGAGTGGTTTTCCGCATGTCTGTGAATGTTTTTTAGTTATTAAAACTATTTTGTTTTTTTTTTTTAGTGATAAAAGTAGAGATAATCAGTGCTTTACAATATTGTAAAAATAACATAAATAGGTGTTACCTTGCAATAGTACCGGCCGACACAACTCCAACGACTCGTGCTTGTTGAGCTGTGTGCGATCCAGCAGAATGCCAAAGTATTGAAGGAGAGGCGACGACTGGCCAGCCGGAGTGGGCACTTGCTGGAAACGTTGGATGGTGGCTGGGGTGCGGAGGATTCCCTTCGGTGCATGTGCGGCCACCTGGATAACATAGCAAATTCTCCTTTAGCACAGAATTCAATTCAAAGGTCATGGCCAATTGCCACAAAACAACTTTAGGAACAGAAAACATTGCTTTGCTGACGTTATTAATCAGATCACCAAAAATCATCCTGCGTGAATGTATTTAAGCTGATAAACCTGTGAATTCTCCAGTCGAGCTTTCTAACCCTAAATGTGAATGTAGTATGCGAGTAAGACATTTTAGTGAGTATATATTTATTTATTTAGATATAGTAAAATTGTATAATGTATTTCTTAAATACTGTATTTAAATTTTTTTTTACGTTATAATAGGCGCTCGCCGTAAGTTTACATTGTATAAAAGTCTGACAGTATATTGACATTTGGAAAATTCGAATTCTTTTTAATATTTTTAAGGATTGAATTTTTATAGCTAGAATGTTAAAAGAAAAATTAATACCAAACGCCAGATAGTTGCATCGCTTAAGGTAATAATGCACGCTGGTACTGGCCTGTATTTTATGAAAGTCTTTCACTCTCACCTATCAATCTGTGCGCTTATGAAATACGGTCAAACTTTTATTAAGTAAAAAATGATTTAAAAAAGAAATAATAATGTTAAAAAACTATGAAAATGTAACTAATACAATGTATAATGAATGAGAAGTGAATAATTTAATGAATATTTACAAGAATATGTATACAATAACTTTACATTTTTTTTTTATTTTATGTAACAGCCAAGCCCAAGGCTTATCTGCTGGAAACCAGGTGTGTAATATACAGATATTAATATTTGTGAAATATCTTCACATTATTTAGTTCTGTATGTTGTCTATCCTGCGGTAGCAAAGATGTATGGAAATGGAAAAAAAAACAACTGCAGGCGATACAAAGAAAAAATAATTAAGTTTATTACGAGCACGGAACGTGACCCTGGGGTTCGCAAAGCGCTAAAGAAGCCAAATGGTTTATAGAGAAGCCTGCGTGTGCCCATTAGTGAAGAGTTAACTTGCGAAAAAGCTACATTATTTTATTGTTAAACCACTAAATCTAAAATAGGATTAAAGCTGGTCGGATAACATCAAGAAGCGTCAAAGAATTAAGATGCCTAATAAACTACAGTATAATTAAAATACAATACAATTTAAACATAATTGGGTTTATTTTCATTACACATATTTTTGTGATTGGCCCGGAAATTGTGATGAGTTTGAGTCACGATTCTGGAAAAACCCTAGCTATTTTTCTTAGGAATTACCAAATCATCTTTCTAGCATTTTAAATTTTCGAGTGGGAACTTAAGGACAGAGATAAACAGATAATAATATTGTGTAACGAGTATTATCTTAACTATACTTTTCCTGCATCTTTATCAATCTCTTTGTTTTTTTTATTGTTATACTTTTAAAGCGATTAGAGGGAGATATATTTTATTTGGTACATTGATTAAAGAACCTATAATATCATCAAATTCAATACCTTGCCTATGAAATTTGCACCATATAATAAGTTATATTTGTATTAATGCTGTCCTCAAACAGAATGCATAAACAAAAAATATAATTGACACATTAAAATAAAATATGGATGATTTAATTTTTTTTATGAGCAAACAAGTAAAAATAAATTATTTTACCTTAGCAGCATCAGTGTATTGCCCATTTTGGAAGAGCATATTGAATTTGCGGACAAACAGGTCCTCGGCGCCGCCTAGATTGTTTCTGACGGCGAGACGCAGAGCCAGATCGGGGTTCTGCAGGACAGTGTTAATGTAAGGAATTATATTTTCCTCTTCCACCGAAACGGATAGAACTTGGCCCTTGCGATTCACACCTGGATTGGATAACAATAGTTGTCAATTGTGAATTAGGAAAACATTATTATTATTATTACTATTACAGTCGGGTAGCTAACAGCTGATTGTGTCTGTATCTGTGCTAAACTTTGTGAATTAATTTCTGAACATTGTGAATTTTTCATTTTAACACGGAAATAAGCAGAGTTAGTGTTCACGTTAGGGAAGATGTTTATCAAGTCTGTTTTTAAACATATTCACTGTAGTAGACGCAATGACTTTTGACGGTAGGTGATTCCATGCTTCTACAACTCGGTTGGGCAAGAAGTGCTTCCTTGGATTTTTGGAGATTGAAGTACGGTTTAATTCAAGACAGTGCCCACGAAGGTTCTCGTTCTTGCTGAATGTACACATACTTTTCATTTGAGAGTAGACATAGTAGTAACTTAATATTCTATAAGTCTCAATTAAATCGCCTCATTCTCTCCTTTCCTAGCGTGACGTGAGCTTTCAAGATTTATAAACGCTCATAAGTCCTAATTTTTAGAATTTGTGGGATTTTAGTTACTCATCTTGGAACTCTGTCCAAGAAATCAATGTCTTTGGTGAAGTATAAATATAAAAATATATATATTATAGGTGCAACGTCAACGGCTTTCCCGGCAGGAGGTAATAACATGATAATTAATCACTTAATTTCTCTATTATTTGAAGAAAAACATGGTTTTAATTTTACATACCGATAATACCTCCGGATGCTTCATGGGGCGCCGTAACGAAGATGGTGTCCGACGAGATCCGATTCATGTAGATGCATGCTCCGCTCTCAATGTCATACATGTGGATGTATCCATATTTTGTTATTAAGTAAACAACATCGTACTTCGGCGACACCTAAATAGAGAGGCAGGTAGTAATATGGATTATTTTTTTAGGTTTTTATAGGGTTATTCTACACTTCAAATTAGAAAACTTTTGTTCTGCAAGTTTTTCAAGTTGTCAAAAAAAGTAAGTAAAATGAGCGGTAGAAAAAATCCTATTTACAATTAAAAGCTTAGTTACTTTATGCGCCTTATCTGCTCAATGAGCCTCACATCAAGCATGCATGAGAAAAAGTTCAACCTGTATAACTTATTACTTAAATATCTTTGATATATAAGATACAATATAACCAAATCTTTAATTGGTGTACATCATGTTATTTTTTTTGTATTTTTGTTTAATTTTAAAACCATTGAATTATGTTTAAATTTAAATATTACTTAGTCGTTTATTATCGTTTATGTATAGATACATAGTGGTTTATCCATAGTGTAATCTTTTGATATCAGTGTCTTGAAAGTTTTATTTTTTTTTATATGAAATTATGGTTTAATGCTCGACACAATATTTGAGCTTGAAATTAAATATATATACATAACAGAGGATCTAGAATTACTTTGAAGTTAAATGGGAATAATTGTGATTCAAACCTAAGAAAGCATTTCTTGTCCAACCAAGTGGTGGACTCTTGGAATGAACTTAGTACACCTCAGAAAGAGATAAGTGCTATTTTAGCTAACAGTTTTAAAAACAAATTAGACAAATACTTAAAAAACAAAAATTAAAAAACGAATGTATATAAAATAAATAAATAAAAAAAAGTACCTGCATGGCAACGGGAAAATCGTTAGCGGCTTCAGGCGGAAAAAAGACGTCGACTGCTTTTTTGGGAAACGGCTGGTTGCCTGCTGGGGGCTGGCCAACCTCTGAAAGGGAAACGAGACATATATTACTATAAGGAACGTTCCGAAAGTGTTAAGTGCCAGAAGTGTTGAATCCTTTTGTTATTTAGACTTTAAACGAGAAGTAATATTCGAAGGGTATACTTTGCGATCAATGTAAGTCGCGCTTTTGACTGTGTACTCTATCAGTATAATCTTAGTTTAATATAGTCTTAGTCTTGGTGCCCAGAATCTGACCTGAAATAAATTTGATTCTGGTGAAAAGATAAAGACAAAGCAATGCTAAATAATCACAATGATTAAAGACCTCTGGATGTAAGACTACACTAAAAATAATAGGAACCTCACCGATAACGTGTAGCTTCCCTCCTTGAACGGTACGAACGGCAAAGCAGAAGAGGGTCGATGCTTCGGCGTTTCCTTCCACCTTGAACGAAGCGAAAGACGCGGCGTGACCTTCGATCGGCTGGGAGCATTTCCTCTCGACGGAATACAGCTGCATTGCGCCTACCACTCTATTCTGCTGCGCGGATATGCCTGGGAAATGAAGCACATTTTTGATTTAAGGGATACTTACTGAGTAGTCTGGAAATTTGTGGACAGCCCTAGATTAAGACCTAAAAGTAATTAGGAGTTTCTAATGACTTTCAACTACAAAGTCTCCACAATGAATATATATAAATTTTAACACTGTCTGGGGGAAAGCAAGTTTCTGGTAACTTTATAAATGAGCATCAACAGGCCGGTTGAACAAATGAATCCAAAAAACATATATTACCTATATGATTATAGATTATTACTTTATACGATCTGTATTTAAAAACATTACTCTCCTTTCAAATGGTTGATCTATAACACCAACTAAACAGGTCTCACGAAAAAATAAAAAATTCAACAGTAAAATAATGACATTATAAATACACTTTGTTGTTGTTTTTAAGTACATTGCTCTGCCACAACCCTCCGTGCTTAACTGCTCCTCCTGCCTCCAGGCAGGTAACTAGGTTAATATGGTTTTTTGTGACTATGTGCATTCAATCAGTGGTAAAAAAATTATTTCTAAAGCAGTAGTTCCTAAAGTGGGCGGTACCGCAAACCAGTAGGCGACGAAGGTATCTAGCAGACTTAGGAGAATTTGGGGCAGCGCTGAGGCGGTCTAGAGGGCCGATGGCGTCTTATAAAAGAAATTGATAATACTTTTAAGTTTTTTAATCACACAAACAATTAAATGCTACATTATTATTTATTTAACCAATCCACAAAATCCAGCATGTATCGAAAGGAATATGTGTACTTAATCTCTTGAGTGTATTGCTCACATGTTAGAAGGGGCGTTTTTTGTTTTGCTTTGTTAAGTGGGCGGTGGGCCCAAAAAGTTTGGAAACCTCTGCTCTAAAGTTTAATGGCCTTATGGATAATGCATTAGTACGCCGATAAGCTAAAACTTACCAACTATAAAAAATGCAAGCGCTGTCACCATGCAAACTAACATGACTATGCATAAACTGTTAAGTTAGTTGTTTAAAAAATGTATATATCTATACAATGGCTCATGTCTCACCGACTAACAGCAGCCACTGTTGTTTTGGATCGGTCCTATAGTTGATTATTTGATATTCGTTGAGGGAAGAATGTCTATCGAACATCTTGACGGGTGTGGAGTCACCCTCCATTGACCAGTGGTAGACTGACGTCTTCGTCACCAAGGCCAGGGTGTTCAGCGAGATCCACTTCCAGAAGATCACGTCCTCCGCCATTGTGTGTGCTTTCATTTTCGATTTCATCTCTATATTGAAGATCTGTAGAGTTTTTTGAGCTGAAGGGAAAAAAAATGCTAATAAGAAAGATTTAATTAACAGTGACTAAACTTTGTTGCATCGGAGTGCTCATCGCTTATTAACCTGACGAACGCCCGAGCTCTATAAAGCAAAATAACTGCCGAGTGCCCCACGATATTTTTCAAAATTGCGTAATTGCTAAAATATTCATTTTTGATAACCAATAAAAAAAAAATTAAAGAGTTAACACCCGTCTTATTTTTTACCTATTCCTAGATATCATATAAAACTATTTATAAGTAATGTATATCTTTTACTATGAATAGAAAAATTCAAAAATATATATACATATCCATAGATGTAATTTTAATTATTATTTTTTGTATTTTAATAGTCACTTTATAAGTTATTCTTCTACTTATTTATTTTTTTTCACTAAAATTATGTATAATTTTTAAAATATAAAAGAAAAACTGTAAAAAAATACATTGTTCATTTTTTTCCCCTAAAGTAATAAAAACAAATATTTCTTTTACTTATGTTGATAAATGATGTCATTTCTAAATAAAATCAGTTAAAAAGATGTTATAATATATATTTAAAAAAGAAGTTGATTGTCAATAGTCTCCCAAAACAGATAAACAAAGCGACACCCGTTCCGAAAAGCCAAATTTATGACACATGTTATTTGCAATGAAATTTCATACGGAGTACTATATTCAATTGTTCTTAAATAGAAATGTAATTAACGATACAAATTATCTAAATGTTCTTATTTACCATTGTGAAAACATGGCAGGGGTCAGTGGAGGTTAGGCACAATCAACATATTTATTTCTTTCAATTCTGTGACATTTTTATACACAAAAACGCCTAAAATACTTAAAACAATATATTTATGTAATATTATAAAGAAATTATAGTTTCTAATCACTTAAAAACGTGAAAAACACACAAAAATGAAATACCACTTTATATAAA
This sequence comes from Neomicropteryx cornuta, assembly GCA_020383195.1. NCBI lineage: Eukaryota > Metazoa > Arthropoda > Insecta > Lepidoptera > Micropterigidae > Neomicropteryx > Neomicropteryx cornuta. The sequence goes on along the minus strand of JAHKQU010000026.1, from coordinate 11,016,705 downwards.
GGTGTTTTTTTTAGAAGCGTGGCTTTCAAGAAGAGATAAAACGCATATAATTTGATGTTATGGCTAAGAATTTAGTTTTATTATAAAGATAAGGGTTTGCCATTATGTTTTAAAAATGATTTTGGGTAAGTGGCCGCCGCGGCTGACTCGAACAAATTCCAGCCGAGAGGCCCAATTTTCAACCACTTTTTGCAGCAAGTTGGGCCGTATGTCAGCAATAACGCGCCGAATATTCTCTTCCAAGGCGTTAATCGTGTCCGGCTTATCTGCATAGACAAGCGACTTCACATAACCCCACAAAAAATAGTCCAGCGGTGTTAAATCGCACGATCTTGGAGGCCACGCCACAGGCCCACGACGCGAGATAATGCGCTCACCAAAAGTTTCCTTCAATAAATTGATTGTTTCGTTGGCTGTATGGCATGTAGCGCCGTCTTGTTGGAACCAAAGGTCGTCCACATCAACATCCTCCAATTCAGGCACGAAAAAGTCATTAATCATTGCTCTATTGCGTTCCCCATTTGACTGTAACATTATGGCCGGCTTCATTTTTGAAGAAATATGGACCAATGATTCCCTCTGCCCATAGAGCACACCAAACAGTGACTTTTTGAGGATGTAACGGCGTCTCAACAATGGCTTGTGGATTGTTATCACTCCAAATACGACAATTTTGCTTATTAACGTACCCATTCAACCAAAAGTGAGCTTCATCGCTGAACAAAATTTTCTTGTGAAAATCAGGATCGGTGGCCATCTCGTTTTGGGCCTATTCACTTAACCTGCGACGCGCTTGATGGTCGTTCGGCTTCAATTCTTGCATGAGTTGGATTTTGTAAGCCCGCAAACCAAGATCCTTCTGGAAAAGCTTCCATAAAGTGGATGGGCACAGCTCCAATTGTTGCGCGCGATGGCGGATGGACTCATTCGGGTCTTCCTCGATACTCTGCTCCACAGCAGCAATAGCGTCTTCGGTGCGCACTGTACGACGTCTCTGAGGATGCGCATTATCCACAAGAGTAAACGTGATGCGAAACCGATTCATGATATCTCGAATTACAGACTCGGCTGGGCGATTATGTCGACCGAATATTGGACGCAGCGCGCGATACGTTGCGCGAACCGAACCATTATTTTGGTAATAAATTTGCACTATTTGCAAACGTTGTTCAGGAGTAAGTTTATTCATTATGAAATGGCAAACCAAACTGAGCATAAATCAAGTGACAGCTGTCAAAAACACAAACTACGAAAAAAGTAGTGCCAGATTGAAAACCACGCCTCTAAAAAAACACCCGTTACTAGACTTACATACAATACTGGACTAACGGAAGTTGTTTGAGAACAATTTTGACATTTAAAAGTAGAGACAAACCGTTTCACTTCCTAATAATTGGATGTAGAATTTAACAGATTATTATAGCATTGGAAACGAAAAGATCGACGCTGCCAACATTTAATAAACAAAAAAAGTTATACAGAATCATTCTGGTAAAAAAATACATTGATCAAAATACAGGTGACCAGCTGTTATCACGTGAAACAATAGGTAAAATGATCGACAATAACTTCAAAATGGTGGGGAAGGGGTGTATGTCTTTTAAATAAATAAAGATATATTTTGTTAAAAAATTGTTTTTACCTTAGACATATTACTCTTTTTGAACTATCTTTTGCATTGCTAAATTTTGGCATTCGGAACTGACCTATTTTATTGCCAATACATTGATTTAACTATTAATATTATAAAACGGCCAAAAAAAGCAATTGAAAAAAGAAACGAGAAAACAAATATTTTATGAGGAAAAAATAGAATAAATTTACATAAAATTTTACTATAAAGTGTCCTACTATTTTTTATTATTAGATATTTTAAAAAATACATATGTATTTCAAATATGTGAATAAGACATAAATATTAAGTTTCATAACGATTAAGAATTTATTTAAGTATATATATATATAAGTTTGCATTATCTTGAATATCAATTTATTCTCGTCTCAGAAGTGAATAAAAGATAATCTTCTATATTTTTTTATATTAGTCTGTCAGTAATAAACAACATTTATACAAAGTAACAATGATCATTTCCAAATATTTAAACATGCTAACAAACAAGGAAAGAGGTCAAAGTAAAAAATCGTAAATTTAAAAAAAAACGGTAATCAGATTTAATTATTATTAATATTTAAAAAACCCTAGGTTTCAAAACGGATTCCAGTTTTTAGTAGTTTTTAAAGATTAGATATTACTTAAGATTACTAATGTATGTAACTAATTCAGTTCAATAAACTGTAATTAAATTAAATAGGTTGGAGTACTATAAAATAACGCAATAAAAAATATGATTTACGGGTCACTCGGTCATAATTTATCTAAAGGCAATTAAAATAAGCATAGGGGAAGATTGACATATTTTTGTTGTCTTAAATAAGATATTTAAAAACAAACTATTCCAGCATATTACGGCGCAAAGATAAGTCATATAGTGTTGGCGTAAAGAGGAACTGAAATTAAAATTGATAATTAATTAAATAATTTAACTTAATAAAATTTAGTTATGTGAATACTATGAATAAATAAGATTTTTGCATTTAAATAAAACTAATTTATATGGCATACCTTCAACGCCGGCCTTTCCTTTTAGTGCTATCACTTTGCTAGCTGGATTCATGATGGCCGAATCAGCTGATATGGGTCTCCGAATGGGTGTCGTAGGATCGGCCATATCAATTATAACAACCTGCAATGCACAAATTATTATTGTAAAGGCGAGTATACAGGATGTTTTTAAATTAAGGGAACTCCTTTTATGAAGTTGATCTATATCGACAAACAAACATTAATCGGCAAAAAATATCGGAAAAATGTTTCTCAATTACGAGAAAATGACTTCAAAATTAAATAGAAATCGTTTTAATGTTTGAGAGCGGGGTTGAACGCATGAAGCGATACTAGTTAGTGACCCCGAGCGAGCAGTTCGCAAAGCACTTTGAAGAATAACAAAGTTTTTTAATAATATTATTATTTTAGTATGATTTTTTTCAAATTACATTTTTTTGTGAGACCGGTTAGTAATCGATATAGATTAACCTAAAAGGAATGCCCTAAACTTTTACACTGTATATTGGCAATTTAACGCATAAAAGTAAAAGTTCATGTGTTTCTCCTTTTAAAAATTATAAGGGAAAAGGAGAGATTAAGGAAAAGGGAAAAGGAAAAAAGGAGAACTTTCACGGATGATTTTTTTTGTTTGTAACGTGCAAACAAAAAAAACCAGCAAGTAAACATTGTAATATTTTAACATAAAAATATTCAAAAGAAAAAAAAACACACAGGCAAAAGTGCATCGGAACCAAGTCGGAGTCGAAGGTGGGATTTACGTGATGATAATTGAAAGTTATAAATTACAATTCGACAAAACTAAACACGGGGGGGGGGGGGGCAACGGGCGAGATAAACGTTGAGGCTTGCACACTTCGACCGATGCGCTACTCTCGAAGCATACTCTCGTAGATGCGTTTCTATTTTGGAATTGTATATCTTTTATAATTTTGCGTAGTGCATTCTTCGATAAAACCTTTGCAAATTGTCGGGGCCTAAGCCAGAGGTGCAATCTCAATTAGAGGCAAAGCTCCGTTGCATCACCAGTTACTTAGCACAAATTTATTGGAAAAATAAAAAAATGTAAATATCGCAAAAACTCTCAATAATCAGTAGTGTCTGCCCGAAACTGACTTTTTAAGCCGCTACCGAAATTTGGTTTTCGTTCCGGTTTCGGCCGAAATCAAAAAGGAAATTGAGAAAATATTTCTTTTTTCTTAGAAAATTCAATTCAACTATATAAATTATTGTCTTATGTCAAACTAAGGCTCTTATGGATTTAGGAGATTAATTAGCATAATAAAAAAATATTTATTGAAATGGAAAAAAGTTAGTAGTTGTAGTAATCCAAATTAAATAATAAAAATAGTAATCAGCTAACATATATGGAATTATTTTGGAAGATATTAATGTAATGTATTTAGTTTTTTTAATCAGCTTCACCATCATTTACAAGGCACTAATTCTTACTGTACAATAATATGAAATATTGATTTTTTGGACGGGAAAACAATATGGTTATTGTCACTTGGTTTAGCAAATAAAATTAAACCGTAAGGTATAGAAACTCTAGCCCTGAGTGGAGATTCACAAATATAAATCTCTGAATATATCGCAAACTGAATACATCCTATGCATTAAACGCATGTTAATATTTGCAAAATGTGAAGAGTAATGTAAAAGCTATGTCGATGGACGTGACGTTCTTACCTCTGCCGTTTCGCCCACTTTTTCCCGGACACAAATAAATTTGTCCGATTCCATCGTGAGAGTGTTAAAAGATATGGAAGCTGGATTGATGCCGACATTTGTGAGCTGGAAAAATGCACATAATGTAACATTAGTTTCCACAGTGTAAAAACCCATTGTGTATAGGAATGTAAAATAGCCTGACAAAGCCATAAAATTAGAACATTCTAAATCGGGTATCATAGTTATGTCGAATGCAAGCCCATTAAGAATTATCAGTTACTCATCAGTCTCATAAGACTCATCAGTAAGAACATCAGTAAGAACTCATCAGTTACTAATTTAAATTTATTTATTTTTAACTATACAGAGTGATTAATATCCACCGTATTTGCTTGCCACCTTAAGATTTCTCATTAAATTCGCTACAAAAACTATGGTTAAGTTTTTTTAGTTTCATGATTTTTGTATATTTATTTTTATAAAAAATATCTAAATGATGTAGTTATCAAATAACAGCAAATAAGTTTGACACTAAATCACCTGTCGAGATAATTATTATGTTGCCTAAATGGATCCCCCCTTACCGATGCATAAAACCTTGAATATCTAGAAAATTATTATTTTAATTCAAAAATATCTAACTATATTGTAGCAAATTTAAAAAACATCTCGTGGTGGAAAGTAAATTCGGTCAACATGAATCACCCAAGCATGGTAACAAAACACCACTAGCTATTTAACAAATACCTAAAATAATACAGTAAAAAGAGAATGTGTAAAAAAAGATCATAATCTGCTTTCCTAAGTGACTCACTGATCACAAAGCATAGAATGAGCGCAACGCTCTGTTGATCAAGGGCTCATGACAAATGATTACCAAGGCACAGCGTAAAATATTTGTAGTAAAAACAAACTCATTCGAAAAAAGGGAATATGAAAATGTTAATGGGATGAAAATGTAGAACAAATCAATAAACACAGCCTACGAGGAACGAAAACGATGGAAAATTGTAGGTAGGCAGGGGGTGGATCACAATCCTTCAACGTTCTGTCAGCGGGCCAATGGCGGCGGTCACTTGCGCACTGGGAATTGCGCTTTCGGTGAAAAATACCTAAATATATACATAACTCGAACATAAAATAATTATAATACACTGCGTTACGACTATATAAACCATATTATACACTTTAAATAGAATACAGCCTATATTCTATCGAATTAACAACAAACAAGATAGCCGAACGATGGGCGTACTCACCTGCAAATGCTCCTGAAATCGTATGGGTAATATTTGCGTCATTTTCTCGGTTCCTGTTCAATACCGGTCGCAAATTAGTATCTTCACAATTCCAAAGAACGCAAAATCAATTTCCTGAAATAATTCAAAACGAGAAGTGTCAGAAGAGCGACCAAACTTCGCCGCTATCTCATACGAATGACACGCAACATGGCGAACGGCAATCGCAGGGACCGCGTACTAATATTTTCTATACGGTTTTGTGAACAAAATAACGGATTAACACTTTAGAATGGTTCGAAAAATAAACGTGCCTAACTTACTCCCACATGAAAAATCCCGCACGGAATAAAAATCAATCAAAACCGAAAACCGCTCGCACCGCCCGACGATGCCACATACACAACGAATGAATGAACGACGAAACGGTTTTTTTTTTCTTGATTTTAGGCCACTTAGGTTAAAGTTGAAAACCGCGCAAGCCAGCTGTTGTAGCCAACAAGAGACAGTCATTAAGAAGGTTACATACAATTCGTTATAATAATATTTCTCTATGAAGTATACAGTACTCTACAAAATACCTACTCAACAATACTAAGGACAATTAATATAATTCACCGTATACCACAATATATAAAATAGTCGTTAGATAATACACAAGTATGTGAATATTTTTATATACTACTTTCGTTAGTAAAAACCTAGAAAAAATCGCAATTCGAAGTTTCTCATGTTTTAAACTAGATACCATTTATGTCTTTATAATAAATACGGTTCTCTAGACTGGACTAGCTGTATATTGTCAAACTTCATCACGTGTCAGGTTCAAAATAGCTAACTTAGGGTTGAGAACTATGTTACGTTGTTATGTTCAATAGTGAATATATGTTATTATTTACTCCCGTGTGCCGTGTCCTTCGCAGAACAATTTATTGTACTTTAACATTCATTTTAACAGTTCGCCCTCTATTCTTGTCCTATAAATAAAGTTAGGTATCTTCTTGGGTGCGATGTTTGAATCTCTTCAGGGTTAAGAAGATTATTGTCTAGACTCTAGAAGCTGGTACCTTTTGCGAATTAGAGGCCTACATCCAAGGAGTAAGTAATAGGGGTTTCTGAGCTCTCTTGCCAGAGCCTGCACCTGTCGCTGTCAGATAAACTCATAAGGGATGTTGATTTAGCTTGCAGTGGCGTTAAGGTTCTAGATATAATCCTTAGTTGGTTCCGGCTTAATTTCAGTACCTAGCTTAGACAGTTTTTTGTGCGAGAATCCTATTATGAGTTCTTTGGCTTGCTTTTGCATGAACAGTTCTGACCAGTAGGGCTTTGGTTTCTAGCCCAGATTTTTTACAGTCTGTTGATCATGGGCGTGTTAGCACCTTTCCTGGCCAACTCGTCCGCTTTTCATTACCATCAATACCTGAATGACCTAGTACCCACATACGTGTGACTGTTGTGTGGTGTGAAAGCGTTAAGCAACACGTTTTAAAGCAGCTGCACACAGTTTAATCCATCTTTAAACGATGAAAGTAAGATATTATTGTGCTTTTGAGGATGTGTATTGAAATCTTTATGATGCATGTTATAAATACAAAACTAAAAGTAAAAATTAATTTTGAGTCATTTAGGATCGAAACGCACTATATTCATTTATTAATTGGTTTGAACCCTATGACACGATGCAAGAAAATGACACATGCAAATATTAAATATTATATTATTTTAGAGTGCCTACGGTACCTAACCGCCAGCCTAAATTATATTTTTTATAAATAATGTGGTCCAAATAAAGCAAAAGTATGCTTTGTTATACAGACGTCTGTATTTAACGTTTTAAAAGAATGTGTTATGTAAATATATATATATTTTATAAATAAATAAGATTTCATAATTCATTGCTTATTTGCTCATTCCCGACTGACATTGAACTGTCAAAATAACAAGTACCTAACAACAAAACAAATGTGAAGAGAGTGACAATGATTTTACTCTGTCGTGGAATATCATGCACTGTCACGTTATAAATGTTCGTAATAATATTTGTTAGAAAAAATTGTTGTAATACACAAAAAATCTCATATATTATCTATTAAAAGTGGTTGATTAAAGGACCTTTTACGCTCACGCTCTGGTTTGTGTACAACCTGGCATCATGGTCCGTATAGTGAAGTTATGTGTTATTAATATAATTAGATGACCCGGATGATAATTTTTATGTCTGCTTTTAGTTTCCATTTGGATTTAATATGTTTCATGAAATAACTCGACCATTCAACACAACGTACTGCTGCTATTCGGTATCAATGCTTCCGGGTAACGAAAGGCAAGATGTGGAAAAAGGAGGAAAAAGTAAGTTGATAGTGTTTTTACAAATTGCGATTTTATTTCAATCTGTTTCCAATATACCAATGAATTGTCCACACATCTAAAGGAGACGGCTTGCTTTCGAGTTTTTTTGTCTATGACATGTTAGTAATGCATTGCGTTGGTAATCCCTAATACACCAATATTATCTAAAGTTCTTTATTTTTATCGAATAGAGTATTGTTCTAAAAAGTCAACAAGAAGGAAAAACAATAGAAGCACTACTAATTTGGAAATTTTTATACCTAATTTACATATCGGGTCCAGAATTTCTACATTTGAAATAAAGCATTAAACTACAGTTTTACATAAAGAAAATAAATACTTAAATCTAATGTAAAATTAATTGTCATGATTGATAGATACTTCACTAGAAATGTTGTATTGAATTTGAATGTTTATTGTTTTACTTACTAATTATTTTCATTGTATATTTCAGTAATAATGCCACCCTCGGCTCTCGAGCAGTTGACTCGATTAAATATAGAATATCCGATGCTCTTCAAACTCACAAATAATAAAACTAAAAGAATAACACACTGTGGAGTTTTGGAGTTTGTAGCCGACGAGGGAAATGTCTACTTACCGCATTGGGTGAGACCTAAAATATTTGTATTATTTTAATTTATAATTAAATTTAAATTTTAAATTCGTTGTTCAGCCAATATTTTAACCAAGGGGGTAAATTGATTCGCATACCTATTAACTGCTTCGATAAATTGACTTTGAATAAGTCGCAATTTAAAGTGTTTAGCAATGATTTATTTTGTAAAAAAATATTAGGGTAAATTAGTTTTTCTAAATTCATGTGTAGATATGTAAATACAGTTATAAAATGGTATAGTAATATTTGTTATTAATGGTATTATATATAAAAATATTCATAGTTTTGAACATATTATTTGCCAATTATAAGAAATAAATTAAAAAACTGGTGGCAGCCTCCGCTTGGGATATTCCGTTCGGTCAACGAACTTCGCTGATCGGGAGGCAAGCGTACGAAGCGTAAGATGTTAACACTTGGTATTGAGTCAAACAATGTTTCAGATACACACAATAAAAAAAAACGAATGAATGATGATGAAATATGAGTATATCAGCTAAATAGCAGCTTGCTCAGCGAACAACAATAATAATAATTATTATTTACTATGTTGAAAAATTTAGAAAAGTTTTATTTAGCTTCTTTATTAAAACGTTAGATATGAAGTGAAATTAAGCAATATTACTGAAGGGTACTGAGAAGTTTCTGGCTGCGCGAAGTCGGTTTAGACTCAGAGTAGAGTTTTATGGTGTTTTTTAAGTTATATGCTTCTTTTGCCTAATAATGTGTTTTTTTTTCTATAGATGATGGCAAATCTAGTGCTCGAAGAAGGCTCACCCCTGCAGATAGAAAGTGTTTCAATACCTGTTGCAACATTTTCTAGATTTCAACCTCTCTCCGAAGATTTCCTAGATATTACTAATCCAAAAGCAGGTAAGCGCAAAATATTATTTTAAAACATTTAGGCACATAAACATTTCATATAACCCAAAATTTTAACAACAGTATAATTTAGTAATTTTAAAATGCAAAAATGAGGAAAATATTTTTTTATTTATGCTAAATAATACAAAAATAAAGTGAAGAATTGAAAATATCAATGAATAAGTTGAAGTAGAGGTAAATTAAGTTAAAAAATTTTTTTTTTAATAAATAGGAAAAACAAATATGTAACAGAAACAAAATAATAATTATCTAATTATTGTAGCCCCTACTAATGTAGAGTATTTTATAAGTGGGAGTTGTTTTCAGAGAGTAAGTTGTGATTTTTTTTGTTTTTAGGCAAAAAAATGTTATTCAAAAATGTTTTCATTGACACCCATGAAGTTGAATTCTTTCTAATACATATAAACCTTAAATTTACAGAAATAAGGATGCCGGTAGGAGTGTGATGTGGTTTGACGACCTACCTATTTATGCAAATTTACAGAATTCTTTATTGAGAGGGTACGATACTCTGTTTATTGATGTAACGGTTTACAATTAAATTGCTTCTAAAAGTTGAATTGCGTCAATAAGATAAACTGGTTTTTATGTAAAATCTAAATAGGTGGATTCTGATTGAATAGAAGTAGATTGAAGCCAACGAAAGATCTGTGCTCAGTATTCATTATCAATAATCAGCGACGATTTTGCATTAATTAGGCACTTTTAAAACATTGATTTAGAAAGGTGTAGGATATGCTCTCAGGAACTGATCTTGGTCGAATTACACATTCGCACCTGTACATAGAAAACATAAAAGAGACAGTATTACTCTGTGTTCCAATGTGAAAGAAGAGCGTCGTTAGTCAGCTGCATCTCAATGCTGTCATTATTTCGTTTGTATCGCTTTCGCGCCTGGACTGCCATAAAAGCAATACCGCACTGGCAAATGGTTCGATTTGAATCTGTATGAAAAAAAAATTAAAAAGAGATAATGATGGTCCTGCTTTTTAATAATCGGGAAAAAATTGCCTCTATCATGTGTACAAATGAGGTAATTGCTGCTCAACGTGCATATAGTTTACCGGTTAGAATATCAGGGGGTAAATAACGGAACGAGAGAATATTTATTTATTTTCCATTCACACTTTGCATTTATAGTAATGACAATATGTACATATAATAATAATCTGTTTATTTATTTATTTAGGTAATTACAATAATTAGGAGTTAGCTCCGGTGATAGTGTTGAGTTTATTACTAGGTGAGGAAAAAAAACTAATGTTAATGCTTAACAACTCGCCTACGCTTAAAAGCAGCCTTGGAACAAAGAAAAGGATCAAATTCTGACCTATGAAGAGCATTCCACTGGCGAATTGTTCTGGAGAGAAACAAATTGAACCCAATGTTCCGTTTTATCTTGGAAGATAAAATTTATTATAAAACAAAACAAAAAACAAATCGGAGTAAGCAATGTTGGGACATTTTGAAAATAGTGAAAAAAAATAAGTCAAATACTCTGTGAATTGAAAGAGAAAATAAAATCCTTAAAACTCTGAATAAGAGTACAATGTGTTATTGATTAGGTACTCCTTTAGAGCTTTTTTACACTTACTTTAATCATTTATTAATTTAATTTGTCCGAGGTCTCACGGTTTGCATAAATTTATCTTTCTGACGCGTGTTATGAGAAAGAATTGATGTATGTGTAGCAGTCGTTTTTTGTTAAGGTAAAAGTCGCATATGGCCTCTTGTACAAAAATACCATAAGATTTAAAACATGGGATACATTCATGATTCAGAAATTGACATTCCGGTGATAGCTCTAATGGTTTTTTTTTGAAGAGTGAAGATTTCATTTACATGCGATGCTGATCCCCGCATAAACTTTGAAAATAATGAACACCGTGTTAAAAACGATTTTCAATGTTGTATTAAAAGAAATGTATGCCGACTAGTTCATCCCCAATTTAAAACAATTTTTTTTTTGTTGCAGTGCTTGAAAATGGTCTAAGAAACTTCGCATGTTTGACTACGGGTGATGTGATAGCTATCAGATACAATTCAAAAGTGTACGAGCTGTGCGTCTTGGAAACAAAACCAGGAAATGCGGTCACCATAATTGAATGCGATATGAATGTAAGTGTGCGAATTTTATTACAAGGATTTTTACTGATAAAGGGGAGGCTGTAGCGATAAGTATGTCTTATGGGAGGTGAAAGTGTCAATCCCACATTGTTTCGAACAGAATGGGAAATTAGTTTGTTTATTTATGTTTGTTTTGTTTTTTTGTTTGTACAGTAATATTACATACAGTCAGTATTATAATTATTAACACACTCAGTGCCGACAACGGTATATCCCGTAATCACCGTATACGACAGGTGCCATTTCCGGGTAAAACTGTTACCATCTTGATGCATTTCTATTAATATTTAAAAGTGTGGCATGTCGCGTATACCTGAATTCATGAAAGGCAAAGACTTTCGGTTTTGACGTTTGATGATTGCTTATGTGAAAAGTACGCTAGTGAGTTGGAAGTGTTTTTGACGGATTTGCCAGTAAATAATTTGATGTTCGAATTGTTAATATAATATTAAATTTAAAAAAACAGGTATGTTCATAGTTTGGTACATATTGTTTGTCAATTATAAGAAATTATAAAATAAACTAAAAAACGGGTGGCAGCCCCAGTGTGGAATATTCCGTTCGGTCAACGTACTTCGCCGATTCGTGTTAATAAACACCTGTAGAGGTAATTGATAGAACGTTCAGGTTTTGTCTTTGTAATTCTTTAGGTTTGGTTGGATATTGTAGATCACCTATGGAGTAAAATTTGGTCTAAATCTGAGAGTTCTTCAATTATAAGAATAATCATTTGTGGAACCTAGCTTCCCGTACTTAAACATAATATTACAGACAATATAAATTACAATACAATATGTGTAGAGAAATTTTATCCCAGGCGAAATGGAGGAAAGCGCAAATTCTATAGCTGTGCCTTTGTATACATAATATGCGAAAGTCTTATGTCACCCTCACAGGTAGAGTTTGCCCCGCCTGTCGGTTACAAAGAGGAGCAGTACACAAAAGCTGGTTCCAGTAAGACGGATGCCGATGCCATGTCGCAAGATCCTGCGAAGCTGATGCCGGAGCCGAAAGGCTTTGTGGCATTCAAAGGGGAAGGTATCAGACTGGATGGCAAGCAGAAGAAAGCTATCAAGGAGAACGGAGCTGAAGTGTTGCGTCCTCAGAGAAATGTGAGCATTAACAACATCTTAGTCGTTTCCTATTTTAAAAAAAAGAGTAAACCTGAAAATATTCAGTACCTTTATAATCCTAATATTATTTTAAAAGTTAACATTAAATTGTTAGAAATTTTTAAATTACCTACATATGTTTTCATAAGTGTCTTTCGATTTGGTAAAAATGATTGTAATAGCTTTTTGCTTACAATTTTCACCAAAGTCTTCGAAAAAACATAATTTCGTAATGATCTATATCATATTAATATTAAAAGCATCTTGTGAAATAGGATTGTCTGTCTTGTTTAGTTTTGTGAAAAAAACTTAATTAATTTTTCGTAGTCGATTTTCCAATTCCATACCTTTTGCTGGATAGTTTCACCGCTCTCAATAAGCCGGAGAAGAGAATTTTTGAGTGCTTCACAGCGCCATTTCTTTGATAAACAAGCCATAAAAGTCAACTATGTAGGTATTTACCAATGTACTTCACCAAAACGCCTTATTCCTCTACTATATGCACATTTAGGGTTAGAAAGTTCGCAACTGTGAAATTCCCAGGTCTATCAGAGTGAAAATGTTCGCGCAGGTTATCTCGATGAGTATTACCGCCAGATTGGGCCAGATAATGGAATGTAGGCAGTCACGACAGTATATGAAAAAAATAATAGTTACAATAAACATTCCTGCTCTTATATCTGTCAATTATTTTACAGGAATATGTTCGTGGTATTCCGGACTATGACTACGTCATCGGCACATTGAAGTTCATCCGCAACGCAAGACCAAGCAGTAGCATAAATGATAACCAAGTCGTTGATCACTTTGAAGCATTTAAGGGTGAAGGTTTTGTACTAAGAACACCAAAATAATTCTTTATGAAATAGTTTAGAACCTTTTATTTAATTAAACCCGTGCGATATATGAGTGCAAGCAGAGGCCGCTTTTTGTTATTAATTTTTTGTAAACTAAATTAACTTCAGTTGGTATAAACAGTTTATAGCCGTTGATTGTACCAGCATGGCCAGATAAAAAGTTTGATCCAAACAGAATGAACTTTAAGAATTAAGATCGAATGTCGCTTATGTCTATTCTTCCTTCAACTTTGTAAAGTAAAATCTATTCCAATGCCGTATTGTCTATGATCTATAAGCCATACAGGAGGATCTCCTTTGTTCTTTGTTTTATTTTCTCTCTCTTTATTTTGTTACATTATCATATTAATCTTATTATAGTAAATTGTGCTTGTATGTATAATGATTTGTGTACTTGTTATAATCCTACTGTGTTTCTACTTGTTATAATCCTACTGTGTTTCTACTTGTTATAATCCTACTTAATGACTTTGGTCTTTGAATATCTAATTTAAAATGATCACATTGGGGTCAGCAATTGCACTGTTTTTGCGGTAAATACTATAATGTCTATAGTGAAGGAATTACTTTTGTGTGAATCTCCGAATTCACATTCGGTGCACCACTAGGTACTAGAAAGAGATGATAAGGACAATAAAATGTGGGCGCCTGTTGGGTGGTTATAATTGCGACTGATGAGTACATGGCGACTCGATTGTAATCCGACCATAGACAATATGTTAACCTGAGGAAGGGGGAGCGCGAGACAGTTTTGCCACCGCTGTAAATTCAATATGTATATTTTTTTGTCGCATTTATTTTACCTTTATTTCAACAATACATTTTATTATATTTTCAGCTATTACAGTGTCAAGCGCATCAAATTTTAATGTCTCACCATTTACACTCATCTTTTACCAATTTAATTAGAGCCATTTTATTCGTAAAATTGTCCAATGCAATTGCAATTGAATTGAATTGCAATTGCAATTGAATTTGGCAACCAATTTTTGAAATATAAAAAAGAAAGTATGTATAAAAAGGACAGATCCCAAAAAATAAACGTTTTTTTACAACCAATAGGACTGGGACATGAATGGAAAAACAGAAACATTATTTAAAATTTGGAAAATGTTTATAAAATAATAAGACGTTTGTTGAAAAATAATGGAATGGATGGAAATAATATATTAGAAAATTTCTATATTCTGCTAATGTATTATAGGTATGGATGAGGCGTTGCGATTTGACGCGACATAAAACGGTGTTTCTTTGCTGAGTTTTGTGGTGGACGTGGTCAGCTTTCCCTTCCAGTAACAAACTATGTCAAAAGAGAGACAGTGTGACTGTCAACCGACGTGCGACCGAAACAAAATGAGCAAGCTAAGAAGGCTCATTGAGTAGCTCACAATGCCGCATCTATACCTATAATACAGCCATGGCTGTGGCACTATACAACATTGTAAGTGTATATTGTAACATTGAGACATTAATATTTTAACGCGTTTTATCCCAAAAGCAGCATGAATCAGTTTCTAATATTTGTATGGAGTAAGAAAGTTGATAGGACTAAAGGCGTACGCCGATATTCATAACCATAACTGAATTTTGTAGCTCAGTGTAAAAGTATATATTTAAAGTATATTATCTCATCCGTGTCATTGGTTAGGAAGTATCTGCCTTTTATCAATTATCAAATTGACCCACTAGATAACCGCAAAAGCTTTGTTCATACTTGGGTATATTCCAGCATTTTCGAGTTATTCTCTTAGGCAGTAAAAAAAAAGCACATTGATGCAATTATACTAAAAATATGCAAACCATACACGCTTTTTGGTTTTTGACTCCCACAGGCAATAGTATTTCTTATGACGATTTATTAAATTTATTAAATATTAAATTTACTATTTGAAAATCAATTTTGCTGTATACTTTTATATAAACTTTATTATTACTCTACTAACCTACACAAAATTGTTTAAGATAATATTGAAATAAACTTAAAAAATATTTTTTTCTCATTATATGCTAAAGGTATTAGCAATTTTTTGTTTTAACAATACTCGCAGTAGCAAATTACATTACGGGGTTAAATTTTTACATTTTTATACATAGCGGCCTCATTAGGAACTGTTAGGTCGAGGGGAAAAGTAAAGCACTGTTAACTAATCATGTGGGCACTAAGGAAGTATTCCTATAGCTACTCAAAAAAAACCTTGCTGGCTTCAATATATATTTAAAAAAATAACATCACTGAAATAAATTTCGAATATATTTTGTTGTTTTATTTGGAATAGCAACTTTGGATTTTGTTAGAGCAGGCAGGATTTGTGATAGAAATTATGACAAACAATATTTATTTAATCACGCGAGTGAGCCAAAAAACAGTTGTTGGCGAGTGGCATGGCAACCGAACAGACAGAGAGGTGAGGAGCGAGCGACTAGGGCACAGCCATCACTGCTTTAACGCAATTAATCTGTAGGGCCCGAATCACAAACTCCAACAAATTTAACTTACTTTGAAAAATAGTAAGTGATGTTACGAAAATTGAATTATGTATGAAAAGTCAGATTTGTCCATGTTCGGGAAAAACAATAACGGGACAGGTGGGCATCGAGCATGACAAATATTGCCTCAATTTGGCCTAACTGCCTGCTAGTACTTTAGTAGGTATGCCTAGCGTCGTCCACCAATCGGGATAAGAACAAAATGCAAAATGTCATAACACAAAATATTTTATTATAAAAAGTTCATATTCCTAGTTGAAAATGCATTCACAAATACTTTACGTAAGACTTAAAACTTATGTATATATATTACAGTAGGTATACTTATACGTTCAATTATTTGCATCACTATAACTTCCTCACCTATAATTCTTTCATTCTTATAAACTGTGTCCCAAGATGATTCCCGTTATTAAATCAGTTAATTGGTCATGCGAATTCAGGTATTATTTGTGAGGTTTTGTGAGGTTATTTGTGAGGTACGTGATATTAAAAGGTTCTTGTAATAGGTAAGACAGCTGATGCTATGTGTCGGTGGCTTTGTCCGGCGAGTCATTCATTCATTGCGATGTTAACATAAGCGTAACGCGGTTAAGGTTATCTTATCGCGTCGCAAGACTGGTAATTCTCATAACATAAATAAATTTGGTGATGAATTACTTTCACATTTTTTAAAATAATTTCTATCTCATAATAGGGAACACAAACACGTCATTAAGTCTTCAGGAAAGTTCTTGGGACGCCTGTATACATATACATACGGGTCATTGTCAAAAAAAGAATAAACTTATCCTAATCACGACGCTAAAGACTGATGAACTAAAAGTGAATGCCATTAGTTGCAAATTTCATGATAAGATAATAATGAAATAGTATTAAAAAAATACCTTATTAAAAACACATGATTAAATAGTTTATCGTCATTAGTTTCAAAAATGCAATACATTAATAGAATAAATTACTCATTTCTTTAGATCCGAGAGTAATGTTACTGTCCTTATGATTTATTATAAACACAACTCTTTAAATTGTATAATGTTGTTTAGCTTGTTACTTCTCCGGGTTAGAAACAGGCATCCATATATGCATCATGAGGCCGTTAACAGGACAGTAAATGTAACGAAGTCCAATCTTAGAAAAAATTAAGAAGTCTCATAATTTAATTACAATATATTTGAATATAGGTGCAAGTGGAAGTTTAGAGCATTGAATTGATTAGCAGGTATACAAAAAACGCTACGTGGCTGGCAACAGGGGAATGGCAGGGACGAACTGACTACTAAAAGCCTAAAACAAGAATTTTTAGTAGTGTAAAATGTTTTGAAAAATTGTGTTTCCTCCCTCTGTTAATTGTTAGGATGAATAATCCTGTGTGTATCATTGGTTACATTTACAAAAAAAAAAACCATTGTGGGATGTTAATTTTTATACAAATTACATACAATAAAATACACTTTTTTTGAGAATGACCCACATATTTTCGTGTGGCAGTAAATTAATTATAGTTTTAACTATCTAAAAACGTTTTAAGAACTCTTCCGAACAAATTCTAGCCCTAGCATTCACAGCCAGTTTCATTTCACTTATTTCCTTATCAATCTCCTCCATGAAGAAAATAACAAAGTCGACCAATTTGTGCTTGTACATTTGCTCCGTATGGAAATTGGTAATGAGGAAACTTATGTGGTAGCCGTCGATGGGCTTCCTGCGCAGGACGATGAAGCTCTCCGCGCGCATCATCATGAATCTCATAAACTTCTTGCACAAGATTTTCTCAATTTCGTCCGCCTGCTTGATCATTATGCTGATTCGAATAGAGTTTATAGACGGCTCGATTAGCACTTTTTCATTCGCGTTTCTCGATATTGTCACGGGGTTGAGCAGAAGCTCGGTACTAGATCTGACCTCCACTTCTGGTTTGTTGTATCTTTCCACGACTTGGGAAGAAAAATGCTCCAGACACATAGCGGCTTCCAACGTATGGCGAACAGCATTTAAGTAAGGCTTCAGCGTTGCAGACATTTTTGTATTCTCTAAAAAGCGAAGACAGTATAGCCACACCTAATCTACAAAGCTGACATAATTTGCGGTGGATTAATCACAACCGGTACAAATTTCCTTCACGGGCCGAACCGACACATGGATAAAAATGTTTACTGCGCCTGGACAGTGGACACTAAAATATTACTAAGCTGTCAAATTGTATAACTTTCTCACTCTAACATATGCCACTTAGTATCTATATAAAGATCTCCACTTATGCATCATTTTTAACTAGTAGCTTACTGGTGTTTGCTGATTTGTGAATACGGAGGGAGTACATAGACAATACATATAAATGACAATCAGTAATTCATAGACAAATAGTTTATTTAAATATTTATAACTAGGTACTAAACCTTTACTCCTAATTTAGACTTATTCAAGTACACTAGGCGATATTTGAGCGAAGCAGTTGCGATCTGGAATTGACCAAGCAGCGTTGCGAGCTTGTGAGCAAACTAGCGTATATAAAATTTAAAATTGCCATATTTTAATATGAACTTCCGGACACTTTTTAAATAATTGAGTTATGCTTTGTTTTTTCTGTTATAATCACAATATACACAAAAATATAAAATTAAATTAAAAATCGCGGTATAAGTCAAATTCATCAGTTTTTATTGTGATTAAAATTCACAATATTACGTCTTTATTACTCAATTTAATACTCGAAATGTACCTAAAACACATGCGGCATTTCCTCGTATAATCGCAATGCAGACACTTTGCTTGAGGAACCTTTTAGAACGAGGATCACCACAAAATACACTTTAATTTTGAACCAATTACATTTATAAATTTTATGGCCTCTTCACTCCAAGAACCTAAGGTTTCCGCTCCCCGTATGGATGAGAATTCGGCTGTGCTAAGAATATCATTTAGATTGCTCTCCTAAGAATATCATTTAGATTGGAATATCGAGACAATATCCCAGCACTTCTTGAGCAGCTTAATCCATGACGACCCAATATATCGACAGAAGACTCACAAACAAATTTATGTTTCTCGCATATGCCACAACCTAAACGAAGAGCCACTGCGATTCGCAAACAGGTATTGTCTTATAGAGTCCCAGAAAAAGGGAATGAGATTACATAAAGCCAGTAAATGGATTCAAGTGTGGACACTGCAAGGATTCTAGCCTGTTCTGTAGGCGATGCAGATGAAAGTAAGGCCTCGTGTATCCGATTAACTCATATTTTTTTTCTTTTTATTTAAGTTCTTTATTTATAAACAAAGTACATATTTTATTTGTTTGTTCACTAAACCCTTGCGGGTTTTTATGTGAACTCATTCGTTCCCACTTTTAACTTATTTAATAAAATTTATATATACAATAACATATTCAATATTAACATATAACACTTTTAACAATGGTGAGCTACACATGACGGTATCTATCCAAACTGTCTTTAATATGTTTATTTATAAAAAACGGTCACTTCCAATCGCGTCGGTCTTGTTATAATATATCCCAGGAATGTTGACGTATTTTATTATTCGGTTTTTTTTTCTGGGCATTGTATTTTCCAAGCATTTAAAGCCTATAAGCTGATAAATAAATTAACCAATAACCAAAACTCCAATGTTTTGAGTTATTTTTTTTTTACGGTATGCTTTTGTTCCTAACTCAATTTTACTCTTTGGTTATTACTTTAAACCATCTGATTATTTTTTTTAGTTAATTATTGTAATATTATTATATATATATATAATATTACAATAAATAATACTATAATATTATATTATAATACTGTCAAACTTTTATATATGTTAAACTAAAGGTGTTTACCTATTTTAACATAAAAATCATCTAATTAACGGTATTTAAGCAATACATTTTACAATTTTACTATATCTTAACGATTTGCACGTAATGTGCATTTATTTTACACTTTTCTTTTTCTTTTTAGCCATGACGATTCATTTTCATATAAACTACGTTGAACGTAAGTTATTCTTGTAAATATCCATTATACCATTCACTTCTCATTCATTATACGTCATATTCGTTACATTTTCACTTTTTTTCATAATTATTGTTTAATTTTTAAATCATTTATTCACTACTTTAATGAAAGTTTGACCGTATTGCATATCGCACAGATAGGTAGGTGAGAGTGAAAGACTTTCATAAAATACAGGCCTGTATTTAAACCAGCGTGCATTACCTCAAGCGATGCAACTATCTGTGCTTTCGGTATTAATTTTTCTTTGAACATTCTGGCTATATATTTTATTTGCAAAAAAATTCAATCCTTAAAATATTAAAAAGCATTCGAATTTTCCAAATGTCAGTACTGTCAAACTTTTATATATGTTAAACTAAAGGTGTTTACCTATTTTAACATAAAAATCATCTAATTAATAATATTACAATAATATATATATATATATATAAAATATCAAATAAATTACCTATTTAGGTCCATCATAGTCCGTTCGTTCAACCATATAGGCCTAACTAATCAAAATAATATAAAAAAAAATGATTATGTAAATGTGCTGGCAAACAACTACTCTAAACAGCAATGTGGTGGTCATACAAAGAATATGAAGAAAGTTCTGATTCTGTCAAGTTAGCATAAAATTATACCGCGTTGAGTTTAATATTTTTTTACAATTTAATTTCATCACATATACTCAATTGGTTTGTTTGATTTGATAAGTTGTGAAGTGCCTTGCTTTATTTTTAAGGGTCTGGTGAGGCCCCGAAGGCTTTTCTTTATTGTGCCCTTCTCTGCGTGGAATTTCCATGTGAACTTTGTTGCGTGACTTTACTTTTGTGTCTAACTACTCGTTCCGTTAAATTTGTCAAGTTAGGCCATGGTTAACACTACTATTCCTAATTCCTACCTACTGATATTTTAACACATATTTGAATGAGAATCTTGCGCTTCGGTTTTTTACAGTAATAAAATTCAATACCTGATAGTCACACCTATATAATTCGATATAAATCACTATCGTATTTCGGAATGGCCCTTTCTGGCTAAAACGCGGATATCCTCGAGGGGAAACTTCCGAAGATGGAAATTATGCTTCACTATTGAAAAAAGCTCGTCTGTTGTTGTTAATGGGAAAGTCTGGTCTGTAATATTTGTAATTTTGATGGACTTTCACTACCATTGACTGCAGTAGACGATCATCTTTCACCCGTTTTTGGTTGAGTTGCTCTTGTAACCACGCCTCTCTTAGTTACTGTAAGTATGTTTTTTTAATATTATGTTATTTTGTATCATTAATCACTGGAAGTGTATATTACTTATTTAAATATTACTATAATAGTAATACTTATTTAAATAGTGTATATATTACTTATTTACATTTTTTCATTATAGTTTTTTTTTGCAATTCTACGAGCGCTGATCAAAAAATATACTGAAAAGTTGTAGTTTTAAAAAAAAACTTTATTCCTTAATATCAATATTGTCCCCTTTAAAGCAATCACTGTAGGATGTAATACACTTCTGTCAGCGTCTTTTCCAATCTACAAAGCATTTCCAGAATGCACTTTGTGATATAGCCTTCAGTTCCTTAGCGATTCGGTCTTTATCTCATCTATGGTCTCGAAACATCGACTTTTCATAGTCTCTTCATCTTTGGGAACAAGAAAAAGTCATACAGGGCTAAGGCTGAGACATCAATGTTGTCTGGTTTTAAGTAAAAAAATCGCAAACAAGCTGCGAGGTGTGAGCGGGCACGTTATCATCGTGCAATTGTAACGATTTGTTCTTCCACAATTCTGGTCTTTTTTGCAATGGCCTTACTCAAATGGAGTAAAACTTCTAGCTAATAATCCTTGTTGACCATGCAACCTGGCGGTACAACTTTGTGTTGTACAATCCCATTGTAATCGAAGAAAAATGTAATGAGAACCTTGACTTTTGATCAAACTTGACATGCTTCTTTGGGCCTTGACTTCTGGAGTCTTCCATTGGAACAATTGCACCTTTGTTTTAATATCATATCCATACACTAATGATTCATCACCGGTTATGACCAGTTTGAGCAATTCTGGGTCGTTGGCAACTTCATCTAACATTTACTGGGCCATGTCTTTGTGATTCTGCTTATGTTGAAGATTTAACAATTTTGGCATGAGTTTGGCGGTTACTAGAGACATACCCAAAATGCTGATGATAATTGATTCACAAGATCAGTATGAGCCGCCAATTTTCTCTGCAATCTCTTTAATAGTGATTCGACGATTGGAAAGCACAATTTCTTTTATTTTGTGGATGATATCATTATTAGTCGATATTCTTGGCCGACGATGCCTCTCGTCATCTTCAACGTCTTTCCCTCTTCGAAAAGTTTATACGTGTTCTCTAACATTCCGACCACGGCACTGCATAAAATTTAGTTTTTAACATAAAATTTAATACAAATTCTTTGCTTTATCATTTTCACCCTAGAAAATTTTTGAAAATTAAAATAAAACATGTCGTAATGGCTAAAAATACACATTAATTATAAACATGTGAATAGAAAAAAAATAGACTTACAATGACGGATTTAAATTAGAAATTCAAATAATCCGTGTATTTTTTGATTAGCCCTTGTATGGGCCAAAACCAAATATTGTTATATATATTGTGGGAACAAAAAACTGATAGTTAAGTGTTATTAAAATAATTATGGACTAATTACTGCAATCATTTTATAATTTTACATTCTTCTTAAACATTTTTCTCAAACCAGCAAAAATACCAGAGCGCTCATGAGGTTCCTAATCGGCTAGAAAATAATTCAAAATGTGAGAGTTGTAAGCCATAATTAGTTACATAATGTTTAACCTAAAAAAATGTGTAATATTTTATTTATTGTACAATATTACGTACCTATGTTAATAAAAGTTGGCTCAGTCTTCCTAATATTTTTTTATATACATTTTTATTCTGTAAGGTAATAATGTATGAAGATGTGTTTTCACAAAGTCTACTTAACGAGGCAGCTCCAGTTCTAAGGTAGACAGGACTCATTGTAAATATTTCGACTTAAAAACAATAAAAACTAAATTAAGTAATCTGTGTTATCCTATTAAGTATAATAATATATTATATATAAATGTTTATTATATGGTACGTATTGTATGAAATTAAGGAATAAATATGAAATTAATAGAAAAAATATTTACTTATTATTAGGTATGTAGCTGAGTTTTTTAAAGGGGCCACTGTGGAGAAATTTTTAAGTATGGCAGATATTTTTTTTCCCTATGTCACCTACTAAGATTTTATGAAAAACTGCATTATTGTTTTATTATTATATTTATTTGTCATAATACAAATTTTGACCAAAATTATTGGGTTTTTTTAAAGAAATCAATTCTATTTTTGCTTAGTGAAGATTGACACTGTTTTCCCGCCATAAGCTCGGAATAAAACAAGTTAAAAATAGAATTTTAACACGTCCACAACACAATTTAGGTAAAAACTATTTTTATACATAAATTCTATTTCTCATAACAAACAAAAAACTGTATGCGAAAATTAGTGTAAAGTTGCTACACTATTGATAATTGGTAAGTTATAAAATAAAAATAAACCATGTCTGACTTTGTCTTCCTCCCATGAATGAATAAAATACATTTTTAAAATAGAACTGTAATTAAAACAAATTGTAAAAGTAGGACATACACACCATTACATGTAGTAAAAAGAAATCAATTTTTCAATAAGTAACTCAAATTGGTGACAGAGTTAGTGACTTTTAGAAAAAAATCTCTATCTGCAGTACTTTAGGATTCCCCATAGTGGCTCCTTTAAAAAAATCGAATAATAAACATCGCTTATGGTTGCATTGAACTGACTGAACTGATTAAAATTATTCTTATTTAATATTGATAATAAAAAATATTAATCATCTTCCTTATGCCGTTTGTATATATATCAGAAATTATCCTTTCGATGAATTGCAGGGCGGTGAACTTTCCAGTCGGTAAATTGTTGTCGGTGAACTTTCTGTAAACCATAAAATATTATAATATTTATTTGCAAAGTTATAATTTTCCGCGTGTGCTTGAACATTAAGTGCCCAGGATTATACAAGTGTCCCGAGACCGTTCCCGAAGATTTAATGTGGTATTTATATTCCCTATTACGAGCAGGAAATTTTATAAAAAAATGTGAAAATGAATTCATCCCCAAATTTATTATTTTTATTAAAACGCATTAAATTGCGCAAATTGGCATTTTATTTTACGACGCGGCACGATGCATTTCGTTTGGCGAAACACAGTAAACAGCTGGGAACAGAAAAGCGAGAGAGCGATAGACAATGGTCGTTGCTTTCTCGCTCTTCTCAGCAACCCCCTTAGCCCACCTTCCTACCGTGATGGTTAACATCTAGCGCATAAGAATGGTTTAATATTATCATACATTTTTTTTTCTCAGAAACTATGACTAAGTATGACTATATATATGGTTTTTACAAATAATTCTTAAAATCGTAGGACCAATTACCTGGATTTTTTATCAGGAATTTTCTTGGGACACTGTATAGTTTTAATTAATGCTAGATTAAACTGAGGCACTCTTTTGCCTGATGAAGTTTCAAGTTAAAATAGAATAGTATGTTTTTCCTTAATATAAAAAATGTTTTTAATGTAACTTATTTTTTTAGATAGTATTTATCTTTATCTATCTTGCTATTATTTATTGCATTAAGAGTTTATAATATATTTTGTCTATAGAAAAAAATAACTTTTAAAACTCAGGTATAACTAAATAAAAATTTTATGTAATTAGCGTCAGAAAGCTATTCATTGCTAAACAACATTTCAATAACTCGGCAAAAGTTTCACAATGTTGTCTTAGAATCATATAGCAATGCACGAACCGCGGACAAAATTCCTAGATCAGTTCTAAATTATATTATTTTGTAAAGTTATAAGCTTAAGTTAACTAGTATATTTCCTAGTTTTTTTTACATTTGTAAGTAAATTTTACTTTCATTCAAATTTGTTCAATATTTTTTAATCATATTCATCGCATTAACCCCCAACTATTTTTCGTATAATTCTATTTACATTGCTTTTATATCATTGTTTGTTTCATCTACAATTTCTGTTAGGTCACAATAATTAAATAAATGTTATTCATTTTATAAATACAATATATTTACGTATTGGTAGACTGTAGGATCTTGATAATCTGGATTGATTTGAAATAGGGCACTGCTGGATAATCAAGATGACCGAATTATTATTACTGGATAAAAAGGTGCTCTTTAATCATGCAGGTTAATTTTATTCATTTAACCCAGGCCAACTGTTTCAACTGGTCATTAAAACTAAAAGCGGAACTATTCCTTCAAAATCTAGAGAATAGAATAGAAGGTTCTTCATTATATTGCATTTCTGTATACATATTTTTGTTCCTCAAGCGGTGTACTATTAATGTTTTAAGCCTTAACAATCTATAGATATCATTTATGTAGTTTAGCTCGTAGGCTCATTGAGTCAAACATGTATTTTTATAGTTTTGTGATGTTATAACAAGGAAACTCTTCAAGGCCCGGGTCGCGTGCTGACACGGTGCCTCATTAATTTTTATTGTCAAAGGGATATAACCAGTCCTTAAAATTTTTAATATATGATATTTATTTTACTTAATTTATAATAAGCTCAAATTCTGTCTGATTTGGTATTTATTTGTATTTTAACATAGCTGTTATATATTTCTGTTTT
Organism: Neomicropteryx cornuta; assembly: GCA_020383195.1. Classification (NCBI taxonomy): domain Eukaryota; kingdom Metazoa; phylum Arthropoda; class Insecta; order Lepidoptera; family Micropterigidae; genus Neomicropteryx; species Neomicropteryx cornuta. The sequence continues at coordinate 10,990,998 of JAHKQU010000026.1, read as the reverse complement.
TCTTTAATAAATATTTCTTATTGTATTGTGTGTTTCTTAACTATACAATAAAAGGGGTATTAGTTAGGTGATGTTTATCTTACCTAATATCGTTTACCGCAGGTGACTCTTGGTTAGGCTATTAATAAGAAAAAGTACACAATGGACACCGACCTGACGGAAAATCCTCCGAAGAGAGTCAAACTAATAAAAACTGAAGAACCAGAGGAGTCTTCATCGCCGAATCAAACTGAAAATATACCATGTGATACTCCGGTGGACAGTGATCCTATCGCAAAGTACTCACAAGTGGGTGAGAACTTTGGCATCACGCCGGAGGAGATCCATCGGTTAAAGCAGTTCCACGTTCTTGACGAAGTCGGAGAATCCAATGATGTTGGTGAAGACGATGAGAATGCGTCAAATAGCGCTGACGAGGAGTCTAACAGTGGCGGTAAGTAATATTATTTTTACATTAGATATTTAAGAGGACACAACCCACATTTCTCTAAACAAAAGTTGTAGTATTATGAGAAATAATACTGAATTTTGTTTCATCTCATAATTATCTGGAATGATGTAGAATGAAAAAGGTACATTTCTACCCTCTTTGTCTAAAATTTATGCAGCATTACACTGATAACATCACTTCGAGAGGCCCTTAAACTTCATCCGATGTATCTGTGAGGGGAGTTTTTAAACTCATGACTTAGCGAAATTGAAGGACGCCACGTGCCATATGCAATGAACATTGGATCAGGTAGGTACGGAGTGTGTCAGGTACACCGACCTACCTCTGTGTCAGTATTTTACGGCGCGTGTATGGACACGAGCGCGACAGATGGACTCTAAGACGCTGAGAGCAAGGTCCCTCACAGCTTTGTGAGTGTAATATTTTCTAACCGTTCAGAATAAAACGTATATTTATCTCTTTCACTTTTGATCAAAGTAGATAAGGTATTTTTTAAAAAGCTAATCTGAACTTAGAACCTGTATGTTTAGGGCAGAAAATATTTGTGAAATATGTTCTTTAATCAAGTTAGGATAAAAAAAGGCTTGACACAGATGGATGTAGTTCAAAACCCATCAGCTTGAATTCTCAAATTAAAGACTCTAGATCCTAGCCGTTTCAGTTATTATTTCATCATCCAAGTACAAAACTGTTAAAAAAGATAACCTAAAAATGGTTGAATGGCTAGATCGACACTAAAAACTGCGGGACTCAACGGAGACCTACCACCAGCTTCATACTTCAGCCGTGCCTCTGTACAGTCATATTTTCTTCTTTTGGGCTTTTGAGACCTAATTATATTTGTACTACATTGTTTTAGGTGTAATGGGACATGGATGTTATTATACTGTAATGATTACACAATTACACCAATAAGCTCATTATATTTATTTATACCGTTTTTAAAATGAATTACAGTTAGAAAATTACTTTTTTTGATTATGCTGTTATGTGAGTTTGATTTTGACAGTTGACTTTTGATTGCTAGTATGGATGTTTTACTGGATTCTTATTTATAGTGTCAGTCTGTGACGATATTCCGGATGAAGAGGTAGAAGCAATGTTGGACGACAAACTCCCAGACTGGTGTAAGGAGCCTCGAGAAAAGAAGGAGAAACCATACGAGTTCAAAAGGAAAACCGTTTTGGAAGGTAGGTTTATATTATCATTATAATTAAAATTATAAAATGTAATAAGATTTTGATTTTATTTTGAATTGAACTATGTTTAAAAATTTTAACAGCATCATTATGTTACAATTTTTTCAGTTAAGATCATGTTCAAATACTGTATTTTTACAGAATAAAATAAAAATAACAATTTTTTTTGAAAAGCATTGATTGATTAGGCGCATTGATGATTTTTCAGAAAAGGGTATAAATCATTTTGAAGTGCTGCCGAGTGGCTGGGTGGCGGCGACGCACTGCAGCGGCATGCCTCTCTATCTCCACAAGCCCACACGGGTCTGCACCATGTCCAAGCCGTACCTGCTGGGAACTTCTAGTGTCAGGGTAAAGTTTATGTTATACAGCATTTAACGTTTTCGTTATAAACGCGGCAGAACCTCTGTTATCCGGCTCGCTTCTATTTGCTATCTTCTGTTCTCACAAACTAGAGAAAAAAAAAATGTCTGTGGTGGATCTTCGCGGTTAATTTTGGCATTATTTGTCTGTGAATTTGAAAATTTGGAAATGAAACAAAGTAATTTTCAGAGAAAACTTGACGGTTTTTTAATTCATCGGAATGTTTCATACAATATCACTTTGTTGTTAAATTGTTTACTCGTCACATCAGTGACATCAGTCGTTTGACGTAAATCAGTGCACTCTCTAGTGGTTTAAGTCCAAAGTACGTGGCAAGTGTATCCTATGTTTACCCTAGCCAAATATAATTAAAGCTGTTATATAAGATGCGGAAAATATTTCAACTATAAAATGTCTTTAGGATATGATTTCAAAAAAGTAAATTTAGAATCTAAATAAAATTTTTACCTCTTGAAAATGGTAAAATCAAGCAAAAGAGATATCCTCCCTATAAAGCCAGAGTATTGCAAGCAACATTTTGTGGATTGCCGGTTAATTGTTGCGGCTACCACTTCATAAATATTGTATACGCAATGACATGATATGAAGTCTATTAGAAAATAGAAATAAACAGTTTTTATTGTCTGTAAAATTTCAAATATATCACTTGCAATACCTGAGTATTGCAAGTACTCCATACTCATGAGTTGAGCCATATTATATCGTCCCTTTAAAGCCTGAGCTTTAAAGGGATGATATAATATGGCTCATGCACACCCTACACCTACCCGTTAAACCGACTAGGAAGCAACTCTAGTTATTACGATATATTTTCTATATTTACAGAGACACGACATACCCGTAAGCGCCATCCCTTGCCTAAACTATCGAAAGGCGTTGGTGGAAGAGGAACAGTTTCAGAAAAAGGAAACCGAGAAACTTAATGCTATATTAAAAACGAATGGCTACACTTTGGGATCTTGCCGACAAAACGGCGAGCCCATTACCGTCAACAGCATCGCTAAACAGAAACCCACTAGCCCGTTGTCGGAGCAAAAATTAAAAGGTGTAAAAAGGAAAAAACCTTCCAAGGCGAGAAACGGCTCTAAAACAAAAGCTGAATTTGCTTTAAACTGTGATAAGATAGATGGTAATAATTCAGAGACCAATGTCATAAATAGCACGGGCACCGGTGAAGCAACTATGAACGATGGTTTGAAGGCTGAAGCAACGTCCGGATGTGACGACGCCGGCATGGCTGACAGTTCAACATCCCAAATAAACGGCCATTGCGAAGCGACCGCTCAAAATTCTCACGGTATTGTAACACAGGATGAGTCTAATTGTTGCAGTGCCGACACCACCAGTCACGAAACTCCTGATTCCAGTATTTCGAAGCCCGCCGTCACTGTGGAAGCAGATTCTAGTATTTTGGTCGGCCGCCCGCTGATTCTACCCGGAGGGATAATGATGCCGACTGCCAAGATAGAGACCACACAAGAGAATTGGAAGAAGTCTCATCTGAGTGCCGAGGAGGTCACCGACTATTGCAAAAAGCTGTTCAAATTTAAGGTCCTGAGTACGATGAAGTTCACGTGAGTAATAACAGTAACAAAATACTTCTTGTGTCATCTGGTTGAAATTTAGATGTATTGAGAAATAAAAACAAGAGTCAATTAGGCAATTAGGAGTCTCACTTTTTGAGGGAACCGATTTGCAAAACCCTATGTATGGATCTAAATAACTTTGCGCGCAAATGGCCTAACGCAAACTGTGAGTGAGTCTGTCTTGATTTTTCAGAATAAGGTTAAGGACATGAGTGTGTTCACTCAGTTAAAACTAGTATGGAATATTTTCAATGGAAATTTACCCATGCACGTGTAAAAAGTTTAATACACTATGTTGGTAGCCTTATTAGACTACCAACATAGTGTTTTTTTAGGTTTTTTTTACTCTATTGGAATGTAATATTACGCATATAATCTTAAAGAGGAGTTAAAAGCAATTAAATGAAAAGTTAGCATACTTTAGGAGTTTTAGTTGATATGATAGTCCATCTGAATTAATTTCGATTCTTAATTGGGAGCCACTAACTAGAAGGTATTTTGAATTCAGATTATCTAATTTATGTAAGACTAATGAATGAATCTGCATTGTCATATTTAATTTACTAACTCTAAGCCTTTTTATTTTGGTTGTAATGACCATTCCTTCCCAGATAAAACCTATATTCAGGAAACAGAACACTGGGTTTCAATTCTTTTCTTTCCAAGATAATTCGTGAATGAAATTGCCCTTGAAATTTGATTCTTTTCCGTGTTCGAAGGCTGTTTTTAAGCATAGGCTGCGAGTTGTTAAATATTATTTTTTCTTAATTTTTTCACCTACTAAACTCAACAGGATCACCGAAGCTAGCTCCTAAATTGCACTAATAGCATTGTACTAATCATTATTATTATATTTAATTATGTTTCCATAGAGTAAAGTATGCTCTGCATTTTGATATGATTTAATCTTTAAAATAATTTCTCGCACCTAAAATATATATTAACAAAGTTTCTCGATGATTTCACAATTATTATTGTTGTTTTTTTTTGTTGATATTTTGATGATTTTAAACTTCATTATTTGGATTGCACTCAGTATGTTTACTTTTACAGATCATGGGTGCATAAACGGAAATTCACAAAAATGCGCAAAGTCATCCAGAGGCAGACTCTCCCGGACGGAACCAAATTAATATCGTTTCCTGTTCGGAACACAATTATTAATACAGCACAAGATGGAACCGCACAAGGTCTTTTATATAATTCAATTCAGATAATAGAAAGTTTACGACGCTTTTGGCGAATAATCAGTATAGACTTTCAGACAATTCTACGTTTTTATCGCGAGGTCTCTGAACTTTCACTGTTTAGATTTCTGAAAAAAAAATACTGGTGGCCGCGCAGAACTCCTGTAATGTGGTCGACCTCGGATCATTTATTTCATTTATCGCTAATATTGATTTTCACACTGTGTTGCAACAATTAATCGTTGAACAGTTATTTTACTCTAGAAAAATATAGAGACAGTACCTTTTTTAAAAAGTAGAATTAGGTACTTAAGTTTTTAAGATGCATAGGCAAGGCGTGGATTGGGACCACCCGGACACTGCGATGATACCGTGTTATATGATCATGACGGATGACCTTCTTTACTTAAGTTTTGCTTTAGGCATTATCTCCAAGGAAATCCGGTCGCTCGTTTTCGAGTACAGTCAAGGTTTCGGTACCAATCGACATATAAGCGTCATCCAGTGTCTTTAGAGAATCCGGGGCCGTCTTGAAATTTTCATAAATTTCCGCAGGCCAGTCGAGAGAAGAAATTCAACATTTGTCAGGAAAGATTCCTACAATACATATGATTTCAGTTATACTCAGAACCTAAAATGATGGCCCACAAATCTAATAATTTAATAAAATAGACCAGACAATTGTTATTAATTATGTTATCACCAATCACTTCCATTTAAATAAACAAGCTATTTAACAAACCTGTTAAGCAATTTTAATTATAAAAAAGGGGTTTCTCAAAGTGTGTTTCTCTGTAAAGTTCATACGACAATATTATTTTTTAAATACAGTCAAATATAGTTTTCAAATTTATTTCTTATTGTTTTTTTTGTTCTTTCGGTTCCTTCATAACACGGGCCTGAACTTGGTCAGTGATGGCCATGGTGGGCACGCTCTTATCGTGAGTGTGTTTTTTTTTCAAAACTTTATTTCTACAGACTTCTCTAATCAATCTTTTTGTAAAGTCCTTATGCCACAATGCCAACATAGACATATTTTTTTTTCAGTTGTAATCGGTGCCCCAACTGGTCGCCAGGCCAGGACGGAGTGGATCATGAACCCAAACGGGAGAAGTTTCGTCTGCATATTCCACGAGTATGTGCAGAGGGTTCTTAAGGACCAACCAACGTACGTCTATGAAGAGTTGGGTGAGTGAATGGACATTTATTTATTTATTTATTGATAGTAACTTAAACATTAATTTACATATTATGTAAAGTTCTACCTAATTAGGCAATGCCCGTACTAAGTTAGACTTTACTAGAAGCATCGTTCTTATAAGTATAACCATCTCACTGCTCGACATACAATTACAATTATTAACATTGAATTGTATGCAATCCATAATATTTAAATATTAATATACGAATATATAAATGTACTGTTAATAAATAAACAATCAACTAATTATTTTTTATTCCCTATTCAACCCTTTACAACGATGGAAAGAGCAAAAAATAAGATAGACTGAATCGTCATTAGAGAGTATTCTTGCCGCTTCCAGAAAATGCGGCAACACCGTATCTAGCGACGGTGCTAATCAACGGAGTGCAGTACGGAGTGGGCTACGGCACATCCAAACGCCAGGCGAAGTCCGCTGCGGCCAAAGCGTCCCTCGAGATTCTCATGCCGGAGATGAAGGATAAGATCGCCCAGGATGGCAAGATCAAGGGGCAGGCATGCAGGCCGCAGGAGGATGATTTTACGGTAAGATCTTTCATACTTACTCATACCTTCAAAAGTGCCTTCAAATCTAACCTAAAAAGAGCTTTTTATCCAATCGAGTGGTTGATTTGTGGTTACCTCCAATTTAGTCAATTATGGTTAAATTTAGTGAGCAAAATCTTGTTTTTATTTTTAGTTCTTCAATCAAATCACAATCAATGATCCTCGAATAGCCGAGTTCTGTGATAAGATGATGGAGCCGTCGCCGCATTCCATCCTCGAGACTTGCCTCTTAAGGAACTTTGGCAGCATCGATCGGGAGATTAAGTGTGAGGTGAGTAATTGTACCATTAAGTGTTTAGAATACTAAAAAGGCTCTGTATTGTGCATGGTCTTTAATCATTCTATCTATCTAACGGTAGTAGGTATTAAGTGTCTGTTTCAAGCCAACTCAGCTGAGTGCTTAAAAGTGGGTGTTGCCGTTCCTCTCCCCCACGCTGGGACTTCCCCCCGCTTGCCCCTCCCCCTTATAAGGTGGCTATTTAAAGTCCTTTTGTGTCCCGACCGAGAAGCGAACTAAGTTGGCTTGAAACAGACACTCAGACACTTATTACCTACTAACGGCTTGTAAAAAGAGAAATACTCTGTGACGTTATAGGATAATCTTTGTGTTTCAAAAATGCAATAGGATATTTAAGTCTAGATAAAACGATATCTGCTAAGAGAGTCGCAACTGTTGTATGAAGAAATTATGGGGTCTCCTAATGTTGCTCTGAAATATTTTCCCTTTACTCTTCCGTGATGGAACCCCGCCCCCCGGTGTCAGCAATCTCCGTGGTAGCCAACTTCTGAGCTAATTTCCGTTTTTGGTCTATTTTCCATATCCATCAATTCCTTGAGTTCCGACCCCTCATAGGTACCACAGGAACGGCCTGGTGGCACAGAGTGGTATAAGCGCCTGCTTCTAAATCCAGAGGTCCCGCGTTCGAATCCCCAGTCAGTCAAATCCGGCCAGGTCATTTTCACCTAATTCAACGGCGCTTTTCTCAACACTGTCCACTGAGTTAAGTAACAAAAATAAAGACATTCAGTTACATACTTGGAGATGTTTGCCTGTAATGAACGGCCTCGCATCATTAAAACAACAATAAGGCGGTCGCAACTGTATTCAATAGCGCCTCCCAACAACACCAGCCATACGAATGAATGAAGAAGAAATAGATTATGGACTACACCCAATATAGAATCTTTTCAAAAATTTTTTTAACTTTTGCTCGCCTCAGTGCGGTACCGACGAAACTTTTCTGTTACTAAATCTATGATGCTTATTTGAAAAGTAATTTAATGTTTATATAGGTCAAGGCGTACAAACACAAACGAATCGCATTTACAATGACAGTTGGAAAACACACGGCGACAATCATTTGTCAGAACAAGAAGGACGGAAAGCAAAGAGCATCTCAAGCCATTCTTCAGGTAAAATTATGGCTTAAAGAAAAGAGAATGGATATGGCATTACCGTTGAATAGAAGCAAATGGCGCAGGCAGTGCCACGACAGAATGAGGTGTTAGACGTGTGTGCACCACGAAAACATTGAGTAAATAAGGAGGGAGAAAATAATCAAACCATAAACAATGTTAAAAACACCATTCCAGTCAAATCCAAGAAAGAATTATACAGGATGTTCAGTAAGTCGGCGTCCAGACGTAACAGGCATGTAGAGGACATTTAGAGCTACATTTTATATTACAATTTTGTTAAATTAAATTTATTTCAGAAAGAATCATAAGTGGACATTTTTGAAATTAAAACATAAACTTGAGTACGTGTTTTTTTTATAAATCAAGTGCCAAAGTCATGAACTAGAATTCTGAATTTTATAATCGCTTTCATGTATTTATTTATTTTGCACGTTTTGATATGATAAAAAAATATTTAAATTGATGCTTATTCAAGAAAATTGTTAAAATTTATTTTATTTAAAATCAACCATAAATAACGGTTCAGAAATCATTCATCGTCCATAATATAAAATGTAACCTTAAATTTTATTTATTTAACAGGTTTCCCCATGTATAAAAATGTCCTCTTTACGCCTGTTATGTTTGGACGACTACTTACTGAACATCTGTGTATAGCTAATCCAGTAGTTGATGCCTGGAACCAGCTACCTCAAGAAGTTGTGAATGTAGTAAATGTGAACCAGTTCACTAACAGACTTCACAAGTTTTATGAACAGAAAAGTGAACACCAATGATCCAATTTGACACAAGCTTATCAGCTCGAAGCAAATCAGCTATTCAGTAATTCAGGTCAGCTTACGAGCTGAATTGCTGTTCATTAATATTAATAAAATGACATATTAGTCAACTACTTCAGCGGTTAATGCCATATTCCCTCTGCTTTAATCCGCGGGTTAAACATATTTTTTTATATTTCATCACCTAGCGTAAATGGATAGTCTCACAGCTAGGCTCAGCAGATGGTCTTTACTGCGTTCACCGCTTGTTTGGCTCATCTGATTAGCCATGTGATTATCTACTAGAAAATATCACTCTGGTTACTTTATGTCTTGCCTTAATTCCCTGCAATTTAAAATTTAATGTTAGTAACAGTTGAAAAAAAAAACACAATTACAGCTTGTATTTATTTTTTGATACAATTCATTGTCAGTTTTAATTTTTTCTTGTAAAAATTAGACTTGACAGTCATAGAATGGCATTAATATTTATTTTTGCTCGACATTAACTTTGACATTGACAGGCTATTGAAGAAGGAATATTTGAAATCACACTCGATACTCATTCTTTCAATCAGCTGTCAGTAGTATAAACGTTTTATTTTATTAAATTGAATTTATTTGTAACACATTTTATAGATAAATTTTAGCTTTCTGCACTTCTCAATATAAACTATCAAATCAATATATCAAATCTCAGAATAAGTTTCAAGGGGTAACAAAGTTTTCCATTCACATATTAATTGTTTTACAATTGTAGTATTGTTGCTCTTAGGCCCTCCACCCGCACATAACCTCGTGGGGCTCGCTGCTACGACTCTACGGCTCGCGGTCCGTCAAGAACTTCAAGGAAAAGAAACAGGAGGAACAAGAGATAACGCTGCTGCAGAGCAAGGCGGCCGTCAACCAGCCTAACTTTGCGATTCTCAGCAAACTGAAGACGGAAATGAATATGCTCCACCAGAGGGACTCCGCACTCGTTCCCATCGGCGAGATACTGGTCCAGGAGGATTTGCCACTACATTCCGGCTCCAATCTCATGAATGTCGATCTTTAAGCGAGATAAAGTAATGTAGTAAAATCCGGGCAAGAGCGGACAATATTAAACGAAAAATACCAACATAGTATGAGCAACTTCTTAATGGTTCGAGAGGTTGACATTTTTATAGTATACTAATTTGGTTTTAGGTTACAATTATACGTTTTTGGCAAAAATGACTAAATATGTTACGCTATTTCGGCTACAAAGAAAAATAACTAAAGTACACTAGCTTTGCTGAAGAGGAGACTTTTCCCATGGGGACTATAAAAGAGAACCTGCATCCTGGCTTGATTTTTTCTTACATTGAATACTGAATTAAAGCCCTGAATTTACTGTACGGACGTCCTGTATGAAGATGATAAAAAAAAAATGCCAACAACGAGTCTAGCTCCGAATCAACTTAATCAACAACTGAATCTAATTCAAATTTGACTGTGATAACCGATGTAATTATTTTTTACTGCAAGTTAACAAATATGCGCTAGCTCCAAAAGTATTCATTTAAATGACACGGTGTATTGGACAAATTTGATTTCCACCAAATGCTTAATGTAATTACCATATTCACTGAATTTAAAAGACAGAAATGGCCACTGTGGGTCCATCCTTAAAAGATAAACATATGTTGTAACCGATTTTTTGTAGACCTTTTTAAGATCTACAATTTTCTTACGTTGATTTGGTTAAGTCGTAAGCCATGTAGGCGTCAGAAAAGCGACTTCCGGCTTTTCAGCAACATGACATTCATTTTTTCAGCAACTATGAGACTAAGGAAGCGCCAGTTTTCTTGTTATATAAGGCTGTTTTTTTTAGAGGCGTGGTTTTCAATCTGGCACTACTTTTTTCGTAGTTGGTGTTTTTGACAGCTGTCACTTGATTTATGCTCAGTTTGGTTTGCCATTTCATAATGAATAGACTTACTCCTGAACAACGTGGCGTGGCCTCCAAGATCGTGCGATTTAACACCGCTGGACTATTTTTTGTGGGGTTATGTGAAGTCGCTTGTCTACGCAGATAAGCCGGACACGATTAACGCCTTGGAAGAGAATATTCGGCGCGTTATTGCTGACATACGGCCCAACTTGCTGCAAAAAGTGGTTGAAAATTGGGCCTCTCGGCTGGAATTTGTTCGAGTCAGCCGCGGCGGCCACTTACCCGAAATCATTTTTAAAACATAATGGCAAACCCTTATCTTTATAATAAAACTAAATTCTTAGCCATAACATCAAATTATATGCGTTTTATCTCTTCTTGAAAACCACGCCTCTAAAATCATCAGCCTATATATGACTCAATACTAACTAACCCTTGATAACATTGAAATTTTAGCTTTAGAAACCTAAAGAGGGGAGGGAATCTGTATTCGCACAATTCGAGTTATTTTTATAACAAATAGAATAAAATATATAATGTTACCGGTTCGGACCCAAAAATATATCTTGAGAGCTAACAACTTCGGCTTCTTTGAAAAGGCAATATACGTCAATTTTTAAAATATAACCTTTATTACCGGTTTAAAAAGGACACCAAAGGACAAAAAGCGACACCATGCTCTGTGGTCGAGCACGAGTACGTTAAATCTGACGTATTTCTACATGAGATCAGAAACAAGTTTGTTTGTTTGAGGTTAAAAAAGTTGAAGACATGGAATATTTTTACGAAAACCTATTTAGTTACTTAAAGTTACTTAAATCTTCTCTATAAGAATTGCTAAATTAGGGTTCTATTTTTGTATAAAATTAAAGAAAAAAAAACATCTGATTAAGAATTAACAAATTTTTTGGGTTGTTTAAATTCCTTGGCTACTGTTGGATAGTTTTAACACATTCCGCTCCGTATGTAAAACGCGCGTACCACGTGATGCTGCCGTTCCGCGAAGGGTGTAACTGCACGCGGAGCCGCCACCCGTTTCTTAGTTTCTTATTGGTACAAGTACACAACTATGAAAATGTTTGGTTCTTATATTTAATATTATATCGACATGGCTTTTGTAAATAAAACTCATATTATTTACCGCCAAATCCGTCAAAACCACTTTCAATTCACTAGCGCACTTTTAACATAAACAATCATACGTCAAAACCGAACAAATCTGAAAAAAAAAAACGACAATTAGTCTATGCCTTTCATGATTTCAGGTATGACATGCCACACTTTTAAATATTAATAGAAATGCAGTAAGAAGATGACGGATTTACCCGCACACGGAATATTCCGTCATCGGCGCTGAGCGTGTTAAGCGTGGATACGTGTGCACATTACGCATGTATCGACGATCGTAAGCTAAAATTTTAATCTTATCTACAAAAGTTTATATTCTTTTTACTTTCCATTAGTACTAACAGTTTTGAATTTTCTCATGCTTTCATGATAATTGATTATTTAATATTATCTACCCCTTCCGCTTCTGCCTGGAAAATCTACCCCATATGTTACTACCCCATTTATAAAATAACATTTATAAGTCTAAATAAATATTATGTTGGACATTCGGCTAGGAATCACTTTTTTAGTGGAATTTACTTTTAAATCCAAATTGTTAAAGATCCAAATATGTCTCGTAATGCATAAGTTCTATTTGTGTTGTTATAAATAATATTTTTAAGGAATAATAGAATAAAAGCAATAATATTATACTTTTCATAAAGTAAGGGAGTATAGAAGCCAAAGTAACTAGTGGTAGTATTTTTAGAACGTATAGAGGGTCTAGAAATGTCTGATTAAGCTATGTGTGCACATAGCTAGTTAAAATGGTGGCATTATTTTAGTTCTGTAGTAAAATTGACAAATATATGAAATTGTATGCAGTTTTTTCTATATATGTATGATTTTATGAGCTTGCCACAGCTCTTAATTTTATGCACTCTCTGGTACTGCACTTTCAGCCATGTGTCATATTATCCCAAACTTATTTTTATTAATATGTATTTCTCATTTACTCTGAAGTCATAAAACTTTATATATTGACAATTATTTAGAAAATTATGAAAGAAAATTATGTCAAAGCTCGTTGATATAAATAAAATATGAATTTAAGGGTTTTTTTTAATAGAATTTAAATATTTTTTGTCGGACTATTTCCAATACGCCTCATACGCTGCCACAGTAAATTATGTTAAAACGCTTAACGAGATTGAATTTGTAAGGTATTTGGTAGATTTCATTCAAAAATAAAATAGTTGGTTAAACCGCTGAGGGTAGTAAACTTATTGAGTTTATTTTCATATTCTCATTCTATCTTATTAAGCTTTCGGCCAATTAATTATGTCCGTTTTAAAAACGAAATTAATTGATAAATTAATGATTCATGCATAGGTTATAAGCATAAATTTTTACTATGCAAAAAGGCTGTTTCGATGTTGTAATACATTTTTATGTGACATTTTTACTTTTAGAAATCTAGTTAATTAGCTATAAAAGTAATGTTTTTTTATATGTATCATTGTAACATTACATTGACAAAAAATATATTTTTTTTCACCATCATTGACAACATTTTTGACATACTATTATCACTTAGTTATTTAGGTTATTAAATATAACCCACCTAGGTTTCCCAAGGTGATTTTAGTGGTTTACCCAACATCATACAATTAGTAGGTGCCCAAGAAATGATGCCCAGATGTAGATGGAGTATTTTTTTTTGCCAGCATAATACAGGGTAATAAAATACAGGTGTCCCATGACCATTTTCGAAGACTTCAGGGGGTTTTGTGTAACCTAACATGAAAAAAAAATACTATAAAAAAATGTGTTACGGCGTACACATTTTTTAATAATCGTTTATCGGTAATGGTCTTGGGACATGGTCTATAATCCAGAGGCAGGTTGCATAGAAGTTATATATAACAAATGCTTACAGTTTAGAAACGATAATCTTGCTTATTCATAGATGACACTTAATTACTTCATTGTTTGGCAGTTTGCAGTTTAAACTATCATTAAAATTATGAAATTGTGTGCTTTCCAGTAAATTATGATGTTTGAGACTTGTGACATCAGCATCACGTTTTAGATATTAAATGAGTGGTTGTGAAATTCTTTTTAGGAGTCGAGCAATCTAAAAACCACTGTATAATCAATGCTATGACTTTGCATATACATACTATGTTCATTGAATTTAATACAAAAATATTAATAATTTGAAAATGCATTAGGTATATGCAGATGTATTTATATTCACTGATATCCTTTTAGGGGGTTGATAAAGATCAATAATCGAACATTTATTAGCAAAAAATGTTTCTTAATTACGAGAAAAACGAATTCGAAATTTAAAAGAAATAGTTTGAGGAGGCGGTTGAACACATGACGCGAGGTCGGGGATTGACCTCGTGCCGGTGGGGCCCGCGTAGAGCTTCGAAGAAAAACAAAGTTTTTTAATAATATAATTATTTTAGTATGAAATATTTTTTTTCGAAATTATTATTTTTTTTCGAAATTATTATTTTTTTTCGTGAGACCGGTTTATTTGTCGATATAGATCTACCCCCTAAAAGGACATCAGTTAATATAGATACACTCTGTATAGGATGAACTTTTGAACACATGAACATCCCTCTATGGGGTGGGGTGGGGGGGATTTGGGGGCATCAATCTGGAATTTTTCAATGTTTCAAAAAAAGTATTTAAACCGAGCCAAAGTAAAAAATCCTACTAATATTGTAACGCTTGGTTACCTTATGTAGGTTCCAAAGTAAAATACAGCCGGTGTAATTACAGTTGTCATTACATTATGTCGGTACAGCTATTAGTGTCCTGAAAATATTTTAGAATGATCTGGAATGTTAAGAATATAATCTTAGGGTTACCCTACTTTCGCTAGGCCATTACTCTAATGGAAGCTAATGAAAATCACCGAATGTCAAAAATGACTACAAAAAATATTTATTATTTAGGCTATTTTAAAATAATATGTCATCGAAATTTCGTATTCTAAAGATAACTTTAGGATAAGTTTCAGTCAGAAACAAAGTTGATTGGTTTTATTTGTTGATTTAAGTGTTACTAATCTCTATTATATGTGGTAATTATGTGTTCATTTACAAGCACCATAGAATCTTAATTATTCAGAATAACTGACTCCACTACGCGCTTGAAGCTGTCAATTTTCATGCGTCAGTTTATATGTTTTAGGGCCAGCAAACATTAATCGTGGCTTAAGGGCCACTGATTCATCATCATCATTACATCGGAAGCATAAACAAGCTGATGTTGCGACGGCTTTAAAGCTTGGACTTCAGTGCTTTTTCACACTGCTTGCTTGTTATTGCTTTTTCACACTGATCATTTTCCACACTACTCGCTTTCCCTCACTGCACTGATCTATTTTGAACATACTGCAAAGTAACAGTCGAATTGTTTATCTTTTGTTATTTCTCGACATTTATATGTGATGGTTAATATATGAAAAACCTATAATATCAATGTTTAAAAAAAATGTATTTTAAATTATTGTTCTGATGAATTTTTACTTTTTAACAAACAGACGACAGCCATATTACGTTAATTATGTTTGCTTTGTTGCATTTCCTTTAAACTACTTTACAGTGTTAAATAAAAAACTCAATCGATGTAATTCTTTAGAGGTCATAGTTCATTAAATAACTGGAGGGATCACGGATTTACATCTATAGAGATATTTAGAAAGTTATAGGGTTGATTCATAGTTATTTTTAAACATTAATTTTGTTTAATATTGTATTATTTTAAATATTCCCACATATTTTTCTAAATGCAGTTATTTTCTAAGAGCACTTACAATGTTGTTATCAATTAATCTATGCATTAAATAAAAACCTAATTTTTTGGGACACCTCCGTAAACACTCGTGTAGGTGTGTGTAGATTAAATATATAAGTACCTAATATGTGGAACAATTACTTAGTTTTATATTTACATTGATATAAATTGACAGAATTAAATGGTTCATATTATGTATTAATTTTGTTTTTCTTATTAACCCGATATCTGTAACATTTCCTTCAAAATATAGGCAAAATAGTTTTGCCATTTAATAAAGGCAATGTGCATAAATAAGTTAATTTTCCGCTAAAGTGACAGCCCATGCATTTTGGTTGACGGTCAATTTTAAGCTTTGTCGTTTTAAGCAGTTTCAGAAGGACGTTTAAACGAACCAACAAATTCGAAAGACATGTCGATGGACATGTAACGTCGACTTTGGCTGTGTTTTGCAAATACCTTGGTTTTTTAATATCGCTGTATGTTTGAATTTGACAAGGAACATTTGTTTGTACGGCAGTTGGGTTGAGCCCTGGCCAGTCTAAAATACCGGGGTTTGAACAAATTCTTAAGCGGTTAAATTAACGCGGTAAGATTATACTTTTATTGATAATACAGCCGGGTACGGCCTTGATGAAAGTAAAAAAATCCCTTTCAGCATGCCGGAAGGCGGAGGTAGCTTCCACCAAAGTAGGGGATAGCCGAACTTGTATCAAACATTGCGCGAGCTGCCTCAACCCGCCGCCGCACCGTACCTTTGATATCTTATATACCAAGAAAGTAATAGCAAAAGTTCACTTTTTCGAAAAAAAACCCTCTATTCACGTACCCCTGGTCTGATTTTGCCCATTACGGAGTTGAAATTTAACATGTTGATTCAGTTGCGATAACGGTGCATCTTTATGGTAAGTATGACCTGATTCGACGCCCAGGATTGTCTCCTAGGTTTTTGTTAATTGGGAGAGTTTCCGTTTCTTTTTCGCCACTTATAAAATCGGCCATAGGGTTTTTCGTCCCAAGCATAATAATAATACACTCCACGCGGCAACCCAACCCGCAGTACCGTTGCGCAGCGAAGGAATCCCTCTTTATACTGTACCGTAAGGGTTGCTCATATAGAAAATTGTTTCAAACAAATATTGTAGGGAAGTTATATAGACCTACAATTAATATTTTGAACTAACTTGATCCTCTGACCATTAAGGTTTTGTGAATTTTGAAAAACCATTTTTCCCACCCCTAGACCAGTGGTTGGTGCTGTCAAAAATGTTTACCTAGATATATTTTAGACCCTTATCTATGGTATATCAAATTTAAATTAATTCAATTGCTTATATACTAAGAAAGTTATAGCAAAATTTCACTTTTTCCACTCCCGCCCCCCCTGGTAAGATTTTGCCCATTAATAAAATTAACCAAGATTTTGTGCCCTTAAATTTTATGTATCAATTTGGAAGTGATTGGTGTAAAATTACAGCACTTATCGTGTCCACAAGAGAGTAATATAGATAGATATATAAACTGAGGGTGGTTTTGGGTTCTAGGGGATGAGAAACGCGAAGAATTGTCGACATTTTCTAGAAGTCATGATATGGCACCCATTGCAATAGGTAGCTTTCCTTATGAAATCTACTTAACAGTTTCTTTTTAAGAACTATCAAACAAGCCTGCCAAACGTGGAAAAAATACAGATTTTTACTCGCCTATGGGCAGTCAGATGAACTAATTGGATTACCTTAGAACAGCAGTTTACACTATAAAGTTAGTGCAAGGCACTGCGTTTGGAGGATACCTATAATAAAGATATATAAAAGTGTTGAACAGGGATTCAAAGGTTCTACTCTAGCTGATCTTACTAGGTTACCTAGGTTACCTAGGTTAACTAGGAAACAGTGCTTATTAATTATAATTTAAATTACACGAATTAGATGGAATAATATTAGATATAAAAGTACTAGATATATGCATTTTGGTTTATACGAATAAATAAATAAATAATACATTACCTTTGACCATATTACCTATTGAAACCTAACATCCTTATACAAATGCTAATGGATAGATTGACGTATTATTTTTTTATTAAAATCAACGATCTTTTAATACGGCATGTCATACAAATCGTTCTTGTGAAAACCCGACACCGGTAGATTCCCCCCGTCGTTGGGCGTGGTGCGTTTTTCACCCTCAGTTGTCGTATCTATGTTTTAAAAGATCGTCGATTAAAACCTAATACTTCAAAGAATGGATACTTATTAGGGAAAAAATCAGGATAGTGACCATGCCTACGGAGATCAAGCTATCTTAGGAACCTCTTCTGAATGCAAATTCCACGCTTCAAACTTGCACACGAACGCTCAAATAAAGCGTTTGTCTGTAATCGTCGACAAAATACATCACATTTCTTTTTAAACGGAAGGACTGTCTTGATATTAATGTATTCGCAAAAAGCGCTGCCTTCGAACCGCTGTTCACGATCCGCTCTCATTCCTCGTCGCCACAATCACCAATCGTCCTATAATCCTAAGCAAATTCGACGACCACAAAGAAGTCAGGTCAGTCACCGCCAGCTCTAATTCAAAACAAAATTATGCCAAAAAAATATTTTTATCTAATGCCACAATTTACGTAAAAAAAAAAAACTTTAAACCACTCAAATATTTGTCAATTGCGGAGATTTTGCCCATTAACGAACTTGACCGAGTTTTTGTGCCCTTAAATTTTAAGTATCAATTTAAAAGTGATTGGTTTAAAATTACGGCAGTTATCGTGTCCACAAGAAAGTGATACAGATAGATAGATAAATACACTTTTAAACTGAGGGTGGTTTTGGGTTCTAGAGTCTACCTACCTAGCGTTGTAAATTGGGGACATCGGTTGTATGAAGATTCTGAGGTAAGGCGGCCTCCTTAAGGCTTATATTTATTAGAGCCTTGAGGCGTTTCTCGGCAGCAACATAAATTATTATTCAACACCGCCCTTAATAAAATCCATCACGTTTTCAGCGCCTAATAGCTTGCTCACGTGACAGCCGCCAATCCAATCAGAGCTTAGAAATCAGTATGCTGGGTATCATATTATTCAGAGGCGACTGCAAGGATCCTAGATTACATGACGTGGGTAAGTAGGTACCTAACTGATTGCTTTCGCGGTCGTTAAGAATTTATTATTATTATTAAAGACTTGCGTCATATAGGAAAGCTACCTATTGGGTACCGTGTCATGACTTCTGGAAAATTTCGACAATCTTCACGTATCACATCCCCTAGAGCCCAAAACCACCCTCAGTTTAAAAGTTTATATATTTATAATCTATTTTTATCACTTTCTTGTGGACACAATGACTGCTGTAATTCTACACCAATCACCTTCAAATTGATGCATAAAATTTAAGGGCACAAAAACTCGGTCAAGTTCATTAATAGGCAAAATCTAACCTAACTTAACCTTACCAGGGCGGGAGGGAGAAGTTTTTTCGAAAAAGTGAAATTTTGCTATAACTTTCTTAGTATATAAGCAATCGAATTAATTTAAATTTGATATTATTCCTTAGATAAGGTCCTAAAATATATCTAGATAAACTTTTTTGACAGCATCAACCTAGGGAAAAATCTAGGGATGGGAAAAACGGTTTTTCAAAATTCACAAAATCATACCTCCCTTAAGAGGCAAATCAGTTAAAAATTTATTATTTATTTATTTATTTATCCATAGTACAATACAGTACGCATGCAGTACATACATAATTCCCCTTTTTTTTAAAATATAAACATATGTTAATTGTAATTGTAATTGCAGGTCTGTAATTTCCCTACAATTTTTGCTTGAAACATTTTTTTTATATCAGCAACCCTTACGGCACAGTATTAAGAGGGATTTAGTGTGCGAGGGTACGGCGGGTTGGGGTGCGCGGGCTGCCGCGCGGGGAGTGTATAATTATTATGGTTGGGACTCTCTTCATTCACGAAAAACCCTATGGCCGATTTTATAAGTGGCGAAAAAGAAACGGAAACTCTCCCAATTGACAAAAACCTAGGAGACAATCCTGGGCGTCGAATCAGGTCATACTTACCATAAAGATGAATTGTTATCGCAACTGAATCAACATGTTAAATATCAACTCCGTAGGATAAAAGGAAGTGGTTCTAATTCAGCTTGCAAGATTTGACCTAAACAGTCATACAAGCTAAATAAAAGCTTGTAAACATTCTTTCATACACAGGTTAATAGTTTATTGCGAGGTTCACATCGCAGTAAATTAAAATAGTATTTTAATAATGAAAATAATATTTTCCTGCCGACTGTTTTGTATGTAAAAGCCATCAGGGAGCAAAGCGCCCTCTATCGTGACGCCTGCCTACTTACCCGCCGTGAGTTCTTTCCAATATTTTTCAAGAGATTATTCGCTATGCATGTGTGTGAGTAAATCATTTAAATACTAGGGATAGCACAAGCAGAGGCGTCACGTAGTTAATAAAACATTATTCTATAAAAAATATTAAATTACTATGTAAAAAAACAAAATAACAAACGAGTCGGGCTAGCGCAAACAGGCTTCCATAACGGAACCCAGTTTCAAGTGACCAGCCTTCACCAACTTGTCATGTGAAAGTATTTTAAATTGGTCGATAAAAAAAGTATAAAAGGTGGCGGTTTTATCTCTTTTAAATGAAAATTTATTAATTTTTAAATTTTGTTTACCCTCTTTCCATACAGGTTACATTTTTGGGTTAATTTTTTATTTTTCTTAAATTTTGGCATTCAAAAACGGCCAAATGGACCAGTGTTTGAAAACAAATAAAGCCACTTACATTTATAAAACAGCATATAAACGGTGCAAATTTATTTTTTAAATATATTTTACTGGATTACAACACAAAACATATGTTATATATGTACATATGTACCTATTTTTCATAGTTTCAAGAACATGACTCTTTGCTCATAAATGAATGTTTAAGAGAGTATCTTAATATCCAAATTTGCCTGCAATAACCGATTTATATATCTCGTTGCGGGTAGTTCATAAATATGTGTTGGCTCCAAAAAATATTTAGTAAAGTTACACGGTGGCAAGGACAAATGTTGATTTAAATCAAATGCGTAAGGTAACTTACCTACACATGTACTTTGATAAGGATTACTACCGTGTTGCTCAAAAAGTCTTTATAAGTGAAATTTTAGTTACTGTAAGAAAAGAGATTTACCTATATAAAACGAAATACAAATTCGGCAGCAAAAAATCTAAATAATATACAAAATACTATAAAAAGATTTTTTTAAATATATTATTAGCCGATAAATCGCCATTCCTTTGTTTAGATGTTTGACACTAGGTGGCGGTCATTTTTTTCGTTAATAGACATTTTGAACGAATAGCTATTGCTAGGGTTAAAAAACGCGCGCCGCCACTGGTATCATATCAGAATAAAAATATTAATCCCGTAGTACGTACAATGCAAATGTGTATGTGTATGTGTATGTGTATCAGTGTATACCTGCGTTCAGTGTGATGATGTTCGATCAGAATACCCCTCCCCTCCCCCCTCTCGGTCTTACCGACGCGTCGCTCAAGGCGTCGAACAAATTCACTTTTTCCGCTAAATTTCAAATTTCCTCCATCACCGGGCCAAGAGACGCCCTCTCACTCCGCGCCGCCTTCAAACTGGGCTTTGAAACCACTGTTCCCAACAATTGTTTAAGTTTTTGTTTTATACTCAATATTTTAATTCGTTCTTAAATGTTTTATTTAGACGATGTTATCTACCTTCTATATTTATAAAAATGTCTGTTTCTTTGTCCTTTATGCATTCCTAAAGCGTTGGTCCGAGAGCGATGACGAGTTTGGGAAGTTGTCGTGAGCACACTCGATTAGGTTTGTGAATTAAAAAAAACATCAAATTCTACCATTAAGGGGGGGTAATGTGGGTTTGAAGTTTATATGGAACTTTTTAACCGTTGGTTATAGAATCTCAAAAATTGGCATATAGCTTCTTTATATAACATAGACATCAAATGAGAAAGATTTTTTAATATCAACTAATAAGGGAGGTTATGGGGAGGGGGGGGTGACCAATTTTAAATAATAAAAAAAAATCTCACTACACTCTATACACTCTATATGTTATTTATAAATCTAACAACCGCTATACAGGATGTATCTATATATCGACAACTAAACCGTATGAAAAATGTCTATAATAACATTTTTCATACTAAAATAATTAAATTATTATTTTTTTTTCTTTCTTAGAAGTACTTCGCGAGGTCACTGCCCGACTTCAAGCCATGCGTTCAGCTGCTTTCTCAGACATTAAAACGATTTCTATTAAATTTAGAATTCGTTTTTCTCGTAATTGGGAAATATTTTGTCTGATTAATGTCTGATTATTCTCACAGATCGTCCCCCTAAAAGGATATCAGTGAATATAAATACACTCTGTATAGAAATGGTTGTCAAATAATTCAGTGAAATACTAGGGAAAGTTTTATTTGAATTGGTTTTGATTTAGTGAATATGCGCACGGTTTGAGAACCTCTGGGCCGATGCATGTTTAAGTTGAAATATCATTGCTTTTATGAGGGTTGTGCCACCACCTGACGTATAAATATGTTTATGTCACCCCACAGCGCGCTCTTTCCCCGCCGGCTAAACACCTCATCAGTCAAGGGAATCGAGATTTGTGGCTACATTTTTTTTCTCGGCGAGGTCAGATTCCAATAACTATACTATATTCCGAGTTCAACAGAAGTGGCCTTATGAGGATGTTATTTCGTGGTGGACATTTGTGAGTGGTGAACCCCTAGGACCATTAGTTGGTGCTATCAAAAAAAAAAAAAAATACTTAGATAAGATTTAGGCCATTATCTAAGAAATAAAATAAACTTTAATTTGATATCTTATATACTAAGAAACTAATAACAAAATTTCACTTTTTCAACCCCCTGATTTTGCCTATTACCGAACTTGATCGAGAAATTGTGCCCTTAAATTTTATTTATCAATTTGAATCTGATTAGCGTAATGTTACGGCATATATCGTGTCCACAAGAAAGTGATATTAAAAATATTAAAGTAATCTTTTTTCGTGCGAAATTTTAATTTTTGATAATCCATAAAAGTAAATTTAAAACGATGAATGTTTACTTATTTTATTTATTTGATTTTTTATACGGGTTCCAACAAAATATTGAATATATAACATGTTTGCATTATTATGTTTATGTTCCTACATATCATATAAAACTATTTATAAGTAATATATGTTTTTTACCATGAACAGAAAATTAGAATATTACTAATATCATGTATTACTAGGTAGCCACGGTCGCTAAGGAAAAAACCTAAGCTAGCAGCATATTGGAGCGGAGAAATGCAAAAATTGAATATATAATTGTTTTTCTAAAATTCTAACAAAAAGATTTCCCATAGAGAAAATATTTTTAAACGTAACTTTTTTATTATTTCGTGTTTTAAATTCCGGCTTCCTCACGACCCAGTATATTTCATGAAGATTCGTTTAAAACTTTAAAATTCTTAAATCGGTGGTGAAATCTTTGAGATCTGACATCGATCCATGGGAGATTATATTTTAACTTTTGTTCTAGAAGTCTATTGAACATTTGAAAAAAATACGATTCACATCTCTGGCTAATTGTTTAAATAAATTGCAATTTATTGTATGTAATGATGGTAATTTTGTACTCGTGTGAATAGGTCCATTTCAGCCTCACCAATTCACCTCTCAGCTTACCAAGATGCAATGAATGTAAAATTGGCAAATCTCACATACGAATCGCCCCCCCACCTGGTCGTTGCCAAGATGAGACGTCTTCAAGTCGCCGCCATTCTGTGGACGGAGCTGAATAAAAGAAACGATTTAAATATTCAGCCTCCGAGGGTGAAAGGGAACGTCGCGTCGTCGGGACTTCAGGCACCTACCGGGAACCGACTGACTTACTTCCTTCATACAGGGGTACTAAACCATTGAACAGTTAAGATAACCCAGTAATTTCCATTTCACAATTGTTACGTTAAAAAAAAAATGTAAATATTCAAAAAGCACTTATAATTCTCAATAAATATATGGAAAGTAGCGTAGTAAAATAAATATATAATGTAAGGAACGATTAACACTACATTTAAGCAACAGGAAATAAATTATATCAAAACCATTAGAACTACGCGTAAATCGATTTAAAACCTGACCCAAAAAGTTAACGCTTCTAAAATATTAATCAAATTAACTTCGTTTCTAAAGTCTGACAAAAGACGTCTACGCTTCTACAAACCGAACAAAGGTGACTACGCTATTTAAATATTGACGAAATGGGTTACGCTTCTTAATTC
The DNA here is from genome assembly GCA_020383195.1 of Neomicropteryx cornuta. Classification (NCBI taxonomy): domain Eukaryota; kingdom Metazoa; phylum Arthropoda; class Insecta; order Lepidoptera; family Micropterigidae; genus Neomicropteryx; species Neomicropteryx cornuta. The sequence continues at coordinate 10,967,112 of JAHKQU010000026.1, read as the reverse complement.
TGACCTAAGGTGTCGACGATTCTACAAAATGATCTAAGAGGACTACGCTTTTTAAATATTGACGAAATGGTCTACGCTTTTATAGTCTGACAAAAGACGTCTACGCTTCTAAAAACTGAGCAAAGGAGACTACGCCATTTAAACATTGACGTTATGGCTTACGCTTCTTAATTCTGACCTAAGCCGTCGACAAATCTACAAAATGATTTACGAGGACTACTCTTTTAATGATCTACGCTTCTAAAGTCTGACTTAAGACGTCTACGCTTCTACAAAGTGAACAAAGAAGACTACGCTACTTAAACATTGACGAAATGGCTTACGCTTCTTAATTCTGACCTAAGGCGTCACGATTCTATAAAATGATCTAAGAGAACTACGGTTTTTAAATATTGACGAAATGCTGGCAGATCTCCTTATATCAAAACATGACCTTGTGTTTTTTAAGGTTTTCAACATATTGCTATTTTTTTGAAGTTTGATAAATCATCACTTTCGGTGTGTTTTTTTATAGTTAACCTACAAAAGAATTTGTCTCATCAATTATAGGCCATGGGAAATACCAATGACATATTATTTTGATTATGGTACGCTTAAAATTAGTCTTAATAGTCATATCATCGTGCATTAAAAGTGAACGTCTGTAGTTTCTGGCAGTACTTAGTTGTACCAATTCTCTTTTTGTCCAAAGTGGTGAATTTTATGTAAACGAACCTATGGTTGTATTTATGTTGCTAAAGGACATACTTTCTGGAAAAATGCCAACCCTGTTTTCAATCACAAAAGTTACTATTATTGCATAACGGTTCCGCGCCACTGCATCGACATAAACTGACATTATTACCTAGCGAGTATCTTTGGCAAACCTACGCAGTCTTTGGTCCGGCGACTGGCTGGCAGGTGCGCAAAGGGGATACTTTATTGTTCGCGTGCGATAGGGACAGAGCGTATTGCTTTTGGGCCATTGTTTGACGCTATGTTGGCCCTTGGCCAGAATTCAGCCTTAGCCGCATTAGGACATTTAAGGGGAAAACTGAGACATTAGGCGGGAGAAGGAAACAAGTATTGAAAAACTAAAAAATCATATTTGCCCTGTCTAAACGACACATATTATAAATAACATCTGCCTTCCCTCGGACACAGCGTCGACTTCGACCACGCACTTTGGGAAAAAGCTGATATGACCAAAAAAAATGTTTTTCACACCAATCATAATAATACGAATAAAACATCAATTAATTTTTATTGTGCATTTATTATCATATATTTAAAAGTGAATTTCAAATGTCAAAATATTTAGTATTTTTGGAACTAATGGCACTTGATAAAAACTCGTAAGCAAAATTGCAAATGATCAAACAAACAAAGAAATTAAAAGACGCCATTGGTGTAACGCAAGATCGGAAAACATAATAAAAAAATATATTTACAGATCTTATACATGTAAAATGTTGTCGATTATTGTCTAAAGTGAACGATAACCATAGACTACTCAGTTTTCACATATCCGTTTTTAATGACAATTCAGAAAATACATTTCCGAATGAACGCCAGACTCAAAATTCAAGCAAAATTAGTAATTATGGGTCAACTCAGTGTTTCGTAGGTATGTTTTTTTGAATGGTTCCTACTGCCACATTAACACTCTAGATTTATTATTAATATGTGATATCACACGACTGCTAAAATTTTATAAATTTCCGTGCATATTAATATAATCCTATAAACCGTTACCGCTATAAGGGAATAAGCATACATATTTAAAACGACGAACGAATACCAATGACCAATGTAACGATAATAATACAATTTTATTCACAATATTCTCGCAATCTACGATTAACCTGTTACGCGTTCGGGCAGTACCGGGTTAATCAGCTCGCAGAAACGAACGAACGAATCATTCCAATTGATCCGACTCATTTTGAACCCGTACACCAACAATGCCGAGGAGATGTATCTTCACAAGTCTTCTTTATTCCTTACAATATATTCTAGAAGGGATACAGAAAGTTTAATACTAGTCAGGTCATGTCTTAGAAAGTCGACTCATAAATATTTCCTAGACCGCAAACATCTAAATGCACACAGAAAGCAAAATTTAAAGTTGCTAAAAATTTAGTAAGCAACACGAAAGGGGACGGTTTTGAGGGTCGTTTGGAAGTTGAGCGCGATGTGGAGGCTCTATTTGGGTCTCGCTCTATTTGCTTTGCATCTGGCTTGCTTCGCGCGTCTTCTCCCTCGTTCGCTTTCGATGAAATTCGCATTCATTTATGCATTGGCCTTAAAAGGAGCCATTTAAATGACAAGGAGAGGGATAGGCTCTCGCTAGTATTGGGATTTATGAGAACGGACGGATCGGTATTATATGCGTTTAGCGCGCAAACTCAGGGCCCCATTACACGGAAAAAGGTCTCACACATTCAAATTATAAACTTTTATCATATAGTAGAATATTACATGCTATGATCAAAATAGTATTAGCCAAATAATGGTTTTGTATGTTCAATCTATACAAATAAATAAAATTGAAGTGTATGTCTGTGATTTCGAAATAAATCTTTTCTTCAAAGTTTATTATATGATTATTCGCAAGCAGCCAAAACCTAAACACGTTTGTTTTTTGTCCGGGCTAATATATCCGAAATGGCTAAACTGATTTTAACACGACTTTCATTATCAGGTAACTTTTCAGAGATTATTATAGGTTATTTTTTATTCAGGATTCCTGTGAAGAAATTGAAAAAAATTAGAAATTATGGCCGTCGGGACGGAATGTTACCCTATGTTCTTTTTGATCCAGCAGATCGGTAGTTAGTGATTACGCAGAAACCAATAACAATGCAGATAGAACATTGCACAGCTATCTAAGTTTAAAATAAATAAAAAATGTAATAAATTTAATATTTTTTAGGATAAACCATCAAGAAATAAGTCCTAAGTGTTAAAAAATAGAATAGTAATAAATATAAATCCGTTCTGTAATAGATGCGTACAGATTTCCTATTTAAATGCACACAAAAATGTATTCGTTATATGTAACTTGAAAAAAATTCTACGTTGTTCTTGGCTAAGTCAAATTTCTTTACAGTAATACTGTAGAAAGTACTTCAAAGTAGGTATTTATATCCACTCAAATATTTAAAAAGTTATATCAGGTATGACTGTTCTAAAAAAATGGAATAGTGCATAAATCTTATAATAATTGTGGTGTAAGGATGGGTACAATAAAATCTTCTTTTAGATTCCACAGCTATTTTATTCGGTCACAGGCTTATTAATTACACAACTGGCAAGCACAAAATAAGCCATCTTTCCTCCCAGAACTACAATGGCCGATGATCAGGATGTCAGCCATCACTCACTCATTCAAGTTGCTAACTTGCCAACAAGTCAAATTGACAAGAAGAGTAGCCAACCTAGTAGTGGCAAATTTTAACAATATTATCTACATTTATTTATTTACGCATTAAATCATTATTTTATTTATACAATACATTGTAAATATTGTCCTGGCAAAAACACACCGCATATCAAGATACAAAGCGTCAAGGCACTATTGACTATTTGTCAATCAGGCGTGCCAACGTTGCGTGCCTGGCGACGCCTTCTGTTGACTCGTCTTTTGTTTGAAGCGGGTGTCGCCCTGATTGCGGACACGTCAGCCTGTTTGTCTTTTGGTTACATGACCCTTCGTTTGCTGTACTGTCTAAATGTTGTCTCGTGGCTTATTGTATGCGCGGCGCGTGGTATTCACGCAAACCAATAATTAAGGTTGCGAACATGCTCGCACGTTTTGAAACCAGGATTTCCATATTTGTATCGGAATCGATTATATTCGAACGAACTTAACGGCTGTTATCAGAACTGTTAGTAACTGAAGGTTGTTATCAGAGTATTATCTACATAAAAACATTTAAAGCAATCAGTAAACATTTTGAGTAGAATTTTAAGTCAGCTGTCACTCAAACACTCGACTAGATAGTGTTTCTTGGTGACTGGTTCCTTGGAAAATTCCCGCTTTAAAGTTCTCCGTAATCAGATAAATTCCATAGACTTACAGCGAATAAGTATATTTTTACACACTTTTATTTAGCTTGTAATGTTTGCATGTCGGCTTAGGTCAAATCGCTCAAGCTGAATTAAACCACTTCCTCTTATGCTACGGAGTTCCGAAGACAATGCAATTTTATGGTAAGGATGACCTGATTGGTTCCAGACGAATGAACTCCCTGCACAGATATGAAATTTTGTATACGCATCCAAGCACTTACCTAAATAAAAGCTTATCTTTAAAAATGTATTTTTAATATAATTTTTTTTTAATCATAACTATCCCTTGTAATGATTCCATCACAATAACACTGTTAGTATTTTTTTATATTTCTTTACTATTAGTTAATTTTGAGTTTGATCAAGTAACCTCTTAAAGTCGTACATAACCAAGGCATATGTACCTAAACTACCTTCCAACAAATACGATTTCACCGCATTGTATGACGAAGTTCCCGACGGAAGTTGAAAATTAAATTAAACCGGATATTACTTGATCATGCAGAGTGTGCGTAGAAGTCAAAGTTTATACTGTGTCCAAACTAATCGCGATGAGATAATAGCTTTGTGATAAACTTTCGCATTAACCCTCTACATTTTATCAACGGCGTACGTACGAGTACAACCTAGCGAGTTGTCGAGTATATCGAGATCTGTTATCAGCCTAACACATCACTACCATATTCGAACGCTTAACCCGTCGCTCACCAATACTGGCGATTTATTGTCAAAAAACAAATATATGTACAAAAATAAAATAAAATATTCCACCAAAACTTGCTACATCATATTGTAGCGCTCGGTAATTCGCGCCACAAGGGGATTGATTTTCAAGAGTGGGCACCCTGAAATGAGAGAGAGATAGGTGCGAAAGAGACGAGAATAAAGATCGCGTCCGCACCGCGGGTAAGGGAGAGCGATCGCCGCCGCGAGAGCGCGCTAGCAGACGCGGAAAGAGAATAAAAATAGGCGATAGATGAGAAAGAGCTAGTTAGAGTTAGAGTAGGACAAGAGGGAGAGGAGGAAGGAAGGAGAACGGAGGTCGGCGTGGTGATTTTGTGGAAGAGTCAATTTTTATAAAAATCGGATTTGTTTTACAAAAGTGCAATATGTAGTACGAAAAGTATTTATTTTTGGCTGCCCCCCGGCCACGGGCCGGGGAGGCAAATGACGTGCGTTAAAGCGAGCGCGATCAGTCGTTTCTGAAAAGAGAAAGTGAATCTAAAATTTTCGTGGCACGCGGGCACGAATCGGCCATCGGCGGATATTGAGTCAATCCGGCGTTATAATATTAATTAAACGGCACGGCAGTGATCGGTTGTAATAAGAAGTCAAAATTTGACCGTAGTTCCGTGGGATTATGATCGGCGTAATTTTTGTATGATATAGAAGTAGCTCGCACGCGAGGGCCGTAATTCACGGCAGGAACCGGGAATAATATCTCCCGATGAGATTACAGGAGTGATCGTCGCGATCGTTATTCGATCTAATATAACCCTATTCCCCCGCGCAAAAAGAAGATGTAGATATTTCCTCCCCAGGAAGAATAATATGATAAAAGATTGTCTGGATAGTACGTGAACAGATTAAACATTCCCCAGAAGTTTTAAAAGCAAGGCACAGGCCGAAGAATTAGTTTAAAAAGAAGAAGCGGCGATGATGATCAATAGATTTTGAGCGTAATAGGACGTTCCTTATGTCTTACGCCCCAGGGACCAGGATGATCCCGAGGATTGGCGAATTCTAGCAGAATCTGGCGACAACTGGAAGTTGGAGTGAGCAGCGCTCGTCTGACAGGAGTGGGACACAGGACCGAAGCAAGGATGAAGTGTTGAGGTCAGATTTGAAATCTTAATGTATCCTACTCTCTCTGCAGTGTCATAAAACCAGTATAATTTTTATGTTTACATTTGTAGTTCTAAGGAATATTTGTAGTTGAAACCCCTTTCAATATCTTGAGTATAATAATGCAATGTCAAAGGTCAGCCGATTGAAGTAAGATGCCTGAAGTAAATATTGAATAATGACTAAAGAATAACGTAGTTAACCGTGCCATATCTGCCTGAAGTTCGATGAAATTAGTTCGATTAAATGTGTATATTGAAGTTGAGATTTAGGAGTTTCTTTTGTGAGAAAGTCGATTATAATAGCCTGTTAAATAAGATGCCAAATGTTCAAGTTAATTTGTAGGGCGGTGTGACCGCCGGTCTAAATCAGGAGTTTGACGTTTTGAGTCGTCAGACGGCCGCACTAGGCGGTATTATTGTATTATTTTGCTGTATTATCGTGTTATTTTGCTGTACTATTGTATTATTTTGCTGTATTATTGTATACTTATATTGTTGTGTGAAGCTACACTTTATTTGTACGGGTGGTCGACAGTTGTCATCGTACCAGTTGGGCCGAAGTGATAGTATAATTATTAATGTCGCCATATTTCTTTGTTTACATTGTGTACCGTAGGGCGGATCGATGCGGTTCGAATATAGCACCGGTGCGGCAACGTAGTGAAGTTGGCGTTATCGATTACAGGCGCCTGCGCCGTGCACCGCGCAACCGGTGACGGTGAAGCTTGTAACAAATTGCGGCGGACGCCGGTAGGGCGCGCTGAGGTCGTACGATAGAGCGGGCGGTCCGCAATCGGCGGCCATTGTTTGTTTACATTTTGCATTGTTTACATTAGCGGGTGACAGCCGTCTGTCATTGCGCTATATTAGAATTAGGTTACAATGAAAACTATTTTATATATTAATTAACTGTCATTATATATTGGTGACTACAACCTCTTATAATTTTACAAGCATATTACGGTAATTAGTTTATATTAAAGAATGAGAATTAAAATCACGTGAATTAAATATTACTACGTCATAGCATACTTCACTACGGTTGTACGGAAGCATCATCGATCGCCTAGGAACGTTTCGAGCTGCAACGATGCCGTGCATGTTGTATAGGAATTGAATTATCAGAATTATATTTTTTACCTTTTCTTTTATAATCGGTTAGAAGTGACGGAGTTGTTCCGTCAGAATGTCATTTGACTATGTCTGGTGATTGTAGAGGAATATTATCGCCGTGTATTATATTTTCTGCTCTCTCGTTTATATTTGTTTAGAATTGACGGCGTTATACCGTCGAGATTGTCATTTGACTCTGTCTAGCATATGTTGATAAATATTATCACGATATTATAGGGCGACATCTGCCGCCGTGTATGGTATTTGATATAGGAGATTTGAAGTTCAAAATAATGTAACAAATTGTAAATTTCTTCACCGTGATTAAATAAAGATCACTCCTTGAGTAACAAACCATCCTCCTACCATAAGGTGAGATATCCCCCACCCCTTTTTCTTTTGATTTTTTTGTCGTCCATACAGACGGGGAAGGCACGTCACTTATAATGTGTGGTGGACCCTCAACCCCCACCCTCTGAGTTTTTGTTGTTTTTTAAAAATTCATTTTGTTCGATTCATGTTTAGTAGACGCGGTAGTCTAGTTGATGTGAAGTGGCGCCCGAACGTGGAGCGTTCTCTGTAGTAAAAGTGGAGCGTTCTATGTAGTAAATGTGGAGCGTACTGGGTAGTAAACGTGGAGCGTTCTTTTTAGTAAACGTGGAGCTTTCTCTGTAGTAAATGTGGAGCTTTTTCTTTAGTGAGCGTGGGGCGTTCTTTCGGTAAACGTGGGCCCTAAAATTGTTTAAATTCGAGAAGCGTAATTTGTTGTCGAGGAGGTCCCTTCAATTATAGAGAGCAACATTGAGTATTAAGTAGTTCAATTTTTTTTCCCTTTGTTTGTTAGAAGTTGTTGAGTCGAGTGGCCGGCTGGTACCTGACCATCCCGTACAAGTGCAGTTTCATATTTTTCGGTGTTGTTGTTTGTTGTTTTGTTCGCAGCCCTGGCCGATAGTGTTCGAGGAGCGCAGTATACGGCGGAGTAAGTAGTTATTTCTTAATCATGTCTGACCGGGACTTGAGGAAAATTAATAGGGATCTTAAAAAGGACTCTTTGCTACCCAAAGATAAGGCTATGGACGTAGGAACTGACGCGGAGATGGAGACCGAGATGGAGGAGCAAGGTTTTGCTGCAGCGATGAATTTGCCTAATATGGAGCCCCATTATACACCCGTGAACCCAGTTCACAAAGCTGACGCAAATGCCCCGGCGGTAGGGAGAAGACTTGAAGTACATGACACTGTTGGTACAGATACGGAGTACATGTTACCGGTTTCGAATCCAAGAGTCAGAAGAAGATTGGAGCGAGTTCAGTTGGAGACAGATGGAGATTGCGATTCTGAGGATGAGGTGAGAGACACTGGACGTCGTTTTAATCCTAACGTACATCGGTGGAATTTACGTTTTGATGGCAGTACTTCGGTACTTGAATTTTTGGACAATGTGGAGGACATGGCTAGATCGCGCCAAGTGAGGTTAGGATCTATCGTGAATTGTTTCACTGAGTTGTTACAAGGAGGAGCCTTGAAGTGGTACCGTACCGTAAGAGGATCAGTAGATGGTTGGAGACAGCTTCGCGCTATGCTTATTCACAAATTTGAACCCTTGAATTATCAGGTGCGCATGGAAGCGACCTTAAGGAATACTAAACAGAAGCCTGGACAGAATATGGATGATTTTGTAACGGACGTGAGGTCTATCAACAATCATTTGGATCGTAAGATTCCGGAGGAAGTACTTTTGGAGATAATAAAAATGAATGTTTCAACGCAATATCAGTCGTTACTTGGAAGCCATTTAATTAACAATATTTCTCATTTGTTGCAATTAGCCAAGAATTACGAACAATATAACGTAAACGTAAGTACATTTACGCAAGATGCAAGGAATACGAATCATACCCGCAATTATGCAAGAGGACCTAATAATTACACTCATAGACACCCCCTACATAACAGACGCCCAGCCGTATCGGTTTTGGAGCCGCCTATTTATCGTGAAGAGAGGAGAGCAGATTTTGGACCCCGTAATTAAGGCGCAGGAGATTAAAGATTTTTCCCAGATAGCTACACCCTTGTGTAAGTTAACCGGTGGAGAACGTGGAGTGAAGAAGGAGTTCTGCTGGGATGAAGAAGCTCAGAAGGCGTTCGAACATCTGAAGGAGGCGTTAACACAAGCCCCTATAATTACATGTCCAGATTATTCGAAAGAATTTAATTTGCATTGTGACGCGAGTGACATTGCTGTTGGTGCCGTTCTTACTCAAGTATCTGATGAAGATAGTGAAGAACATCCGATTGCATATTTTTCTAAAATTTTGAGTCCTGCGGAGAAGAATTATACCGTTACGGAGAGAGAGCTACTGGCAATGGTAAAAGCAATTCATCATTTTCGACCGTACCTGGAAGGTACGCACTTTACAGTTTACACGGATCATGCAAGTTTAAAATGGTTAACTTCGCTGGAGAGTCCGTCAGGACGACTCGCTCGGTGGAGCACGTTACTGTCACAATATGATATGCAGATTGTACACCGGAAAGGTTCCCTAAATGTTGTCGCTGATGCATTATCTCGGATGCAATGCGCACAGATTGATGCCCGAGACCAGAGCAGTACCGACAAATGGTATGAGAAGCTGGTAGAGAGAGTTAAGTCGTGCCGTGAGGCCGCTGAAGGATATTGTTTAGCTGACGATAAGTTGTTCAAGTATATCACCCCCAGACCGGGAGAGTTAAACACTAACCCGTGGAAGGTAGTGGTACCCCACGAAGAAAGGAGAGGGATTATATCTGATCATCATGAAGGACAATTCGCAGTTCACTTAGGAGTTCGCAAGACTGCTAGAAAAATAAAAGAGATATATTATTGGCCAAATCTGACTGAAGACGTAAATGATTACATTCATGGATGTGACGTGTGTAAAGCACACAAAATAAGTACAGGAGCCCCTCAAGGATTTATGACGCGACCGAAATTGGTCGACCGTCCGCTTCATACGTTAAGTATAGATTTGATTGGTCCACTACCCCGGACAAAAGGACAAAACATTTTTATTTTATCTGTTGTAGATGTTGTCACGAAATTCTGTTGGTTGTTCCCCCTTAAGAAAAGCACTTCGGATCACATAATTCGCGCTTTGGAGCATGACGTGTTCTTACCGTTTGGAACCCCGGCAGTATTGATTTTGGATAACGCGAAATATTTTACGTCCAACAAATTTAAAGAGTTTGCAGAGAAGTATAAAGTCCCCAAGCTGTTCTATTCATGTGTGTATGCCCCTCAGTCGAACACTGTGGAAAGGTATAACCAGGTCGTGGAGACGTCCTTGGCTATTCTAGTGAAAGATGACCAACGCACGTGGGATAAGCATCTGCCCCTGGTGCAGCATGCCCTTAATAACACTGAAAATTTAGTGACTGGATTTACGCCATCGTATTTAATGTACGGAAGAAATGTAATTGTGGACGGAAGGTTTCATAAGATTCTCAACTTCATTCCCTCGAATCCATCTGACTTGAAAGTAGATGAACCGTTGGCTCATAGTGCTGGACTTGAGACGTTAGCCGAAACCTACAACTTGGTACAACAGCGCATGCTGGAGTCGTTTCAGAAGAATGCCGAAAGGTATAATTTGCGTCGCAAGCGAGTGGTATTTTCCCTTGGAGACACGGTGTGGGTCAAAAACCACATTCAATCGAAGAAGGCGGAATTCTTTTCAGCTAAGCTGGCTCCACGGTTTGTGAAATGCAGAGTGTCTGCCAAGAAATCCGCAGTAGCATATGAGCTGGAAGACTTAAATGGGAAAAGCAAAGGGGTCCATCATATTAAAGATATCCTCAAGGCTGGTTAGTCGTGTGAAAAAGAAACTTACTGTCGTATACTCGTGTATCGAAGAACAGAGGTAAGCCCAGAATAAGCTGTATGAAATTGATTTGTGGCACATGTATTTCGTTGTTTTGTTTTCCAGTAAAATATGAAGATGTATTGAGTATTGTTGAGTATCTTGAGGTCGGTCGGTAAAGTAAATCAGTTGTAGTCGACGTCGTTTGTTGTCTTGTTGTTTTGTGCAATACGCATTTTGAAGTTGAGCATCCGTGTAGTTAAAATTTTTTTTTTATTTTTTTTTATCCCTACTAACCCGGCTAAAGCCGTTAGGTTAGTACTGTTGTGTTTCTGAGTTCTTATATTTCCCGTCGACGATCTCAGCAGTCGACAGTTCGCTACGTTGTTTACCCCCAATCAGACGCAAACCTAAAACTTATTTACTACACTTTTACACTTTACTAATAATATATTGAGGTAGCTAGTGAAAGAGCTACGGTGACACTCTCTCTTGTTGTACGCGGTAGTATTGATGCAGTTGGTTTGGAGTCCGCCATGTGAGCGAGTTTTGTTGTTGGTTTCTTGGGCGCAGTTGGCGCGAGTTTTTGATGTATTGTTGCTAGAGCGCGGTTGCGCGAGTTATTAGGAGTTTCCCTATCATCACACCCCACACCCCCCTACACTGCCATATTGATGAATATGTGCTGAAGGGCCGACGGACCCTTACAACCCTGCCAATAGAGCAGGTAAAAACAATACGTTACACAATCGGTGACGATTCGAGTGTTTTGGAGTAGCGACCATTCCTTGAGTCGGTCATTTGAATTACTAGTATTTCTGAGCATGGACGGTTGGTCCATTGCCTATTTATATATTTACACTTACCCAGTTACACTTACACATTACACACCGGTTTCTATGTTTGCGATTGTTAAGTTAAAGAGGATGCAGTCCTTATTGTTTGCGATCATGTGAGTCCAAACCCTCGTCTTGAAGTCGAGCATTGCGATCCTGATTGGATCACGTTGTATGACGTGATGTCGTTAGTTCCCTATTCTACTTATGTTTATTGCTGACTAGCAGTTAGAATGAGAAGTTGTCAATGTAAGCTATGGTGTTAAATTCAAGATGTCCAGTTATGTTCTCTATCTGTGCAGTATCAAGTGCTGCTTAGAACACGATTCTTTGGTTTATAATGAGGTGAGCTCTTCGATGGTCTCGGTGTCCTTAGTATGAAAGGGATGAAAGAGGTAAGACCGTGTGAAAGAGGAGGAATGATACGGTCATGAAAGGTAGGTTATCAAGATATTGATGCAGCTTGTCCCTCGAATCTAAATCAGTTCCCGCATTCCAAATTGATGTCGTTTAAAGTAGGAACACCGAAGATGTAATCGTGACAATGAAGAAAGAGAATTCTTGAAGCTTACTGAGATTGCTAACAATTAAACAGCCCATTTTGAGTTTAAGATGCAAGCGATTCCTCGCTGGCGTTGCGTCTTGATCCTTGTCAGTCCAATGAGGCCCGCTGTCATCTTTGCCCTGATGCAGGCGCTTTCTGGTGTTATAGATGCCAGTCTGAGTAATTACATTTTGTCTAGAAAGTAGTGTGATCTAAGATTTTGCGTTGGTTGTGCCCTTAGTATAAAATTCTTTCGTTTCCAAGTTGGCACGGCGGCTATGAGACCGACCCAATAAGTCCATCGGTATGGAAGTATTTTCTACTTCATCTGTGCTATGCAGCCAAAGTAGTGTCTAATAGATCTGTCGAATAGAACTAACAAACATTTCCCTGCCATTGTATGTTTTGCGTTAGAAATGACGCAAAGCACTGTACAGAAGCTGAGTTCCCCCTTGAATAGCAGGAGTGATATCTTGTTACTCCCCCCTTTAGTTACACAACAGTATATTCGATGTTTTGGTTAGAGGAGCAGGTCCGGATGTGTATGTCCGCTGCGTGAAGTTTTGAGTTGGTTATTGTTGGAGAGTCGTGGAAATAATTTGAAGTTAAAATCCGCGTGTTGTACTGAATAGAAGTGAAATTATTTGAAGGAGTTCGGAATTTTGAAAACTAATTGATATATAGAAGAGGTTCGGTTTATGAGAGAGGGGATGCTCAACGGATTCTAGCTCGTGAGGAGAGCAGTTAAAAACTAGTAATGCCAGACGGTTTCGCCAATGTTAAGTAATCTAAAAGGCTTAGAAGTAGTGATTAAGTAGAGCAAAATAAGTAAAGTCAAAGAGTAAATTGTTCAGTTGATTGTTTGGGAGACTATGTGAAATAATGTGAAGCTAAAGTCCGCGTATTATTCTGTTTAGAAAAGAAGTTTTATTGGAGTAAAGTAGAAAAGTAGATTGTTAATGATGAAGCTTCGATAGGCGATATGGCACGGCAAAGAGAAGGCATAGTCGGGAAAAGATGTAGGCGCGAAGAGTAATAATGACGATTGGTCCATTTTAAATGTAGCCATGCAACTGAGCATGGAAGGGCACGATCCATGACAGGCATTCATATAATTTGAGTAATAATGTTAAATTGAAGTTGGGTTTTGAGAAGCGAACGATTCAGAAGAATCGGAAATTGTCAAAGTAGAGGAAATACAGTTTAATTGAGAAGTTTCATGTTGAATATATGTCGAAGGAGGATAAATATGTGGTGAGGCTAGACCTGGTTTGACATTGAGGAAGTAAGATACATGTTAAAGAGTAGGCTTCGAGGAGACATTGCTATACATTTGAACTTTAGCCCTAAGAAGTGCTGGTGCAAAGCTGCGCACGAAGCGCAAGAGAAAAGTGATCACGGCAAGTGAAATTTAAAAAAAAAGCCGTTAAAGTGATAGAGTATGAGAAACAAAATTATCGAACATTCGCGAGGTAGCCTTGAACATTATGTCGTAAGATAGGCCGATGTAGCATGGGATGATTTTATTGTTGGTTGTTAATTGATGAAATTGTTAATCTGTATGAATAACTAAATTATTGTAAAGTTAGTGAAATCTAAATAAGATTCACATGATGAGAAGTGTCTTGAGAAGTAATGCTCCAATTAGAGCAATAAGTGTAAATTTCTCTAAATGGAGATAAGTAAGTTTAAGTATATTGTCTGATATTGCCAACTTTGTAATATTTTGTAATTAAGTTACGCTTATGTCTTTCTATGATTAATAGTGGGAAGAAATTCAGAAGTGTGATCTGAGGGCAGATCACGTCCCTACTCCCCGGCATTGTAGCGCTCGGTAATTCGCGCCACAAGGGGATTGATTTTCAAGAGTGGGCACCCTGAAATGAGAGAGAGATAGGTGCGAAAGAGACGAGAATAAAGATCGCGTCCGCACCGCGGGTAAGGGAGAGCGATCGCCGCCGCGAGAGCGCGCTAGCAGACGCGGAAAGAGAATAAAAATAGGCGATAGATGAGAAAGAGCTAGTTAGAGTTAGAGTAGGACAAGAGGGAGAGGAGGAAGGAAGGAGAACGGAGGTCGGCGTGGTGATTTTGTGGAAGAGTCAATTTTTATAAAAATCGGATTTGTTTTACAAAAGTGCAATATGTAGTACGAAAAGTATTTATTTTTGGCTGCCCCCCGGCCACGGGCCGGGGAGGCAAATGACGTGCGTTAAAGCGAGCGCGATCAGTCGTTTCTGAAAAGAGAAAGTGAATCTAAAATTTTCGTGGCACGCGGGCACGAATCGGCCATCGGCGGATATTGAGTCAATCCGGCGTTATAATATTAATTAAACGGCACGGCAGTGATCGGTTGTAATAAGAAGTCAAAATTTGACCGTAGTTCCGTGGGATTATGATCGGCGTAATTTTTGTATGATATAGAAGTAGCTCGCACGCGAGGGCCGTAATTCACGGCAGGAACCGGGAATAATATCTCCCGATGAGATTACAGGAGTGATCGTCGCGATCGTTATTCGATCTAATATAACCCTATTCCCCCGCGCAAAAAGAAGATGTAGATATTTCCTCCCCAGGAAGAATAATATGATAAAAGATTGTCTGGATAGTACGTGAACAGATTAAACATTCCCCAGAAGTTTTAAAAGCAAGGCACAGGCCGAAGAATTAGTTTAAAAAGAAGAAGCGGCGATGATGATCAATAGATTTTGAGCGTAATAGGACGTTCCTTATGTCTTACGCCCCAGGGACCAGGATGATCCCGAGGATTGGCGAATTCTAGCAGAATCTGGCGACAACTGGAAGTTGGAGTGAGCAGCGCTCGTCTGACAGGAGTGGGACACAGGACCGAAGCAAGGATGAAGTGTTGAGGTCAGATTTGAAATCTTAATGTATCCTACTCTCTCTGCAGTGTCATAAAACCAGTATAATTTTTATGTTTACATTTGTAGTTCTAAGGAATATTTGTAGTTGAAACCCCTTTCAATATCTTGAGTATAATAATGCAATGTCAAAGGTCAGCCGATTGAAGTAAGATGCCTGAAGTAAATATTGAATAATGACTAAAGAATAACGTAGTTAACCGTGCCATATCTGCCTGAAGTTCGATGAAATTAGTTCGATTAAATGTGTATATTGAAGTTGAGATTTAGGAGTTTCTTTTGTGAGAAAGTCGATTATAATAGCCTGTTAAATAAGATGCCAAATGTTCAAATTAATTTGTAGGGCGGTGTGACCGCCGGTCTAAATCAGGAGTTTGACGTTTTGAGTCGTCAGACGGCCGCACTAGGCGGTATTATTGTATTATTTTGCTGTATTATCGTGTTATTTTGCTGTACTATTGTATTATTTTGCTGTATTATTGTATACTTATATTGTTGTGTGAAGCTACACTTTATTTGTACGGGTGGTCGACAGTTGTCATCGTACCAGTTGGGCCGAAGTGATAGTATAATTATTAATGTCGCCATATTTCTTTGTTTACATTGTGTACCGTAGGGCGGATCGATGCGGTTCGAATATAGCACCGGTGCGGCAACGTAGTGAAGTTGGCGTTATCGATTACAGGCGCCTGCGCCGTGCACCGCGCAACCGGTGACGGTGAAGCTTGTAACAAATTGCGGCGGACGCCGGTAGGGCGCGCTGAGGTCGTACGATAGAGCGGGCGGTCCGCAATCGGCGGCCATTGTTTGTTTACATTTTGCATTGTTTACATTAGCGGGTGACAGCCGTCTGTCATTGCGCTATATTAGAATTAGGTTACAATGAAAACTATTTTATATATTAATTAACTGTCATTATATATTGGTGACTACAACCTCTTATAATTTTACAAGCATATTACGGTAATTAGTTTATATTAAAGAATGAGAATTAAAATCACGTGAATTAAATATTACTACGTCATAGCATACTTCACTACGGTTGTACGGAAGCATCATCGATCGCCTAGGAACGTTTCGAGCTGCAACGATGCCGTGCATGTTGTATAGGAATTGAATTATCAGAATTATATTTTTTACCTTTTCTTTTATAATCGGTTAGAAGTGACGGAGTTGTTCCGTCAGAATGTCATTTGACTATGTCTGGTGATTGTAGAGGAATATTATCGCCGTGTATTATATTTTCTGCTCTCTCGTTTATATTTGTTTAGAATTGACGGCGTTATACCGTCGAGATTGTCATTTGACTCTGTCTAGCATATGTTGATAAATATTATCACGATATTATAGGGCGACATCTGCCGCCGTGTATGGTATTTGATATAGGAGATTTGAAGTTCAAAATAATGTAACAAATTGTAAATTTCTTCACCGTGATTAAATAAAGATCAGTTGTTTAGTATCAAACCGTGTTCCTACTTTAAGGTAGATTTCCCCCACCCCTTGAAATTTGATTTGACGGTGAGGAAGCCGGCGTCGTCCCTACTGGCGGGGAAGGCGCACCGGTAAAGGACACGGGGCTATAATGCGTCGTGGAGCGTCAACCCCCACCCCCTGAGATCCCGAGCAGCCCCTTCAGCTCCACGACTGCGTCCTCGTAGTAGTGAGGAATAGCCAGCTTCCCAGCCAAGGTAATAAGTTGCAGTCTGGCCTAACCGGACTTGCCGTAGCGGGGACGAGCTGAGAACGACCGCCGAACACCGTGGCGGTTCCGCCACGTTCACCGTAGCCGCGCGAGTGGGACGAGGCGCGCGCGCGTGACGTCGCTTGGGACACCCGTCTGGCGCCCTGACGTCATCACGACGTCCACCGATTTAGTTGTACGACTATCCTACAACCGAAGGGTGGCCCGACCGAGTCACCGTTCGCTCCTCGAGGTCCGAGTCTCCGGCGAACCGGTTGAACCCATTGAGTGTGCAGCGCGAGACGGCGGGAGAAAGCGCGCCCGAGGCGGAATCGACGCGGACGGTCGTCGAAGCGAGTCCTACCCTCGTCGCGACCCTCCGAGGTGAAGCGGAGACCCGACGCGGGATCGGCCGACGTCAAAAGGCGAAGGTCGAGTAAAACAAACGTGACAATATTTATTTATTATTTATAAAATATTTAATATACAATATATTATTACATATGTATTAGTTTGTCATATTTTATTTATAAAGGAAAAATGTACAGTTTGTGTGGATTAGTAACACCTCACTAGGCAAATGCCTGTGTCGAGGTGTTAAATATACGCAATGTCCCAAGACCATTTCCGATTTAAAAAAGCAGCTAATAGGTCCTGTGATTTCTTATGTTATTTATTAGGAAACTATATTAAAATTCCTCGTGTAATCTTTCAAAATGTAAAATTAAAAAAATGTAACGTATAGGTGAAAATATTAAAAGGATTATGTAATAATGTATTTATTGTCAAGGCTCGACGTAGCTTATCAAACCGGGCATCCCTTTAAGTTACCCCGTTATGAGAAAAAAAACAAAGATTCTAAGTAAAGGCTGGCGAGAGTGTAATCTTATCGTTAAGATATTCCTAAACAAAAATAATCCAATAGTCGTACATGCCTTATAACAATGTATTATTTCTCGTTACCCTTTTTTTTGTTTCTCTTGCAATGGTATCTAGCAAATTATAGAATGACGAATATCACATGCCATCCATAACTCGAATCAACCGACTTTTATATTAAGATAGAGAAAAAATATCGGATTAGCGCTCTGACCAAATCGATACCATCTGTTAGGAAATATATTAAATTTGGGGATGATTTTTTTATATCCCTTCTTACTCATAATAGGTTACATAATACCTCCCTTAAGTCTTCGGGAATGGTCGTGGGACACCTGTATAGGAAGACAATAATAGCACGAGGTCTAATTATAGTAAAATTATTAATTAATAAAAGTAATATTCTAACCGTTTTCTACGAATTATTTACAATAACAGTAAAAAATCTGTCAATAAATGTTTTATCGACGATAAAATAAAAAAAACTTAAACGTTATACTCTTCACTCATAAGAAATGAATATTAATGTTTTGAAATTGAAAATTGAACCATTAATTCACACCTCAAAATTCTTTAAAAAAAAATGCTCTAAGAATATTTTATTTTTTGTAATAGGGAAATACTTATAATTGGCTAATGTTTAATAAAAAAAAAAATATTATATATGTTTTTCTGTAGCTTCAAAATAAAAATAAAATAGATTATTTCATACATTTTAGAAATATTGAATATTTGATTATATTTTACAAAAAGATGTGCAATATTACGAAAATATTTTTGAATTAATTTCAAGCGATGATGTGTCATCATCATTCGAAGTCTAATTGTCGAAACGATCCTGAAATTCCGAAAGTATCATCAAACGGTTTCTCCCCAATCCGTTTACTTTCATCGCTTCTTATGCTGTTCATTCGCTCGTTCCAACCTTCGAACTTATCGGATGTGATTAAATTCTTCCAATCATCTGAAAATAATAAAACCGTCAATGCCTACGTATAGAGGTGACGTGGTTACCGATTAAATTCTAATTAAGTAGCACTAATATAAGTGGCTTATGGATATGTTAAAAACCGCGAAAACGAACTACGCTAATTACGCTCCCTAGCGATAATTACACTCCCGCGTCGCAACGTTGTCTTACTAAAACAATTCTGGGCTTGAGATCGGAGGATGTCGGTTTAAACCCAGCACTGAGTTTTTACAAAGATACAATTTAATTTTCACCGGTATAAAATATTGTCGAATACTATGTAACTTCCTACTAAGAAAATGATGATATAAAAACTATAAATATAAAAAAAATAACCAAACTACGTTTATATAGAATGTGATAAGGATAATTTAGTGAGTTTTATGTACGAGATAGATAAAAATAATAAAAATGTAATTTATTTAGAAAAATCATAAAATAGCGACCGCCATCATTTAACATTTTTAAAATTGATCTGCGGAAGTTGTCATATTTTGCGTGGAATTTAGGCAAATTGTTTTAATTTATATGAGTATTACTGTATTTATGATAAGAATCTTTATTTCCATTATTTATTCATTTAAAAAAATATCCTAATAAATCTTAGACATTTAATGTAAAACTAAAAAACAATCTGTTGCAACAATATGAAATTTTACATGAGCAGAATTTTACATGTCAAATAATCATAATATTTAATTAATCAATCTAAAGCAACTGTTACGACGTCTCCCAAGAATCGTCATTTTTTATATTTATTAATTTTTTTATAATAATATTTATTACATAAATGTTTATTATGTATATTGCAATATTCTCATTCCTTAATTTCGTATTCACTCGGGAGAGTATAGCGTTTGGGGCACAGTATAAGAGCGTTGGCACTCATTTTTGATACCTACAATCAACAATTTACAAAAGTGGCTACTCAAGCAAAAATAGTACCATCGTGTTCCAAGACCATTCCTGAAGACTTAAGCTGTGTTTATGTTCCCTATTACGTATAAGAAATTGTATAAAAAAAATACGAAAATAATTAATGCCCAAATTTATTAATTTTATCAAAGCGTTCGTGTAAATTCCCCTTTTTTTTAATCACGTGGTTTATATTTTTTTTACTCTGAAACCATGATGAATTTTGATATGGGGTCAAAACAAATCATGTTTGGAATCGCAGGGTTAATACGATGGGATTTTTTTTATCGGAAATGGTTTTGGAACACGTTGTATAAATGAATAAGGTGGTAATGTGTAATTCTGTTTTACTTATGTGCTAGTTTATACGGAAGGTTCCTTTAATTTTGAATTGTCATAATAATTCTCTTTAGCTTGTAAGACACGACACGGAAAAGGCCTTTGTGGGAATATGTGCAGTGCATTGCTCAAATAAAATAAAAATAAATAAAATTAACACACAAAAATAGCTACTAACCTGCCAGCAAATCCAAGCTTTTCTCGTCTCCGCCGTAGTCGACGGGTAGAATTTCTCTCGATATTTGTTTGTGGAGATCTTCAAATGTGTGATGGATATTCACGCGGCCTTGTAGTTTTTGGGAAAACAGAGCTTTTCCAAGGGTTACGAGTTTGTCAACGATATTTGGCGGGTATACAACATGGTAGCCAGCCAGCCGCGCGCCAACGACGTTCTAAAGATACAACAGCATAATGTGAACATCGTATCTAAATATTTCTTTTAATTCGACCGTTGAGTGTAAAAACAGCATTGCTTTACAGTTGCAACAATACAAAAATTAAAGTTGTGAAATCAGACCTTTTAATTGTTGGCAAAACTGTCTAATAGCTGTCAAATTGAACCCTGTAATTGTGACCGTGTGACTGTGCACGACCTACTGGGGGGTTTTTTATTAAATTTCAAAATAGCCATTAATAATCGGCGAAGAAGATGTTTTTTTTTTTAAACATCACATTATTTTCGTATATTTGTTGATTAGGAAAATTCCGAATCATCAATATTGCTTTCTGTTTGCAGACAATGTGATCAATTTAAATCACAGATGGTATTACTTTTATTAGCATTACCCTTAAACTGCTAAATCGGTGTTTCCGCCGTGCTCCTTAGTCGAGCTGTTCAGAAATAAACTACATTTACAATACATTATTTTTAGTGCATTATTTTTTTTTCAAATTTAAATTTAAGGGATAAATACGCAATAAAATACGCTATTGCGTTTATATTTCTTAAATTATAGTGTTATAAATGTACGTATATATAAAAAAAACCCTAGAAAATACAGTTTTTACTTTAAAATGCGAAATTACTAATGTTTTCTAAAGTATATTATATGATTATCATAAAAAGCACTTAAGCAACTTTTATAATAAATCTAAAGTTGTATTTTTATTGTTTTTAAATTCATATCTTTTTAATAATAAAAAAAATATAAAAATATGAAAAGTAATGGATAAGTATGGTAATATTGTAAGTATGGTATCTTTCCTTTTTATTAGGTGCATAAAAAGAGGGCACATACGGGTTTTTAATATAAACGTTATTCATTATTAAAAAATATTAAAAAACGCTTAAGACACATATTTTTTTTTTACTAACTTAACTTAACTTACCCGAGTACATGCAACTGCCTTTTTTAACACTGTTGGGTACATTTTGAGGTAATGTTCCAGTGTCACGTGTTTTAAATTAAAAATAAAACGATAACCCATCATGTAGTCATTGTGTTGCAAATATTCCAAGACCTGTAAAAATAATTAATTTTGTGAATAATCATAAATCATGGTTATATGGGATTACATACTGTATTTTATACTGTAAATACTGTAATACGATCTGCTTACACACCGAAAAGGAGGATCTGGTTTACATCCTAAAATGCTATATATTTTTTTGACAACTATGCGTCTATGTATACCTACCTTTACCCCAAGAGCAAAGCAGCTGGTTTTCCGTCTAATAAAGTCTTCTTTTGTATTTTATTTGTCGCTTTTGAAGTTTTTGCACACATATGAATTAATTTATCTCTAAAAACTTTTGCTTATTACAATTTTTTTATAACTACACATTACATAACTTCGCAGGAAAACTATTATGTTGCGTTTCATTGCGAAATTTATAGTGATAGATTTAATAGTACCAGAATGTAAATCGATAACAAAACAAACTTTTTTCAAACATCACTTTCATTTCATATTATGCCGTAGTAATATATTTTAAACAAACTTAAAATAATTTAAAAACATAAAATGTAGAATAAATATAACTTATTAATTGAAAAAAAAGATTAAGCCCGTAAATATTTCTAAATTCTTTAGTTTAAATAAATGCGTGATCATTTACATACTAAAGACGTGCTACCGACATCTGTTAGGGCAAAAAGTTACTTTTAAAAAGTCGAGACGATACGCCTGTAAAACTAAACCTAGCAATTTTTTATTTTATCAAAATTATACCTAATCACAAGTGGTAATGGGTTTTCTATTATTTTATTATATTAATATCGTTTAAATGTTTACATTAGGTAAAAATATTAGTATCGGTTTTTAATTCAAAATAATAAAAAGGTTTTTCTTCCTCTCTACTAGGTTTTTAATTTTAGGGAGTGCACAAGCACCTGATACCATGATCGATTCCTTTTGTTGTCATTATAAATTTAAGGGCTCTCGCCCGAAATTGACGTGGAAACCCTAAAATCTAATCAGGCATCGCCATGAAAAATAAAAAATATTTCAAGAGTTTCTAAAGTTATCGTGTGCTACTTCTTCATATATAAACAGTTTACTATGTGAAGTCTTACTATGTAGACAACATGATGTCTTACCGTATAAAAAATATCTGAAGTCTTAACACGTAGATAATTTGTAGTATACTTACTACTTTACCTATAAATGTAGGTAAAAATGCGCTGAGAAAAATCCTGTGGCCTCCACAAGAAATTCCTGTAGATATAGTGACGTTTTATTGCTCCCACAGTTCTGTACGCACAAACGAACAGACTATTTGGTTACCGTTACTAAAGTTTTTAGTCGCTGAACTCCGATACACATAAACAAACTGCTTTGTAAGCGCTACCGAATTGTTCGATAGATAAACAAAATGGCGGAAAGGCAAGAAGCGCGATGTGTGTTTGCGAGTCTACTACTGATTGTTTGGTTGACGTAACAAAACAGTCTTATAGTGTGTACGCAATTTTTCATTTGAATGCTGCATCTACAAGAATGTTTGGTACAGGTTACAAGAAAGCTTTGTTAGGTGAACGATTTATCAGTCAACAGGAATCGGTCTGTACAGCCTATCAAACATATTGTATTATACACTATAATATACTTCGGTTGGGCCTACTGAAGTTTAGTAGCCACAAGAAATTATCTCAGAGCTCGATATTTTTTTCCAGTGTGTGATGTCTTATCACCACGTAAAACATATGTGAAGCCTTGAAAATATGTGCAGTCTTACCATATAGAACATTCTTAAGTGTTCGATGGCGTCAAACGAAACAGCCCCATTTTCTAAAAATGTTACAATTACCACCCTTGTCAAATCCTTCGAAAGTTTCGGTAACGGAGTTATTGATCTGCAACATAACGTTACATACATATATACAAAACATAATGACGCAATACAGAAAATTGAATTTAGGTACCGTCAAATGGGGTAACGTTTGACGGCAACTAACTTTTAATGAGATTGTGATATGCACTCGGCTTAAAAATCTTAAAATTGGTATCTTATTATTTATATAAAATGTATAAATAAATATTATAGTATTATTATTATATTACTGATTATTAGTATTAAACATTCCTAATGCATATTTATTTTTTTTTTTTTTAATTATTTATTAAATCGTATATAATATGTAGGTAATGTGTATTTAATATGTGATACACACACTAAACACATACACAGTAGACATGCACAAACACACGCTTCACGCACATTACACATTGTTTAATCATTTGATTTATTAATTTGATGTTTTCAACCTTATTTATATAAGATACATTTTTCTGCCCATATAGAATCGCTGTTTTATACGTTTATAAATAAATAAGTTGGTAATCGTCGGCCTAACTTGTAAACCTCGTGAATCTCAAATGATTTTTATTTGAAGAGGTAGTTAAAACTTGTTAATTACGAATTAACTCAAATAAAAAACTCGTAAATCCCGCGCTTTTTGAAAACACCAGAATTTGTTGGCTGTAATTTGAGTTTGACTATAACAGTATAAAAGTCACATCATAATTTATAGCAGTATTTTCCAGTTACAATATATTCCTTTATTTAAATAGTATTTATCGGGTTTAACTTGGCTAACGAAACTTATTTGTCGATGGACGGGATTTTTAAGTATTTTGTGTGGACTTTTTTAAAGTTATTTCGCATTATAAATATTAAAGGTTTTATAGGGAGATAAACGTCAAAGGAAAATTATGTGTAATATAACTTAAAATTTACCACTCATGACGGTAATTTACATAGAAAATAACGGAAACATAATCTCACACGAAACTCTTGCTTCTTTCGAGCACCGATTCTGGAAACCTTTTGAGAAAGAAGTCCGGAAATAAACTTCTCGACGACAGATTCATATCAAGGCACTTCTTAGATCTTTCCACGGAGCATTTGCTTGTTATAAATACGCGCTCTACCCAATCTCTGTCTGAAAATAGAAAATGTTGTACAGGAGTGTGAGATTCACAAATATAACGAGCCACTATATTTAATTAATCTTCAACTTAAAACAATGTTCAGGGTTAATTTGATTCATCTTCATCTGATGACGTCATCTTGGGGACTGAATTCGGCAGACAGGAGGTATGCTAAATCTACGTACTATCCATTTTCAGACACAGCTGCCACCGACGCGATCACTGTCCGATTTCGGGCGGAGGGGCGGAGTTTAGTTTTCGGCTGACAACAATGTCATGATTTTATCATATCTGCTGTAGCTCGCTTACAACGCTTCTATACCGATATGTGTTTCTATGAATTCATTACTGAAGTGTGTGAGTAAGACCGTAAACTAGCCACCTAAGCGGCCATATCACCTCCTTCAACGATGCTCGATCGTTCTTGGACACCCTGATGCACTTGTGTGTGTGTATATTATCTTTATTTTTATGTACGCGGTAAAGATTCTGAAACGGCGATTACGCCAAAATATAAACCCTAAAATAGCATACGTTTATTATGGGGTTTTAAACATTTCTTAAAGTACTGCTAGCACACCTATAGATATATAATCAAGTGGCACTACAAATCTTGGTAGTCTAGTGGTTAAGGCATTAGACTACTGACCCAAAGGCATCGGGTTCGAATCCGCAGAAGGTCATACCATTTTTAACGCTTCATTACCACCATCTTCCCTGACTCTAGCACAGGCACATTTGGCCTAGTTGAGTAGGGTCCAAAATCAATATAAATTCGAGCAGAACGATGAGACGCGAGCAGTGACGCTTTCAATAACGGTTAGGTTCCATGTCATATAAAAAACTAATGAATGTAAAATTGTTTTAAGCCACCCCTCTAATTTTGATTATTTGTTCTGTACAATCTGTTCTAGTATAATTTAAAAAAATGATTAGACTTTTGGGAAATTAAGTTAATCCTTAATTACGTATGCAGTATAATTTTATTAAGACGGCCAAGTATCTTAACCGTCATGTATAGAAAATTGCTGTATAGGGTTTTTTTTATACCTAGTTATTTAAATTTACCTAATTCCTTTTCGGGTAGATGCGGCTGAAAGTTAACCCACTCAATTAGAGTGGTGACGTCACGATCGATAGATTCCTTAGTGACATTATAAGATTTTCTAATGTCACGAAATTGGTCATCCGTGACGATCAGCAGTTTATTTTTCTTTACGTTGTCCATAGTTTTTTTTGTGCCTTTTTAGTATGATTAATCTAAAAAAATAAAATATAGGTAAAATGAGTGTAGGTAATATTTGCTTATAACAATAAAGAACAATGCATTTCCATTTTCATTCGTACACATTCTCACACATACGCATTGACAAACCAACCCAATCCCGTTCCCAAATGCATTTTTCATTCATTCATTTTGTAGGAAACTATTATTGGCATTATGTTCTGATTATTTATTTTTAAATGGCACTCTAACAAATTCTTAAACAATTAAATAGTTAAGAAATAGTTAAATAGTTAAGAACTATTTTTAGACAATTAAATAAAAAAAAACCTTATCAATATTAAAATAAAAAGAGAACACCACATGCATAGGGTAGATAAAACGCAAATTAGGTTTTTATTGAGAAAGGTTTGGCCCTAATTCAAAAATTTCATTGCAAAATTGTCATTCCTAACCTCAATAATGTCACAACTAACCTAACATTCGACAACATTTTGAGTTGAACAGTATAAACTAAAAAGGGGTGGATAGCTGAAGAAAAACAATGAAAATAACTAGTTAATTATGAGGTTTTTAGAGTAGAGGTGGCTACGTGCCAATTTTCAAAAGCAAAATAAAAACACATCTCTTCTAACAATAACGTCACATCTTGAAGGCCCCCAAGACACACTCCACACCACAATGCAAATAGAGGTGTTAGGAATTTATTTAGGAGGTATTTTGGCATTGTTTGTATAATTTCTTACATTCGATAGGGAACATTAACACCCCCCTTAAGTCTTCGGGAATGATCTTGGAACAACCTGTACATGGGTAGGTATCGCAAGTTGTTTGTATTACAATAGTAACGCCTGCCTTTAAGAATACTATAAACG
This sequence comes from Neomicropteryx cornuta, assembly GCA_020383195.1. NCBI lineage: Eukaryota > Metazoa > Arthropoda > Insecta > Lepidoptera > Micropterigidae > Neomicropteryx > Neomicropteryx cornuta. Next base: position 10,940,743 of record JAHKQU010000026.1, on the reverse strand, counting down.
TCCCTGGTTAAAAACATTTTGTCAACCACAGAAAATTTAATTTTATTAAAGTGAAATTTAAATATTTATGTTATTGATCAATTAGAATTAAAAAATAACAGAATAGATAATATAATCCAATTTAGCTATCAGATGTAAGGTATTTTTTTTTATGAAATACTTTTATTGAAATCGTCGAGTTAATTAGGATGTTCGTAAAGGCACATAATTCCAAAGGAAAAATATTTTTTTAATTTTGTGCAATTAAAATATATTGCATTTTTTTTAGTAGCTGTTAATATTAACTAGCTTCTCATATAAAAAATATAAAAATAAAAAGCAACCTATTATAAATGAAATAAAAAAAAATACGAATTATTTATACGTATTAAATATCCGGTCCGTTTTATTGTTATTACGGACCGGTTAAATTTAAAATCTAGCTGTTTAACATATATGCACATACGATATTATTATTACGTCATCAGCGATTCATTTTAGTTTCATTCTGAGTTTCTAAGCATTCTAAGTTTAGATTAGCTATGAGCTAACAATATTATTTAGAAAAAATATGCACATCTTACTTATTTTCAAGACTAAATAAATATTCTGAACACGTTGTAACAACTACACCGCATAGAAATGAAGTAATCCGTTGCTTGAATATACAGGCGTAATATACAAAAAAATATGTACCTACATTGGCATTTTACTTTTTTGAGCCATTATTGTGTATTGTTGGATAGCTGTGATTTATTTTAAGCCTAATTAATAATTTACATACCGGAAGTTAATGTTTTTTTTATTATTTGTTAATAGTCGTTTGTTACGCCATTTTTTACTCTTCTTCGCTAGTATCTCGGGCGACTGTAACATAAGAAATTTACCTCAGTTAAACAGGATTTCAAAAATATTTTTTTATTTATTTTTATTACAGAAAAACGGCAAATATTTCCAGTTACATTACACGAGGCATAATAGGAACGCGTTATATTAATAATAATGAAAATTAACACTCGATTTGACGTGCATAACTAAGTAACAAAACCGAACTTATTTCCGTAGGTAATCTCAACCAGCTAACCCAGAGAGTCGAACATTAAATTACAATTTATTAACAAAATCCACAGGTTTGCGCTCAATAAAATAATATAATATATTTCCAATACATTTGAAAATGTCAATAAATAGTGTTATTGGTAGTTTACACATTATAAATTAGGTAGTAGAAGAGGTAAAATATATAAACCATGCAATACAGAACTATAATAATGATAATACGAGTATTTATTTATCGTAATAACGATTATATTATTTTGGTAACCATAAGTAAATTCAAATATTAGTTTATTTATAAATTGGGATAAATTATTAGTAATATAAAAAATATTTACAATTCAGTGAAGTGGATACTTTTTCCATATTACATCGTTTTAAACGAGGGGGTTGCATATAAAATACAAGAAAATTTATTTCAATTAACAAAAAAGTTGTATAGGAATAGCATTACCGTCAGTTTATAATAATTAATTGAGTAGATTACTAATTAATTATGTAATACATTAATCCATATAAAAAAAAACAATTATTATAGAAGGTTAATTTACAGCAAGAATTTTGTCTAATAATTTAATAATATTTGTATGTTATATAATTATATTGTACTAATTAAGAGTTGTAATATTATATTTTCAATGAATAAATAAATAAAGTTCGATATACGTGATAGTTCCCTCTATTATAGGCTCTATGAGATCTAGGTATTATGTTTTTTTTACGCGGTGCATAATTTAATAGTGAAAAAATAATCTTTTTAATGTTTTTAAATGAAATCCGGTTGTTTATTCGATGTAATAATACATGAAAAATAATATTTTAAATAATGCACACCTAAAATTTGTTGACAACAACCCGTCAGTATTCTACTTGACATAAAATTTAAGCATGCTTAAAACTAGCCTATTAATGAAAATAGTCGATAGTATTGAGTTGGCCGTTATGCTTGCCCAACCTTTAGGGTTCATAACATTTTATTCCGATACAAAATATAGTAAAAGAAAATAAATATTTTCCTAAAATAAATTAAGAGTAAAACTGTGCTTTTGACCGTTGAGGTGTTCCTTCGTCTGTAGAATCAGGTCGTGCTAACCATAAAAATGCATTGTCATCGGGCTGAACCGACATGTCAAATTTCAACTCTGTAGGATAAGAGTAAGTAGTTCTAATTCAGCTTGCAAGATTTGACCTAAACAGACATTGAAACATTGCAAGCTAAATAAAAGCTTGTAAAAAAAGGTTGTTTCGGAAAACTGATTATAAATATATATATCTATATCTAATTATATCTAATTATATCGATCTAATTATAAATATACCTAATAATATATAGTCATACACGGGGCATTAATTATTTTTTTTTAATGTTGGCTATTTTAATTCAACTCCCACGACGGAGCTGCCAATTTTTTTTTACATAAAATATAGCAATTGTAGTCAAGGTCGTTAGGTTTCTAGCCGTTATAACAAACATTAATTCCAAGCGAGCATTATTTTATAATTTGAAATGTCTAAAAATGGTAATGACTATGACGATTATGAGGTAGTCCAAATATTTCCTGTCTAGGACGAGTGACCTTGTCTGCGAGTTTGACCTCTATCTAATACGAAGTCGAAAGTAGGTATAAAAATAAATTATTAATGCGAGTATTTACATAACAAACCAAAACAACAAATAAACAAAGGGAATGTAAAACTATTAAGTGGTTTTGGAGACAAAAATTTAAATTTCATTAACTTTGTTTCTGTAATTTAATTTATCTAAATTTTGCTTACTAATGTATCATCTAAAGTTGGTTAACTGTTAGATATTGCCTTTAAGGCAATAAAATGTTATAATTCTGTATTAAATTAAAGTAAATAAATAACTTATATATTATGTAAAAACTATTTATGTATATAAATATATTATGCATGTGTGTAGGTATATTAGTGTTGTATTTATAAATTATATGTATTTGAATATTAGGAATCAATAATGACATAATAATGTCATTTATTATTATTAATATTTATTTATTAGATACCTATTTGTTCCTTACAATTTGTATTTAATTTACCTGTCTTTGTTTGAATCAAATTTTCAATAATAGTCACCAATAACACTAAAATCATTCACTTACTATTTTCGACAACGAGGTGAAACTGTCATCTTTGGTACAAACTGGTTTACCGGTGCATTAGAAATTATCTTACACATCTTCCTACATTAATTTTTCATATATTTAGATTCACACCTACACTGTTGCACTGTATTGGTTTTTTTTTTAATGATACAATATAGAATAATTAAATTGATAGATTCGCCACGACTATTCTAACTTAGAGCGGTTGGATATTTCGATACATTCAATTTAACTTATTGAAGTTAGTTACCTGCTATTTCAATTAAGTTAAATAATATAAATTATTTAATAAAGTTCACTAACGCCATCACACACAGTCCCAAACTAACAGCTAGTATGTACGCACGCGCACACGAGTTGGACACGTTTTTGTTATTGATGCAATTTTTTCACAGCGGTGTAAACAACTATTTATAATCAATGGCGGTATCTATACGGAGATATAGCATTATTGGTAGACTGCATACATGCGCAGTTCGAAAAAAATGGAGTTCAAGCCGAATTGTACCTAATATAATATATTCTGTTAAATTCTATAAAAGTATTTAAAAACAATTTGGCATTTGAGCTAATATTATGTAAACAAACAACATGACTTACATTTACATTGTAAGTTTTAGGTTAGTTTTAATGGCTATTCTGTCAGTCCAATCCCGACCAATCAAACCAATCAATTTTATATTATTTAACATTAATTTAAGTTACTAATATAAATTAAAGCTAAAAACCAATTTGGTAAATTCAACTTTAAATATTCTTAATTCTAAATAAATTTTAATTTAATTAAAATATAGTTAATTTCTAAATTTGAATATTTTTTTGCATATGACAGGGCATTAGTCTCCTATTTTAGGGCGGTCTAATTAAGATGCGTCTAACGAAATAATTAAAATCTAAGTTATCCGTTCACAATGTTTTTATTTCGAATTTATCAATATTGTTACGATTAATATTTAGAAAATACTAAAAATAATAATATAAAAATAAACAAACCGATTACAAAATAAATCTACAACAAAAAACTAAGAAATAATACAATAGACTTCTTATTTTTGTAAACTCAATAGTATTAAATTACAGAAATTTTCTATACATTTGCTACGATCAAGGTTATATAAAATTATAACATGGTGGTGATGAAGCGTTAAAAGTACCGATACAAAATAATCTAAAAGTGCACCGTGTAAAAATGTAATTAAACTCAGACGGAATGCTGTTTGTAGAAATCGGTAGCAGTATTTATATAAAAGCTAACTAATACTAAATAATATATATATTGTTCTCCCTTTCTAGCTCCTTCGCGCCGTCCTGCTCTCTCATGGCTAGTAGTCAATCAGGAGCTTAAATTACAGTTTTAGTTTTGGAGTCGCTTGAGGGTTATACGGTTCATAGAGCTAAGGCTATTTTTGGCTGAGGCATGCTAGGTAACGTGAAGACTGTTACAACCCTCGGGACTTCCTACCTACTTCAATCTAGAATCCCGTATACCACAAATAGACTTGATTAGTATGATGTTAACTAACGACTGCTATGCTTCTTAACTAACGACTTAAAATATTATTAGTCCAAGGTTTATAACTTGATTACAGAGGCTGATTACTCACTGATGAATTCAAACAGCAGTTTGTATGCAACTTTTTCTGCGTTACCAAGCTTCTTCAAATTTTTTCCACTTAAGAAAGAGTTATGGTTGCAAAAAGTTTGCCTACAAAATTAACATTATGAGCTTTTTTTGAATAGGTAAAGTGTTGCACCATTGGACAACAGCATATTCTGATTTCTAGCATCTTAATGTCTTTTAATATCAATTAGTACATAATAAAAAAAAAATGTTTATTTTGCAAAATGATTTATTTTTAACAATATCATAAAATAATGAAAACAAAACGACAGTGAAAATAATTGTAAAATACCCCAAAAATCAGGTGCATGTTTAAAAAAATAAAAACAAACAAATTAAAACACACATTTTGAAGATTTTTACATCGATTTAATTAATCGATATTAAGAGTCTTGAACGATCCTTGCACTCCGATGTATTCGCCGGCCAAGCTATCTTTCGGTCTTCTGGACTCGTCGCTCTTATAGTTGTCCTGCTCTAGGAAGTAGTTCCTTGTTTTGTCGCTCGTCATATATGATTTCCACTGAGCTGAAAAATAATAAACATTTGGATAACTTTGTTAAATTTAGTTATTTACACGGAGTTGTTACATAGGCCAATGAAATTTTTGAGGAAATCGGACAACTGCGACTTCACAAACGAGAAGGCTTAAAATCACTGGAGCGCGCGCGATACTGCGATAATTCACGTGTTTATTCTTAGAAAATTTGCAGCCTTTAATTAGGAATTATAAAAATAATTGCGTGCGCGTTGCTAAGAAACCAGTTTATCAATAATGGCGTTCAACTATTCTAGTTTATCAACACCCTGCCGGTAAAACAATTTATTTACTTGAATTGTTATTGTATCACTATAGAACCGACAAATTTCCCTACCGCACTGTTACGGGACACGCCAAATAACTTAAAAATACCGCAACCAATCACTATTGTAAAAAAACCGCTTAAATATACGGAAAATGCCAAAATTATTCAATAGATTTTTTAAAAATAATTTTGCTTAAGTGCAAAGTCTTGCAAATTGTTATTATTTAAATAAATCAGCTGCTTGCATTTAAATAAAACAATTCAAACAGCTGCTTGCATTCACCAGGGAGTAGTTGCGACTGTAGTTGCCTTCAAGTAGTCGATAGCCATAAATACCTAGGTCTAACTGTAGACAAAAGCCTAAATTGTGGAGTTCATATATCTTTGATCTGTGATAAAATGAGATTCTCTTGAAAACTATGTACCATATTCGAAATATTTTAAATTGTAATACAAAAATAATAACTTACGTATCACTAATCGAGTCTATTATGTCATAGAGTCCGAGTTTGGGGTACTACCTTCGACAGTTATATGAACAGAGTACACGATTTACAGTGACGAATTTTGATACTAGTGGACCCGCTAATATTAGGGCTAAAAGTAGAAAAAACCCGTCGTTGCTATTTGCGCACTGCAAGGTGTTACCTGCTAAATATCTAGCTCATTATAAAATATTACTCGATCACTTACATAGAGAATCTTTCAAGGTACCCACCCATAGGGCACCAGTTGACCACCCGACAAAAAAGTAGAGGCTTGTTAGTGGTACCTAGGTACCAAAATTATTACGGCAAACGCACTCTTGCTTTTCTTATACCTACTCTTTTTAACAAGTATATTAATAAGAATTTTTCCAATGTACCTAAATATAAGGTTAATGACACGATAAAGAAAAATATAATAGGAAAATTATCTGAAAAAGGTATGTAAAAAAGTTGTATACCTGGGCCTTCTCTATCTGCTTGAGATGGAAGGAGAGTAGGTTAGTTAATTACTTACAGGGTATACGAGATCTGTACGAAAAACAAATATATATAAATATAAAAATACATTGTCTATTTTCTTTAAATTTACTATTGGTAGGATTTTACTTACTTTTTTGGTTGTTATTTATTTACTGCTTTTGCATTTTTATTATATTGTTTTTTTCTTTTCTCTTATTTATGTAAACCTATTGAAACTTTTGTATTGTAATATAGAATGTTTTTTTTTCACCCACAGAAAATGCACCGTCTTTGGAGGGAAATGTAAAGGTGTTTTGAAAAAAAAAAATAATAAAGCAAAAAAACAAACAAACAAACAAGAGAATTTCTACCAGCTAACCCAGATAGGCTGTGTCATATATTATATTGTGTGTCGGCGAAGGAAAAAAGTCAATGAGGTACTTTACCATAGTCAGTTAATATTTCCAAGCAAGGATTGCATATAAAATTAGGAGGAAGTAGGAAGATGGTCAGTTTTAAATTATTATTTGTACTTTATTAGTCTTTAAACTTTCTCATTTTTAAACAAAATCTGCAAAACCACTCGGGAAATCGTTAAAGTTGCAATTTAAAGCAAATAAAGAAATATTACACAAAAGAATACTGATTTCCATGGCGCGCTTTTTAAAAGAGTTTTTATAAGATTGGTATTACACATGCATGCTGCTGACAGTCACTCACCGGCCATAGCTTCTAACGACTCGCCTTCGCCGCCGTAATCCTTAGGAAGAACACTCTTTGGAATGACCTGGTGCAGATCTTCGAGGGTGGCATGCATGGTGATCCTCTCCGTTAGCTTTGGCGGCAGTACCTGCTTGATGAACGCTATCACCTTTTCGGCAATTTTGTGACCGTTTACGTAATGCAAGCCAAGCACGCGAAGTCCTTGCACTTTCTGAAATTATTTTTTAATTAAAGACCACGAACGAGCTATGTATGTGACGAAAATAAATGTTGCGATATATTTACATATTAAAATGCCTACGCAATATTTTAGACCGCACTACAATAAGAATTGTATAGTACTGATAACTGATCGACTGATAACAAAGTATCAGTCGATACTTAGTTATGGAAAAATTGGTTGGGATAATTGTAACAAAACACACCTTCAGCTTTTAGAAACAGTGCAAGGGATAGTTTTTCAAACAATTCTAAAAAAGTAATTTCCCTCAAATTAGGAGTTACTGTATCAAAAAAAAAAAAAATCTTAAGAACTTAATTCTTTTATACACACAAAAATCTCAGAGGACATCAGGAGGTAACGGATAAATCAAAAACACGATCAATAACCATTAAAGTTTTTGAAATTCCTAAAAGGAAATCTAGCTTTCGGCAGAAAAATTCCTAAAACATGCAATAATATAAAAAAAGAATGGCGTTAATATGGAAAAAAAGAAGATATTAGACAAATAGCTATACAATAAATTTGGTTGCTAGAGAAAGGACAACCTTTTGCATGTTATTGTATAAAACGTAAGGATTTTTTTACTAATATAAATAATGAAATAATTCTCAAAATATTAACACGAACAACCTTATATTAAGTTTTGATTAATGTCTGTTATTTTTATACAATAATATTATTAATTGTTATGTATTTTTAAATACACATATACATTTGTACATATATATACTAATATATATATATATTTATTAAAAAAAGATCTATTTATGAAACAACTATCTGTACATTCGGTATTAATTTTTCTTTGAACATTCTGGCTATATAATTTGTATGAAAATTTTCAATCTGTAAAAATATTAAAAAACATTTTCCAAATGTCAATACTGTCAGACTTTTATATAAGTAATGTAAAGTAACGGCGAACGCTTATTATAACGGAAGGAATCATCTAAATACGGTAGTTAATACATATACATATACCAGTAGTATGTACTACTGAATACATATATTTTACCAGTTTAATCCTCAGCCTGCAGTGGTACGAAACGCTCACTTATATAATTATTTTTAATATGTATACACGAATCTGTAACCTTATAATTATTTTAAATAAATAAATAAAATATATTTTTTAATTAAGTTCGTAACATTTGATTTCGCCGTAACTCAGTGTAATACTACTTTACGCCTTTCAGTGTTCACTTTTCACAAATGTTTATTGATTTAGTGCATTTCAACAGCATAATAACAAAAACATAAATGTAAAAATTAAATTAAAAAAGGTCTGTATGAATGTATTATTAGTATAAGCAATATTGGTACAGTATACTCAGTAGTTTTATTAAGATCTTGCTGGATACTCTCGCAGTTATCGACATTAGACACTGCTAAAAAAAATACAATTCAACATCGTAAAAGTTATGTTTGGAATTGAGGAAGCAATAGCCGATGTCACCGATGTAAACATTAAATAGCAGAGTGCCCAGCTGTGAACCCTGAGGGATGCCAGATGTGGTAAAAATAAAGGCTGATCGCCAGCCATATGAATGACGGCTGCCCCAACTTTAACGTGTATGTCTAGGGCCTCTAATTTGCGAATCCGCGGCGATACATGCGGTCAAAGGCCCTCGCGAAATCGGTATTTACTATACCGTCAACTTGAGTTCGTTTGTCCGTTTTGTCTAAAACATACTAAACTCTCCTGTACCGCTTTCTGTGTTGTTATTTTTACCCGGAAAATAGCATTGTTAATATTAATTTGAATCGTATGCTATGAAGCGATATTTTTATCCCGCATACGAACAATATTAGGTATATTTGTACTTTTTTAGTTCTGGTTTAAGTAAATTAATAGGTAAGAGTTTACAAAAATAAATCTGACTTCAATATATTAACAAAACAAAATAACACTGTTAATACATGCAAATTGAGGCATTCATTTAATAAACTAATAAACCTATATATTGTTTTCTGTAGTGTTAGATATGTTGAATATACCTAAAACTTAAAAGAGTATAAAAAAACTATACCCTTAAAGTGCCAAAAAGGTTTGCCGACACAATTGGGTTGCTTTTTATCAAATGCGCCGGCCGTAAGTTTTCCAGATCAATTATATATCGTATGCCTATTGCGTAATCTTCAATAAATCTAGCTTCTTGAACCTGAAACAAAAACAAATTTGACTCCATGGATAAATATTATATAAATTTATACTCAATTTATATACATATACCATAAATTTCGACTCATTTAGACCCTGGCTGGCATTTGGAAACCATTGGTCATTTAATTATAAAAAAAATATGTTTAGATACCTTGTTCTTATGCTTTCGACATAGTAAAGACAGATTTTTAAAATTTAATTCCGTTTCTGAGAAATTTAAGAAATGATAAAGTGCTAATAGTCTTTTTTAATTAAATTGCTCTCTGGTAAAAAAAAATGGTAATTGAAAGACAAATAAAGGTTGTAAAACATAGAAAAGTTTGTTTTTTTAATTTCTATATTATGAAGCTGTAATTAAATAAAAATCAACAATTGCTTAGTGACCGTCCAGAGAGTAAAACCTAACGCCCTATAAAATATAAAGCGCTGAATTCACTGACAATATGCTTCGCCTTAACCGCGTTTATACTTTGTTCAGTAGTGGTAGTAAATATTTTTAGCAAGGAAAGTCGGACAAATTAATGAATGTTGATTATATATATTTTTGTGATGACCCTGGAATTGTGATAAAGTTAGTTTTTAGGTTAAGTTTGGTGAATAGATTGTAATGTAAGCAAACATACCAAGCTCATCATCCTTATTAGGCTTACGAGGGAATATTTGTCAGCATCATCACTATTGAACCTTTGAATGCAGACGCGGGAGAGATCGGGACATAACTTTGGCAAAGCAATATAATATCTGAAACAAAAAAAGTAATTAGATTAACCCACGTCTCCATCAAAAATAGCCTTAAAAGATCATTTTTAATATTCATAATTAAAATTATTTTTTTCGAGTGCCTGATTTTTATCAAGCGTCGTTATTTTAGAACAGTGGGTAGGTACTATTTTTTTTTCTAAAAAAAATCAGTACCAAAATGGGTGATCTCATTTGAACACCATTTTAGTTTTTTTTTTGTAAATTTTAACGCGCGGATAGTAATGAAAAATCACGGACATAACATTTCATTTTTTAATGTAACTCTGATTATCATAGATGTGTTTGTATTATGTTTAACTGGCCAGTAACAAATAATACGTCCTCCAGTTTCTAACAGCCGTGCTGCCATATTTTTGAAATATGAATATGATATTTGGCCTATCTATCGAACTGTCAAGTACTCAAAAATATTGATTTTAATGTTATCTATCTCTATTATCCGAATAGCCTACGATGTGATCTAAACGGATATATTTGTTTTTCAAGAGTTAACTTTTTTGCATTTGTACTTTCCGAGTTGAAAGATGCAACAGGCGGGCGGATAGATAGACGCCCAAAAGACGTGGATAGTAACTTCTTATGCATGAATGTATGTATAGAAGCTATAAGGGAACAGTTCTAGTAGTGTGGTTGAGGCATCGGAATTGTATGCTATCAACTAAATTGGTAGAATCGATGTTGTTAAGAAGATGCCCTGCTTCTGCTATATGTCTGTGGATTGTTTGAGTAGTTTTTACTTAGTTCTGGATTTGTCAATGTCACATTCGACCGGTCTCGTAAAAAGTAGCAAAACTTAGTCCATGAAGTTAATACGAGTATATGGGCGCCAGATGAGGTATCCGAGATGACGTCACTGGTTGCCTTCATCCTTTGCGATTTTATTACGGTTATTAATAACGTATCATTCTAATATTATGTATGTTGCGCAGTGAGACGGTTATGCTTTTAAGAACGATGCTTCTAGTAAAGTCTACTTTAGTACGGACATTGCCTAGTTAGGTAGTACTTTGCATAATATGTAATTGATGTTAAGTTACTCTCAATAAATAAAATAAATAAAATATTAATAATTTTATAACTCTAGTCTACATGTCAAGTAAAATAAAAATATTTTGATTTGAAAAACCGATTGAACGGATTTTGTAAAAAAACTGTAGGTACTACCTTCATAAAGTCAGTCCTGCCTACTTTCAAACTAACCATAACGTGATTATATAGGGTTTAGTAGAGATTGGTGTTCTCTATTCGTTTCGTCTATGATGCCACGTATAAAGATTTTAAGGGTTGCAAATCGACGCTTTTATTTTTATAGAGGAGAACCACAAATTATCGAAAAATCTCCATCCCTGTCTGAATGTCATCAGCGCTCGAACGAAGGAGAAATATCGATTTTGAGTCTGGAGTCTGTTTATTATTAGGTATATATTTTTGTAAAAAATACTGAATGCACTCTCAAAGCCTCGTTGCGTCGAAACAAATTTTACTATTTGCTCACGTGTTATCATACGTTTCCAAAAACGTAGGCGATCTGGTGTCTCGGTTCAGGAATATTTCCGGTAATGTATTTTTCGAAGAGTATTTCATATCCAAGAGGACCTTGGTCCTTTGCGTCGAGCATTTCTGAGCAATGTAGATTCTCTCCACCACACCACGATCTGAAATATCACTCAGTAAATTAATAACATACACTGTTAGGGTACGAAAAGACAGGTTTTTCACGTGCTTTTGGATCCGACAATGAATTGTACAAACATTAAATTTTAAATTTCATAGGTATTGCAGGGTTTTTGTGCACGCTCGCAGCTGACGTATATAATAAAATTCTAAAAAAATATTTGCAATGATTATAGAGGTATAAGAACTTCAATAATGCTCAAACCTAAAAGTACAGTAATGGAACTGGATGAAAATTGACTCTGGAGTGTATCAATGGTAAATTATTCCACCTGTAAATCGGTCATTTTTACGTTACATCTGCGGCAGCATGATACGTCATATCACTTACATTCCAAATAGATATTTTATACCGATGTAAAAAAAAAATAATTAATATAACAAATTGTAACAAAATCTACGTACCTAGTTCTACGTCGGGGAGATGAGGCTGTAACTGGAACCACTCGATGATATTATCGATATCCTTATTTATAGTCTCAGCAGTGGCTCCATTACTCTCGCGCACCTTCTTAAATTCCTCATCAGTTACGACAAGCAGTTTGTTGGATGGGGCAGACAACATTTTCCAAACTGTGAATATTCACACTTTTTTTTAAAAAATAATTAACATTTTTTATGGTGTACAAATAAAGCAAGTGAAATTTGTTAAAAGTCTATGTTTAATGTTTTTACCAGTAAGTTAACTAGTTTTTTTTAAAGAATTGTCATGACCTAGGTCCTTTACAATTATTTTAGGCCCTACTCAACTAGGCCAAATGTGCCTGTGCTAAAGTCAGTGGTAATGAAGCGTTAAAAATGGTATGACCATCTGCGGATTCGCACCCGAGAAGTTTGGGTCAGTAGTCCAACGCCTTAACCACTAGACAAGCATGATTTCAATTAGGGTAGACTGTAAAAGTTAATACATATGTTGAAAGTAGTTGTATTTTTACAACATTGTTGTCATAAATGTGTTATTTAACCAAATTAATTATTATTATTTTGAATAAATCCTGTAACGTTACAGTGAACGTCATTTTTTTTTGTAACTTAAGCTCAGATTAGTTAGAAAAATGAATTTTCAATTCTCATCTGTTCATCATAAAATATTACTATAATAATATAATCTAATATATTTAAAAAATCAAAATGTATGAATAATAATAAAAATATTTACATTTTTAATTAGTAACATATTTATTTAACAAATATTTACATAAATGATCTTTGTAATCTGACTAAGGTACTGGTGCTAAAATTCTTTGTTCCGCTGACGATACCGTTCTGATAGTATTAGGTACTACTTGGGAAGATACATTCAAATCAACTGAAAAGGCATTTAATTATGTAAAAACCTGGCTTGATCAACATTTTCTTCATCAATATCCCTTGATCATCATAAATAAGTACCTTTCAGTAAGACCAAAATTGGACAACCTGTCAATAATCAACAAATTAAATTGCATTCTTGTCTACATTGATACAAATTGTAGATGACCTGAAATAGAGCGCGTATCTGTAATCAAATATCTTGGCACACGTATTGACAACAACCTTCCATTCTTCCATTTGGAAGACAGATGTTAAGACTTGAAACGGATAAGTTTTTTTTTTATGTCTTTAAGGAAATCAGACCAATCTTGGATACCAGTATCCAAAAGACTGTTCATTGTGCTCTCTGCGAATCACTATTAAGTTATGGTATAATAGAATGGGGAAGCGCATCAGAAATGATTCTAGATCTAGCTCTAAAAGCTCAGAAAGCAATTTTAAAAATCGTTACTTAGATCAACCTCCTAAAAGGAGTGCCCTTAATTTAAAAACACCTGCACAGCTAAACAGTTTTCTATTATAATGCATTGTAACTTCGTTGAGATACACCACATGACACATTCTCATAATTCCTGTCACAATTTATTTAATTATTTATCAAAAATATGGTACAATAAGATGTTACAACAATAAAGATATAATAACACTGAATGACTTAAATTAATATAATATAGACAAATTAAACACCAGTCATTTATTGTTGCTCTGAAGTAACATGGCTACTCTAACTAGGTTAAAAAACCTGTTCTAAAAGCAGCCAAAAGGAAGTTGCAGAAAAATGTGGTAACATTTTGGTAACAATGTGGTAATATTTTGAAAATAATTTATATGTGTGTAACTCACCTATTTTTGATTAGGTATAATTAATGCTTGTCCGTCAGCACTGGGTAATGACTGCACTGCACTGGCAAAATAAATAATTATTTGCTTTATAAAGGCTGCTTGGCGTTTCCGGTATTGCAATTTGAAAATATAATATACAGTTCGGACATTCCATCACATTTAACCGTCGAACGGAGGAGTTATGTGGACATAACCTCAGATTAAAAAAATAAAAGAGATGTATCTTGGGGAAGGGGAGGTTAATAGCAATAAAAATCGCCCAAAACGTGCACAAACTGCGCAATATTTATATGTATTTGTGCCGGTTGCAGCTTCCAGGCGACAGCATGCTCGAGCGATGTTTAATAGCACTTACATAGTCCTTATATAGCATATAACGTCGGATTTTTAGGGTGGTAAAAATCTATATTTCTTGTCAGGTAATCAGGATTTTTTTTTTATTTTTAAATAATTGCTATGACTCAGATCATATACAATTATTTTGGGCCCTACTCAACTAAGGCAAATATGCGCCAAGTACTAGAGTCAGGGGAGATGGTGGTAATGTAGCGTTAAAAATGGTATGACCATGTGCGGAATCGAAGCCGCGACCTTAGGGCCAATAGTCGAACGCCTTAACCACTAGACTACTATTATCTCACTCTCTCGACTCGATCGACTTCTCTTTTTTTTATAAATGTAATTTATTTATTTATTAACCAGGTTTCCCCGTGTACACATTACAATACGTAAGATACAAGTAAAAAAAAAATATACTACAGAAAGAAAAAAAAATAACCAGAACTAATGAGCAAAAATACAAAGTTAAAAATTTAAAATTTAAAAATTTTAAAGTCAAACAATAACAAATAAATAATTCACGCTGACCTAACAAAGGTCTAATAGAAAGCAGATTTTTAACCCTATTGGGCGAACAGACAAAGATATCAATCTCCGCGGAAATGGAATTTAATAATTCAACTGCTCTCCCAATCGGACTATACTTGTATACGTCGGTACGACACGCTAATCGCCTAAATAGCCTGTGCTTCCGCGCTCTAGTCTAACGGCCCGGAATTGTGTCTTTAATTACATTGCAGTCCTTGGATATGAGCAGACGAACACACGATCAAATTAATATTTTATACAGAATCAGAATTTATGAGAAAATATTAAGAAAATATTAATTTTCGAGACCCCTACATGAAGATACCTAAAATAAAACCGTCCATACATTTACGGCCCAGCCGTATATGGTGGATAAATAAATAAATAAATATATATATATATATATATATATATGAGTATCAGCATACATTTACTCCAGTCATTATTTACGAATCGCTACATACAAAATGCAAATCGCTACATGAGATAAATGTGCTGCGGTACGAGAATACTGTCAGATTTTTTATTTATTTAAATGAAAAAAATCTTGAATTCAAAATTTTAAACATATTATAATAATCTATTTATATATCTATCTATTTTTCTTGTTACAATATTTCTTTTTTTTTATATAAAAATAATCTTGTTTATTTATTATAGATATCACATAGATTTTTAAAAAAGCACATTTAGGTGGTTTTATTAAAATATTTGTTATATTCACCTACCTAGCTTGAACCACCTGCGTAGACGTCGAAGTAATTAGGAATTAACGATCTATTAAATCATATAGATACGGCGAGTGAGGGTGAAAAACGCACCACGCCCAAGTACGCCACTTTGCGTCGAGTGCACTATTGGTGTCGGGTTTTTACAAGGTCGATTTGCATGACATGCCGTATCTATATGTTAAGATGTAAAATATGTAAAGTAGTTACATACAAGCATGAAAAGCATAAATTTTTGTTCTAGAAAATGTACCAATCATCAACGTTTATGCTATTGCGGGGTTGCTAGCCATTGTTTGAAGCGAGTATTAATTAAAACGTGCAATGCTTATATGCGACAATAAAATTATGACGTATTTCCCGTCTAGGAAAGGTCACTTGTTTATATAACCTTTTTTTTATTGCAATTACTTTCGTATATATTTTATTAAAAAACTATATAATTTTAACTAATTAGAGTTTTTTGACAGCCATTTCAGTGCAATACTTTAATACGTCAATACATCATTTTTATTCGTTAATAGTAAAATTATAAAGGGTAACTTTTTCACAATATTTTAAATATATTAAATTAGACACTAACAGCCATTTTTACTATTTATTAGTTATGATTTATTTATTCATTATGGTACAATAAGAAGTTACAACAATAAATGATATAATAACACTGAACAAGGAATTAAATTAATATAATATAGACAAATTAAACACCAGTCATTTATTGTTGCTCTGAAGTAACATGGCTACTCTAACTAGGTTAAAAAAACAGTTCTAAAAGCGGCCAGAGAAGGTTGCAGGTTGCAGGTTGAAGGTTGTATCTCTGTTTGGTTTCAAAAACATAACTGACAGTTAACCTTTGGTCAGAGACGTTCTCGTTTTCACAACTTCTGGATGGTTGGGCCAACATGTTATCGTCAGACTACAAAAAATGTGTCATTCTTATTTTCGGCCGGTTAGCACATATGACGTTAGCTTCCGATCTGACGCCTGTCTTCGGGACTGACTGTAAGGTGCTATTTTAACCTATGACCATTGATTATATAGTGTTTATATAGTAAATAGTATTGTGTTTGATTATATAGTATTATATTACACTATATAATCAATGCTATAACATTATTCGCAGAACAAAAACATGCGCACTTTCGATTTTTGAAAGTCGATTTTTTGATTCGATTTTAATTTGAAACTATCTAAAGTACGTTATGTTTTCGGTAGTTATTTTACTGTTTAATAATTAATAATTATTATTTATAATAATAATATTAATAATAATTGACCCACGGATAATAGGAAGTGTATTTGACCGATATACAACATTGCAAGTTAAATAAAAGCTTATAAAAAAAACTTTAGACATTAGAATTACACAGAATGTAACTCGGTTTAAGGTAGTATTATTATAAGTCGATGTAAATTTACATATCTGTTGTGAAAACAGGTGAAACTAAAGGTAAAGTCATTGAGGCCTATTTCAAAAGTCTGTATGGTCGCTTTGATATTGTGGCAAACTTTCGTTAGCTATATAGCTAACCTAACCTATATCAACGCAACGATGCACTGGGAAATTGTTTGTGCCTCGCTGTGCCTGCTGAGGTATTTGAGAACTTGGCCTTAAAGGACCCGCTTTCAGCCTTTCCACTACTGTCAGATACTTGTCGGGATTTGGGACTCGGGACCCTACACAATTAAAGGCATAGTTAGTGCCCAATACTGAAACTGATTTTATTTTCGGGGTAAATGGCGACGCGGAATACATTTATAAAAACACAGTCGATCCTTTACAACAATATAAATATTACGCCACGGTAGCGGATTAAGCCACTATTGCCGATGACATGTCATTAATGACAGGTGGGCGTGAAATACTAAGTTTTATGTAGTGGTCACTAGATACGGTTTTTTTATTTAGTATATTATAGTCATTTTTTTTAGTAATGATAGGACGTTTTAAAGTTTTAGTAATATTTTACGTGTTTTATTTGTGTTAATCATTCATTTAATATCGATTTAATTAATCGATATTAAGAGTCTTGAACGATCCTTGCACTCCGATGTATTCGCCGGCCAAGCTATCTTTCGGTCTTCTGGACTCGTCGCTCTTATAGTTGTCCTGCTCTAGGAAGTAGTTCCTTGTTTTGTCGCTCGTCATATGTGCTTTCCACTGAGCTGTCAAATAATAAACATGTGGATAATTTTGTTAAATTTAGTTAAAAATGCAGAGGTTGAGAGGAGAATTGAGAGGAGAGGTTGAGAGGAGGTTGGTTGTTTAATAAAAATTTTAATTAAATAAAATTTTAAAACGGAAATATTGATACGAATATTGAAAATATTTTATGTTATAAAGTCTTTATGTTCAATAAAAAGAGATCCGCCTATTATGATTTTTACCAGATGCGAAAAACGTAAAAATACGCAAAAGATATAAAATCCACTGCTTGTAAATAAATAGTTTTGATGTCTAGTTAGACAAACAAAACGCAAATGCTACTTGAGGTCAAACCAGTGGTGCTGTCTCGCGCCCTCGTGTTCTCTCTCTCGCACACTCGACCGAGTCAGCCCGCCATACAAGTTGGCTTATGTTATGTTATGTATGTTAGTGGATGTGGGGGTTTGCTCCCGTGTACCGCGTTCTTTCCAGAACTATTGTATATTTAAATCCACTTATAGTTCACCCTCTAGTCCCGTACTGTAGATAAAGTTAAGTATCTTTTTGGGAGCGATGATTCTAATCTCTTCTGGCTTGAGGAGATGCTTGCCTAGAAGCTGGTATCTTTTGTAAATGAGGGCCCACATTCCCCCAGTAGTTATAGGGGTTTCTGGGCTCTCTTGGCAGAGCCTGCACCTGTCGTCGGTCGATAGGCTTAATTTGTGCAGATGTTTATTGAGCTTGCAGTGGCCTGTTAAGGCTCTGGTTAATATCCTTAGTAGCTCCGAGAGTCTTTTTTGCCGGAATCCTACTATGAGTTCTTTGGCTTGCTTTTGTCTACAAGTTGGCTTGATCATACACTTATAATTTAATGTATTACAATAAGGCTTAGTTTTACTAGCAGCGTGAGTATTTTAGAAGAGTGTTTTACAGAATAGTTGGGTTTAAACTAACCAGCGATAGCCTCTAACGAGTCGCCTTCGCCGCCATAATCCTTCGGCAGAATTCTCCTCGGTATGACCTGGTGCAGGTCTTCGAGGGTGGCATGCATAACGACCCTTTCAGTTAGCTTTGGTGGCATGACCTTCTTGACGATGCCCATCACGTTTTCGGCAATTTTGTGGCCGTTTATGATATGCATGCCAAAGAAGCGAAATCCTTGTACTTTCTGAAATATTTTATTAATTTTGTTGTTAATATATACTAGGGTTGCCGCAGTCGCTTGTCGTATGTATTGAAGAGTAGGGAGATTTAGCTTTCATGATAATTTGATGCGTGAAAACAATATTTAAGTAATAAAATAAAACACTCAATCAAGCAAACCTTTTTTGCTATAAAGTTTTTTTTTTTATCACGGCATCAATGTTTTAACAGCAGGAAATTGACAAAACTAATACATACTACGGCATGTGTGATCGTCGCCGAAACGTCGGGATTTAATTCTCTTGTACACACGGCATGTGAAATACTCGTAAAAAACGTAATTGTTTTATAATTACAACTTTTTGGCTCTAATATTGTATTTAAAACGTTACAGGGCGAACTTCTGGACTAACAAAAAAATATAAATATTCTATTGAGTATTGTGTTCCTGACCTATCCAATTGACCTACATAATAATATTTGCGCGCGAGAAACTACCTGTCGTTCGGTATTGTCAATGCATTTGTAGGTACTGTGCCGATACTTTAAAATGTTTTTAGGACTTTTTGCTTTTATGCTTTATTTACAAAGTTGTTCAAATTCATACCCTTAAAAGGATACTGCTGACTTTAAGTGCAGCCTGTATATAAATATATATATATATATATATATATAAAAAAAACAGACCCTGGTTGTAGAAAAAGAGTTGGCAGCTATGATCGGATTACATTTTAAAACATGCCCCGCCCGAACGTTCTCAAGGTCCAATAATAAACGAACGCCCAGCGGATAATCTTCCATAAATCTTATTTCCTGAACCTGAAACGAAAAAAATAAATACATCTTGTAACTATCATATAAACTAGGCGTCAAGCTATAAATTATTTAAAACTTATAGTAAAAGAAAAATCTTAGGTAGAAGGTATATAAAATCTTACGTAGAAATAACGAATTCTCTCATTTTTGCATTCTATACGGTATCTTAACTAAACCTAACCCTAATTCTACACTATATTCTAAAAAATATTTTTTTTTTTAGGTGTTTTTTTAGAGGCGTGGTTTTCAATCTAGCACTACTTTTTTCGTAGTTGGTGTTTTTGACAGCTGTTACTTGATTTATGCTCAGTTTGGTTTGCCATTTCATAATGAATAGACTTACTCCTGAACAACGTTTGCAAATAGTGCAAATTTAGAAAAAATCACTCTATTTTTTTTTTAAATCACTCTAAAATAAAGTAAGGCCTGTGGCGTGGCCTCCAAGATCGTGCGATTTAACACCGCTGGACTATTTTTTGTGGGGTTATGTGAAGTCGCTTGTCTACGCAGATAAGCCGGACACGATTAACGCCTTGGAAGAGAATATTCGGCGCGTTATTGCTGACATACTTGCTGCAACTTGCTGCAAAAAGTGGTTGAAAATTGGGCCTCTCGGCTGGAATTTGTTCGAGTCAGCCGCGGCGGCCACTTACCCGAAATCATTTTTAAAACATAATGGCAAACCCTTATCTTTATAATAAAACTAAATTCTTAGCCATAACATCAAATTATATGCGTTTTATCTCTCCTTGAAAACCACGCCTCTAAAATCATCAGCCTATACAAGGCATTCGTTTAAGGCAATTAGCGTTCTCTGTTAGGGTACCGCTCACTTCAGCCTCAGACTAAGATGAAACTGAGGTTAAGGATATTTTCAATATGTTTCACTCCCGACCTAAACATTTTTTTTTTAAATTATATCCATACTTATGTAGTGTCGTAAAATCCACCTTTTATACAATATTAACTAGAAGGTTTTTTGTGCTGTAAATTTATAAACTTACCACATATACATACATAGTATTTGTAAGTACTTACCACGTTAATAAACTTTATTAGGTTTACGAGATAAAAACTTTCGGGATCTTCATTCTTAAGCTTCAGGACGCAAAGACGATCGGGACATAAAAGAGATCGGGACATAATTTTGGAAGAGGAATGTAATATCTGAAACAAAAAATATCCTATGTTTATATGTTTATGTGATGTCCAGTTAGGTATGGTTATGTTATTCATCATCTAAGGAATATGTAAAATCAAAATCAATAGATAAAATTTATTATTTAATAATAAATAAACACAATGTCCCAAGATTATTCCCGATTATTTTATTTATTTATTCATAAGTACATAACTCTGCACATTTCCTTTTTTTTCCTAAATATAATTTGCTTAGAAATGTGTTACAGGTATATTGAATTATAATCATTTTACTAGGCATATTCGATGCACTCAATAATTTTATTGGGAGGAATATATATATTTTTATATATATATATATCTATTTTTTTCTTGCATTAATGTTACATGACTGTCAGATTCTTAGAAAATTATAGAAATATATAATAACATACTTATACATACTGTTACATTAGATATATAATGTATCCATACATATTTTTTTTTAATATTGCCCAAGATTGTGTTATTTATCTTTTCAGGCAATTTGCCGCCATTAAAAAGCAATCTTTGATAAAATTGAAAAATGTAGAAAAGTTTTAATCTTTTTTTTTGATAAAGTGTAGGATATAAAACCATTTAGCAAAATAAATATGAAGGTACCCACTAAGAGGTCCTGTACTTGAGAACGCAGGATGTCGGTTTAAACCAAGCGCTGAGTTTTATAAAATACACAGAAGAAATAAAATTGATAATTGTCTGGTTTTTATGTCATCGATAATTAGCTAAATTCAGATTTGATCGAACAATACCCGCAATCGCTTGCGCTCAGAAGCCTGGTGGATGAGATCAAAAGCTTGACCCATCTATTAAACGCTATTTACTCTGTGCTTACGTGTTGTCAAACGTTTCCAAATATAAAGGCGATCTGGTGTCTCGATTCAGAAACACTTCCGGCAACATAATTTTTGACATGTATCTTAGATCGAGGATGACTTTCGTCCTCTGCGTTGAGCATTTTTGAGCAATGTAGATTCTCTCCACCAGATGGCGGTCTGAAACAACAGTTTTAGTGGTTTTTAAATTTGTATTTATTACAAATAGGCATTTTTTCTTATTTCTCTATAGGTGCATTGACGGTTTGACATTTGTAGTTGTAGCACAAAAAACACTGCCTTCCTTAGTACAGACATAGTCTAGTAAAGAAGGCAGGGCAGAAAATGTAGCAGTGCTAATTGCTCCCTGTGTAATTTGTGACTGTAATTTGCTCTACGACATCTCGATTTTTTGTCAAATTAAATATGTCACAATAAATAAATAAAATAAATAAATATTAGTGGCCAGGGATCGTTTGCAGCAGCTACTTTTAATGAAAGTATTGCCACTGGCGTCCGCCGTACAAAAAAGTTGAAATATACCTCTCGTAAAGGTAAAAGTTGCAAAATTACCTGAAAATGCTTTCGTAACTAATGAAGTATTTTCGCTTCAGAATCTGGAGGTTAGTTAAAAGTTTTACCGAGTCCACATCTTGGAACATTACTATATCTAGTAATGTTCCAAGATGTGGACTCGTGCCATAAACGTAAACCCGATAATATTCATTCATTTTTTCATTAATTCATTTTTTGCATTTACAAATAAATAAAAATTAAAAAATCAGTAAATAGGTATGAAAATATAGTCATCCAACAGAACCCACACCGTAATATGTAATCTAACATATAGAGATTTTTTTAAACCTTTTTAAATTAATAACGATAACAAACACTTTATTTTACAACATACGTAACAAAAAAAAAAGTAATTTATTGTCGAAAAATAATAACATTATCTGGCCTACTTAAATGTTTACAAAAATAACATTGAAACATTAATGTTTTTTATTTATAAAATAAAACAAACTTTACCAAAAACTACGTACCTAGTTCCACGTCGGGGAGATGAGGCTGTAACTGGAACCACTCGATGATATTATCAACATCCTTACTTATAGTCTCAGCAGTGGCTCCGTAACTCTCGCGTACCTTCTTAAATTCCTCATCAGTTACGACAAGCAGTTTGCTGGATGGGGCAGACAACATTTTCCAAACTGTAAATATTTACACGGATATTTAAAATGCCTAAGGGTTTTTTTTAATGTAATATTACCTATTATAAGGACGTAACAATAAGATTAAAGGTGATGTATGTAATTTGTTATGTCTGTATTTATTTATATTTGATAATTTATATTTTGTATAAATGATAATTCGGAAGCAGAATTATAATTATAATCAAATTGATATGAAATACTATAAACTGGACCATGTCTGCAATTAAAGAAGACAGGGAAGACATTCCTTGTGCATTAAAAAGTGTTTTGTCAATCGTTAATTGCATCCTCCTATATTCATAATACTATTTTACAATATTCTTATACATACACACAAGTAGAGATAGCAAAACAAAAAGATATAAAATAAAATAGGCACATGTAGAAATATAATAATTAATTTCTACACTAAATGTAGAAAACATCAACTAACAGTTACAATAGATGCACACGTCCAGCCATATATGTATTGTATAAATCATATATGCTAAAAAAACCAATTTTATATTAAATAAACGTGAGGATATTTTATTTTTTGATATAGAAAAAAAAAATATTTTAAAAATAAACATTATAAAGGTAAAAATGTCCCAGTCATTGGACATGAAATTTTGGGGCCTGATCGCGTTGATCCTGTAATGTTAGAAATATATACATTGGTAATATGTTTAATTATTGTCAGCTATATTTCTAGAAATTAACTTAATTTGTTTAATTTAAAAAACAAATATATCATTTTTTTATTATATGCATCAAAAATAAAAAATATTATTATATACCACATTTTAATTTATTATTTTTTATTTTTATAGAAAACCTACTGTGAAAAAGGTGTACATGTTACTGTATTTATTTTATTTATTTATCTTTATTGGAGAAACCAACAATTTTACACAGTACATATAAAATAAATAAAATACATTTGATGGATCGATAAAAAACTATGTAAAACTAAAAATAGGTTTCTACTAATAAAAAGTATTAAAGTTAATAACAAAAATAACAAAACCATTTTATATCAATATATATACATATCTACTACACGAATTTAGAACAGTGTATCCAACCATTGTTTTCTTTTCGGAGTCAAAGCGGGACCAACCAATTTCCAAAATAAAAAATAATATAAATTAACATACTAAGTAGCAATTGATGTCAATATTAATAATTTAAAAAATTAGGGTTGTTATAAATTTAGAAAAAATATTAAACACACCCGTATATGTAGCTTACCAATATTTTAGTGGATCTTCATTAATCGCACAGTCGCAAATGTTAATCACACAAACAGAATACTTACTCTTAATATTTATAAGGACAGTTCCGGTATTATATTTTGCAATAAGCAATAACGCGCAATTAAAACAAGACATACCATTATATCAAACCGTTGGCTGCAGGGGTATGTGGTGGATATGACCTCATGAAAATATTGTAACGGGCCCTACTTGGGAGTTAGAGGTCGGAGATAATACAGTGAAAAGATTGTAGGTTAGGCTAATTAAATTTCGGTTTAACACCATTAACTTGTTAAATATAACTGATTATTACCTATTAATAAACGGTCCGCGATTCAAATATATAATGTTTATCAGATTGCCATCTAATTGCCTTTCTCCATAGTAATTATGCCATATTTTTACTGAAATAAAACTTGATAATATAACGCCAGCTGATCGTTTACTCACGACGACCGGGTCATTGACCGCGCTCGGACATGGTTACGAAATATTAATCGCGTGTTGGCATGCTTAGGGCAATTTACGTCTTACTCGTAATTGGTAAATAAACACCCCCTTAAGTCTTCGGGAATCATTTAAGGACAACCTGTATATGATGATTTTGTTACTGTCGATTTTCTGTTATGCTCACAATAGCAAACTTATAGACGTATTCACGTTAAAAAGTACCAACACACAGTTTTCTTAGAAAACTGCAAGATTACACTATATTTTTTGGAATCTTTGATTATCCCTTACACGGACAAATTTGACTTTCTAAAATGGCGCTTCTGCTAATTTCAGGGTCCCAGCAAAACAACACAAAGATATTATCATTAAAGGGTTAAGAGTAATGTTTAACAGAATTTTATTTAATATGTAATAAGCCTTCATTTAATAAAATTTATGACTTTAATTATTCTAAGTAATTATTTCGATAACCGTCATTAAAAGCAAAAAGCAACCATCAATCACGTTGTTATTGGTTTTCAGACAACACTAAAATTTGTGTATTTTTTTAATCTAATCTTCGTTGCAATTTTGTGACGCTTTCGACGCCTCTTGTCTCGGTCTTACAGGCATCGTCGCACTTCGTCCACCAGAAAAACTATTCATTTTAAACATTTTTATAATTATTTTGCTATATACCTTTATTTCTATAAAAAAATAATAAAACTATTTTAATTTTTTCAATTTTGTCAAAGATTGTTCAGATAATTCACTCATAAATTCAACTCATTTAACCATAAACCTTCATCTTCATCACATATCCATAATTTTTTTGTTAAAATGTCATCCTTTTCTTGTTTCATAATATTGTCAATATTATGTTATATATGAAAATATACGAGTACAAAATACATTTTTATAAACGTCATGGCTTTAAACCAATTATACAGGTTTTAAATACAGGACCGCTTTGGTTTTATAATGATATTTATTTTACTATATTGCTTTATATTCTACGCTTTATCAAAAAATCAATAAAACATAAATTAACCAAAATGTCATTGTCATTTTTATACAGATCAATTGACCGGCCACTCAATGTCTTTTAGGTAGATTTCATTAGAAAAGCTACCAACTGCAATGGGTGCCATGTAATGACTTCCGGAAAATTTCGACATATCTTCGCGTTTCACATTCCATAGAACCCAAAACCACCCTGTTTAAAAGTTTATATATCTATCTATATCACCATCTAAGTAAACTTTTTATAGCACCAACTATTGGTCCTAGGAGTAGATAATAAAACATTCTCGAAATTGAAAAAAAATATATCTTCCTTAATACAGAATCAAATCCGTTTAAAATGTTAATTATAGGTTTATAATTTCCCTACAACTTTTGTTAAAAACAATTTTTAATATGAGTAACCTTTACGGTAAGGAATGACTAAAATTTTTCGCTAATTTGATCCGATGAAATGAAATCTACCTCCCTCCGCCTTCGGGCGTGCCGAAAGGAATTTTTATTATTTAAGTTTATATTGGGTTTTATTTAAAGGATATTTTTTAATTTATTCTATGTAGGAAAATATTATATATATATATTATGCCTAGCTACAGAAAAAGAAAACAATTTTTTGGCGAATTTGGTTTAATTTATTGGATTGCAATTTTATATATATATGAGTACAAATTTTAGAAAGTAATACACATTATAATCCTTAATATTAAACAACATATATCGATTATACATTAAAAGACTCGTGTATATAAATCGGAAGCGATTTTTCATATTTTCCCCGGGTCCGAATACAAAGATGATTTTCCCCCAAACAAAATTACATTTTCCCCGCATAATTTCCTAATTTCGCTGGGAATATTCGTTCGATTAGTCTTAAGCACCGGTTGTTACACTCCATTAGGTAGATTCACGTCGGCCAATGTTTTTCCCGCGAAACGGGGAAATTATACAGAGTCATTAGGGCATCAGCCCATCGGTGAGGGTGGGAAAAATTTAATCGATTCTGATATTTTTCTCCCGATGAATAAAATGTTGTAACTTCGCTCTCACTTAAGATTCGTTCTTCGTAAATAAAACGTCTTACTGTCCTCCACTTTCTCAATATTCATAACACTGAAAAAAAAAGAAAACCAAAAAAGGGAGGAGGTTCTATAATAAGGAGCCGGGGTGGATATTATTTAAAAACATAATTAAATATAAAACACTATTTGAGTATCTAAGATATAATTGTATTAGTATGTTCGTATGTAATTTTTATATACAATTTTATTTCCTATATAAGTTTGTATTAGTATATAATAGTGTGTATGTTTGTTTGTACACATTCAGATAAATAAAACAAATAAAATAAAATCATTTTGTCATAATTGATGAACTTAATGCCATCTCATTTAAAAACTAAAGTTAAACATTCACAAAGCATTAAAAGTGACATGAGATTATTTATGTGTTTTTTTATTTTTTTTTCGATGCGTTAACATGACTTTTTAATTAATGTCTTCCATAGAACTGGCGATAGCCTAGTTAGATAAGATATTTTTCATAGGAATGGATCAGATCGGAGGGTAGCCAGATGGCTGCTACACTTAGGCCACATTTTTGGGGGCCCGTTGTGTATACTCCACAGCCTGTAACCGAATGAGTTTTTTTTGTGTGGGTCTTGTTACTTAACCCAGTGGACAGTGCTGAGAAAAGCGCCGTTGACCTGGCCGGTTTCGACCCGCTGGGGGATCGAACTGTACTCATTACAATACGTAACACATATGTAAAAAGTATACTACTAAAAGAAACAAATAACATTAAAAATAAAAACAAATAAATAATTCACGCTGACCTCAGAAATGTGTAATAGAAAACAGATTATTAATTAGACTTGTTATAATTAAATTCGACTTGTGATAATTAGATTAAACTTCTAGTACTGCACCAGCAGGCCAGGTTTTTTTTTTAATTTGTAAAGATTAATAACCTAATTCTAATTTCATTAAATTGCGTCATGTGTACGAGTACGCTAGTAAAAATCCGGAAAAATGTTTTCATGCCAAAATCGCTCATGAAAAACAATTCGCTAAATAAAAATAATATCCAAAATATCGATTGCTCGCGAGGCTTGATTGCAGACGTCCCTATACGTGTCTGCGGCGATCGCCTTCTTTGCCTGGCTTCCGAGCAAAAGATAGGATGTTATAAATTATAATGAAATCGGAAAACTCCCGCCGCAATGAGTCATTGTGAGTCATTAATTTGCAAAACGATGTTTATTTAATCCATTTATTTTCTCCTCTTTTTCTTCTATCTGACAGTCTCTTGACTACGCTGTTCTATTAAATCTTAGCGTATTATTGAAAAAAAAAATAACCTACGGTAGCTAACCTAAGGTAACCGCTTAGGTTAGTGAGAAAATTCCTAATCGGTATATACTCTAAGCAAGATGACTAATGCGAAAAATAAACATATATATATATATATATATATATATATATATATGTATTACCTTCATTCATAAACTATAGTTATATAGACCAAAACCACACGCAGTTTATTACTTAGTTTATAATACACATATATACAATTCAATTTTTAAATTCAATGTCGCTGTCGCGACCTTTCATATATTTTAAGTATGCAGTTTACATCTTCTGGAAGAGTCTGCCGACTCGTCTACCAGATCTAGTATCTGGTAGACATTATTTATGGAACTCTTGTAAGTCTCCTTAGTAAGGAAACTCTTAGTAAAGTGGTAGTTGTCTATGAATTTAGTTGGTAAGTTGCAATCTTGTTCGGTCGACCGATGGAGAACTGTCAAAATAAAAAACACGCTTATAAACATAAAAATGCTTTTAACAATAGAAATAGAGAGTAAATAATGAGATCCGTCAATAATTGCGACAATTGCCGACGTCAACACTCAAATTACATCTGTTTGTTATGACTATGACAGCAAAACAGCTGGTTAACCAATATGGTGGCGGTTTAGGTCTCCCCTAAGTGTTTAGGGCACCGATTGCGGCAACATAAAAATAAGGCATACTTAGGCATATTTTTAAACCTTAGGGTTACTTATCTCAATTTAAGGGACTCTTTGCCCTAAGTGAGGTTTGGTGAAAATGGCAGTATATCAACAATGGCAACATTACACTTAAATTTTTTTTTTAACTACACACCCAAACCTATTGTTATAATGAAGAATATAAGTATAATTTTAGCTCAAAACAAACGTTAGTCTAAAGGTCGTTCTGCGACACTGAAAAAAAATATTACAGCAAAATACATTTATTCGATATTCGAAAATGAAGTCGTAAATTTCACATTCGAAATTTGAAACAAGCGATGGTAGAGATAGATACAGTAGAACTGGCCAAGTAAGTGCGCGTTTGCCTAATGCGTAGATAATCTATTTATTGCATTTGCAAAAGTTGCATTTTTGATGTGTAAACATTTGTACGCGGATGCCTGGGTGGAGCGAATTTCGATTTGATTCGGATCTGTCGTCGGTGACGCTCGAAAGAATATGAGCTTTCACGCTGGAGTCGCGGATGCATCTGGACGAAAGGACTGGTATTCAATTACTGAGGTATTCACATTTATTACATAAATCACGCGTTGTCACGTGCGTTTTAATTGGGAAAACAAAGTTGGTATTTATTAGTTATTAACTGACATATTAATCGAAATCCAAATTCACAGATGAACGCTGACCACGTCACATCTTAACCGTGAGTCCCGGTTTTAAATGTCTAAATACATACCCTCAAGGCGAACCAAAGTATAAATAATAATTTCGATTCATATAGACCATTTGGTAACCCATTGAATATTTAATCATAAAAACCATATATTTAGATACCTCGATTTTATGTCTTAAGCATTGTAAAGGCAGGTTTTTAAAATTCAATTCTATTTCTGAGAAATTAAATAAATGATAAACTGCTAATAGTTTTTTTTTAGTTGAATAGCTCTCCTATAAAAGATATTAGAACCTTAGGAAAAATAGTAATTGAAAGGCAAATGAAGGGTGTAAAACATAGAAAAGTTTGTTTTTTTTTAATTTCTATATTATGAAGCTGTAATTAAATAATTAAATAAAAACTAACAGTTGCTTACTAACCGAGCAAAGAGTAAAACCTGACGCCCTGTAAAGCGCCAAATCGCAAGGTCGACTGCCAATGAATAATATTTCAGGTGGAGTGCGATTTTCCTACCTATTTCAATATCAACCGGAAAACGGTTGCAAATTGGCGATTGCCGCCAACCAATCGCGCGCGCTTAGAATAATTTGAAATTCAAATTGGATTCGGCGTCGATATCTAAGGCGGGGTTGGTGAAGTGTTAGAAAACCATGCAAAAAAAATAAATAAAAAACAAACTCCATATAAAACCATCAGAACTAGAATACCTATCAAATTGGTAAAGGGCTGTATACTGAGATAAAAACAAAATTCGATCATCCATCTCTTTCTTATACAAAAACAGCCCAGGTGTTTGTAACAGAACGATTTAGCAACATTGAACATTGAAATGGGAGCCCAAAACAACAAATTAAACAAAGTGTTATAGAGAGTGTTCGAGGATTTTTATTTATTTATTTGTATGAGAAATACTTACAGCTGGGGATATGTTGGGTTCTAGGGGATGTGAAAAGCGAATATATGTTGAAATTTTACGAAAGTCATGACACGGTACCCATTGCAAAAGGTAGTTTTCTTAATGAAATTTAAATTAGTATTCTACTGTCGGTTTTGTAGAAATGACATGTACTATTCTTTATGTATGATCTGAAGCTAACAGCTACGTGTAATAGAATTCCTTGCCTTACCAGTTACTAGCTTCATGGTGCAAGGAATAAGATAATAATATGTCGAACTTATTTCAGCTCCTTCCTGATTTCTTCCCGAATGCTTCCCGGATGCTTGACCTGGCACCCTTATCGAACCGCGATGAAATAAACAGTGATATTGCGTTCTCCGTATGTCGAGTTTAGCGACGCCGAGACCTGCGCGGCAGATTGTAACAAATAGTCGCTACACGAGTAATTGCAGGAGGGTACAGACGGGGAACGTGCCCAGGAAACACATAATTTTAAGATGCCCGTCGACCACAGTGGGTTAGCCGAAGACTTGATTCCTCCACTGTAGAATTCATAAAGGAGGCGAGGTTTCCATAGAAGCCGAAAAGAAAAATAAAGCAATTTGTTTAAATTCTACACGTGATTTTTGGTCAGGTACCAGCTATGATCGTAGAAGCCAACACACGGCCTTAGCCGGCACGGACATCTATCTCGCTTATCCTTATTGGCTCCCTATGGGGCCTGCTAATTACTCTTTCGCGCATATACCCAAAAGAGATAAAATATACCACAATAGGGCCTACTATCCTAGGGGTCTACTAGCCTAGGGGTCTACTATACAAACTCTGCGCAGTGGTATAAGCGCCTGCTGATCCACAGCTCCCGGGTTCCAACCCTAGTGTACACCGCTGTCTTGTTATATAAAATGACTTGTCCTGACTTGCGAATTTATTTATTTCTTTTAGAAAACAAGACTATTATATAAATAACATTACAATAAAAAAATCGAAACATAAAGCCATTGATTGTTTTCGCCAAATTTAATAAAATGGAAAAATACATTCGGAAACGAGGTTGGGATTGAAAAGTAGGAGGGGTCGGGGAATTTACATAAATAAATAAAACCTTCTCATTTAAATACAGTCATAATTAATGCGTTGAAGTGAAATTTATTTATTTATTTATTGTTATTTTTACAGAAAAAACTTACAGCTAGAAATACAATTATTACTAAAAAAACATTTTATCTTTAAACATACAAAGAGAAAATGTGATACGTCTCCTCTCATCTAAATTCGCACTTAGCGGCATGTCAGAAACTTGTGGCGTGTAGAAGTCTATATTATGTGCGTTTTTATATATATGATTTGTAATTTAATCGCTTATTTATTGTGAAGTAACATTAAATTGTATTAAGCCTCTGTGTCTGTTAGACATTTGGAAATAGCCAAAGTGGATACTAAGGATGAAGAGCGGTTGTGGGAAGCGGGGTCGGCGGGGAGGGGTCTGTTAGTGCGCGCTGCAGACTCGCTGGAAAACAAAGTCCCTCTGAAGAATGAGGTCAACGCGTTTCCAATAGTTTCCATTGTTTACAGGGTGATTTATCTGGATGGCGGATTAAAGATACTTGAAAACAATTTTTTTATCACTTTAGGGAAGGCGCTTTGACGACTTAAGTGTTCAGTAATTAAACCATTTACCTACAGGTCCATGCACTGTACTGTACTCTACTGTACTGTAATCACAAACTATTTTAACAAACACGTTAGAGCTATTCAAAATAACTAATCAGCTATACATTTAAAAAAAAAATAACTTATTATAATTATTAAATTGAAATATTAGGATCGTGTTGTTTCATAACCGCCCGCGTGTCAAAATATACAAAAACAAAAAAAAAACTAAAATGATGTTAACATTTTTGATGTATTGAAAGAATATCACGCAACAATGTTTTTTTTCATTTTAATCTACTCAGACCTAAAAAATAACCAACCTCTATGGCCATCCAAAACGCACATCGAATGGGCTAAAAGCGCCGCAGGCACAAGTGAAGATAGGAAATGAAGCAACTTATCACAAGTTGGTTCCACTGGTGCGAGTAGTCTCAGTGGGAGATGCCTGTGGGGCCTAACTGTAAGACGTCAGGTTCTGGTAAAATAATTTACTTCTACTAAACAATATATATAAGCGATTGATATTATTTAATAGCTACAGGGTATGCTTGCCATTCCTGTTTTTAAATAACAATCTTTGAATTGATATTTAAAACTGAAAAGAGTGCAGGCAGATCACTCGTAAATAGGTAGAAATATCTAAGATACATACATGCAATAACATGCATAAAATAATAGTATAATAATATTATAAAATTAATAAAACAATAACGTAACAGTGAATGCAATAAAACTCAATTAAGATCATCGAGACCGTGCAAAGTTTTTTCAATTAAATATTTTTTTATTCAGTCTTTTTCTAAATTTTTTATATTATCGGGGATATTATTGAATTAATCAAGCTTTAATTGGTCGAATATAATTGTTTTTGTAACTCGTGGCATGCGAATGAATATTGCTATGTATGCAACCACAAAGGATTTCGTAGACGAACATACCACATATTGCGAGAATTCCTAAGTTCCGAAAGTGTGACTGAGAAGATTCACCTGGGCCTAAACCCAGAATACCCCTCACAGCCCTCTTTTGAAGTACAAACAATTCTTGAATATATGCTGCAGAACCCCATAAGGGAACTCGAACTTCACTTCACTATTTCTTAATATCACTATAGGACAAATAATAAAATACTTTGTCGTCTTAATTTGAAATTAATTCAGAAGCTGACACTTTCACGTCTGACTTTTGATCGATGGGTGCAATTCGAATACTACACTTACCCTAATTAAAATAGTTAAAACGATTAAGTATTTAAAGAGCAGCCTGTATAGCGCTTTCGAGTATACGCTCGTTACGAAAATAAAGTTTTGTCACTTTTTATTCGTGCATTGTTTTATTAAAACCTTTGCTGGATTTATAGCCATACCGCTATTTGTGCACTAAATCACGTATTGCGGTTTAAGCTTTGCGCGAACACGACAGAGAACACTGTTCATTAAAAAGTTGCTAGAACTGCACAACGCGAAGTGCACGCGTACATGACCACGCCGTCTCCGTTTGTGAGGTTATTTCAGGATTTTATACGGACGTTTCGGAGGTGATCGCAAATTCCGTGCTCGGAGATTAGTTCGGGTATCCGTCCGTCCTTCGCGAACTAATAACTCAATACGAATTACGCAATTAATTCAGTTATAAACCGTATTGGTACAACATATAACCACAATTTCAGCGAAATGGACATTTTTCTTCTGCATAAAGGCGACTTTATACTCAACATAAAAAAAACGTTCTTTGAACATACATATATATATATTAAACATACACATTAAAACACTCTTACATTCCACACCCTATTATATTCACAGATTATAACACTCATACAATGTTATCACTATAAATTAGATCATAGCTCGTTCTGTTAAAAGTATATGTTAAATTGGAGATGCATGTAGTCGGCTTAAGTTTTTATTTATCTATTTCTGTGTAACTGTCGTTATGTATTGTTGTAAGCATTTCTCATACAAATAAATAAATAAATAATAAATCGTGTACGTTTTTCGGTGGTTGAAAATCATTTTATTTCATCTAAGTGTTGTTTAATTGACCTATTCTTAATGGGACACACGATGTTTTCATATCACAGACAGTACGTCACAAAAATCTGTATATATATTAAAAAAAACTTTTTTCGAGCTTCTAGACAACTTAAATATATATGTATATTTAAATTGTATTTTTACTATCGATTTATTTTTAAAATCCACTCATTTTGAGAGCGGTGCTGACTTTATGATTTTAATTCAAGTATGACATTTCCCTCACAGGAATAAAACACATCATCATTCATCATCACAGGAATAAAACATGCTCGGAACGAATTTTTGAAATGTTTGTCGATCTGAGCGCGGTTAGCTAAGCACAAGCACAAACACAAACACAAATAAGCGGAATTAATTCGCCGGTAAACACAGCGCTGATGAGTGAGCCCTTTTTGGTCGACCCGTCAGACGGACATTTTTCAACGAGCAACCGTGGGCAGGGGAGGGTAGGGGCTAATTGTATTTGCGTTTGAACCTGGCCGCAGAGCGATTCCGTACCTGCTACTAGTACTAGTACTATTACTAAAAAATAAATCGAACCAATTATAGTCGCGTCACGATAACCTGACCGTCTTTCAATTAGGACGAGGTGTGAAAATATATGAGTGGTTGAAATCAAATATCGTTACAGAAAAGATCAAAAGCAAGCCGTAAAGATTAAAAAAATATCAGTTAAATACTCGCTAGACGTTGGTTTATGTTTAAGTTTTTTACATTACTTATACAGGGTGTCCCAAGACCATTCCCGTTAAAAAAAAAATGATTTCTAGTGTTATTTGTTAAGAAACTATATCAAAATTCATAATACTTTCAAAGAAATACAACGTTAAAGTTTCTATTCTAAATCATGTAAAGCAGCTATTTTTAATTGCTCCTCCTTCGGATAACTATGTCACTGGGTCACTAGGCCGCGGTCAGTCAAGATCGAGGTTAATGACCTGCCGCGTTGTTCGAAACGCCCTATTAGGGCGGAGCTGTCAAATGCCACTGGTCGAACAGAGGTTGGTCTAAGAAGAAGGGGTAACTCCTTACCCCTTCTCTGGGGTTGTAAGAGGGATGCTATTGGTCGACAGATAATATTGATTTATCGATTGATAAGATCGATTTACACCAATTCGCAAATTTACCAATTTACAAATTTTTCGCATTTTGTTACATAATTTCTTACTCTTAATAGGGAACTTAAACACCCCCTTAGGTTTGGGGATTGGTCTTGGGACATCCTGTCTAAAAGTCGGACAGTATTGACATTTGAAAATTTTCAATCTATAAAAATATTAAAAAGCATTCGAATTTTCCAAATGTCAATACTGTCAGACTTTTATATAAGTAATGTAAACTAAAGGCGAACGCTTATTATAACGTAAGGAATCATCTAAATATGGTAAATAAATATTTAGATGGTTCTCGCGTGTCGTACACAATCGTAAACGCCACTCGCTCCGAGTTCGGTTTTCCGCCATTTTCGGCGACAGCGTAAATATTTTTGTTGGGCTTACAGTTTTTCGCTTTTTCCCGAATGTCGGGAAATGTCGCTTCTCGGACTTGCATGATATTCACCCTTTGATCCCCGTTTCGGGATTCGAATTCTTTCTGCGTTTATTGAACGCCCCGTTCAACCCTTCGCTTAGCATTCTGCCTGCCAGACCCATAAGTCGTCCTCAACCCTTGGCGGCTGATACGGGGTTTGGATGATTTATTGATTTTGGCGCCATTGTTTACCCCGCATAATTTGATATTTAATTATATTATAGTGGCTAAATACATATAGTTCTTATATAATATATAGCATCCAAAAGATATTGGTCCATTAGGATATAAGGATTCAAGGAAAAAAATCACCAAAGAAAAGAGCTACAATTTTTTCTGGTTGAAATTGGGAGTTATCCGAGCTAAGAAAAATGAAAATTCTCCTGTCATCACAATAAATCGGATTTCTTCCCTAAATAAATTGTGATGGTCTGTTGCTCGTACTAACGGTAGGTTTTCAATAAATAAAATGGCCCCATTTAATTGTCTTTTTCCACAGCATTTTAAATTACTGCTCTTCTTACATACATTTCTAAATATATGTATTTTATATGTAATACCTTTATGTATTTTTATTACGCATAATACAAATATTTATACTCTTATTTTCCCCAACATTCATTATTATTATAAATACTTAATTATTAAAAAATATTATTTACTATTATATCGGATTTATAATTGTATTTTATTCAAAGCGCAATTAGCAAAGCTGCATATAACTCTATATTGTGATTACAAAACTGTTCTTTCAACACTTTATTTCAATGTGTCTTATTATCTTTTATTTTGGTTCGTTATCTTCTTATTCGGAATATTCGATTTTTCTTACAATCTAATTAATACTAAAAGCACAAGAATTAAATATAAAAGATGCATTTTTTCTTCAATATTTAAAATATGTATAATAATCACTTGTTACCGAAATAAAAAAAAAAGAGTTCTTTATCTTTGTGCTATGATGAAAAACTACGAATCACATTACTACCGGTGCTGATAAAGTAGGAAATTTGCTGCCTTTTGATAATTTTGTTGATACTCTGCACTTGCCTCTGCGGGAATGCAGTCACATCTTGGGACAGACAAATAAGTTGAAAATTTTTTCGTGTAACATTAGAAGCATAAATTGTAATTTTGACGAACTGGTTCTAACTTTAACATGTTTGAATTCAAATTTTGACATTATACTGTTAACCGAATGCTGGTTAAAAAACTGTACTCCTCAGCAACGTCTGGATAACTATGATATTTACTATACCAAGAACCATATAAAGCAAAATGATGGCGTTGTCATGTTTATTAAAAAATCTCTTCAGGTAACGGTTGAAGAAATTAAACTACAAGACGCGAATTGCCTGAAAGCTGTTTTGAACAATAAAATTGTAGTTTTTGGTATTTACCGATCTCCCGCGCAGCATAATGTTACACCCTTTTTAAATTCCCTCTCGCAAATTTTGGGCCAGGGTGGTTACGATGATTGGATTATTGCTGGGGACTTCAACATAAATATCCTAAATGTATCGGATCGACAAACAAATGATTATTTATGTCTTCTAGCTGAATATGGTCTGGTATCAATTATAAATAAGCCAACTAGGTTAAATACTTGTTTGGATCACATTTTTACGACGTTACAAAATGTTAAAGGTATTATTTGTAATACTAACACCACAGATCATTATCCTACAATTCTTATCGCCGATTCTATAAAAAAAAGTAACAAAAACAATGTAATAAAATTTAAACAAACCACGGACTCTAAAAAACTTTATCAAGATATTCAACTGATCGACTGGAATGAATTATATAACATAACTAATACGGATGAAGCAAACGATTACTTAATTAAAACATTAGAATATCTTATTCACAAAAACACGAATAACAAACCCATTTCTCATAAAAATAGAAAACTTACGCCATGGATAACGAATGGAATCTTGAAATGCATTCGCAAGCGAGATAAGCTTCACCAAAGTTTGACTCTAAATCCTGAAAACAATATAATAAAAGATTCCTATATAAGGTACCGCAATACATGCAAAAAAGTTATAAGGGACACCAAAAATAAGTACTACATGGCAAAAATTTCGGAAGTTCAAAATGACCCTAGGAAAACATGGAACATCATAAATAATATTACACACCGAAAAAAAGACCATTCGACAACTATTAGCCAGGTAAAAATAAATGACAAAATACTGACTATCGACGACACTAACAGAAGCACTATTTCGGACTATTTCAATAATTATTTTACAAACATCGGCCAATCTTTAGCAAATAAAACTTTAAATGAACTCCATGCAACAGAAGACGACTTATCTAAAAATAATACTTTACAAAACGCTGACCAACAGACCTTCTCTTTTCTGCCCACTGATTCTTCTGAAATTATGTCGATTATCTCTAAATTAAAAGGAAAAACTTCATCAGGTACGGACTGTATCTCCTCCAAAATTCTTAAAGAAAACAAAAACTTCTTAGCTACTCCAATAAGCTACATTATTAACCTTAGCTTAACAAAGGGAGTTTTTCCGAAGCATTATAAGGATGCCGTCATTTGTCCTATTTTTAAAGGTGGCATGAAATATGATGTAAGCTGTTATAGACCAATCAGTCTACTAAACACCATATCAAAAGTAATTGAAATGGTTGTAAAGACTCGATTGGCTACTTTTTTAGAAACAAATAATACTTTGTCTCCTAAGCAATATGGATTTAGATCAAAGATGGGTACTCAAGATGCGATACGTTACTTAACCCAGAACATTGTAAAATCTCTCGATGAAGGGGATAAGTGCATAGCTGTGTTTTTAGACTTGGCAAAGGCCTTTGACACAGTGTCTCACTCAATTTTGCTTGCAAAATTGGAGAAGCTTGGGGTACGTGGTCTAGCTCTGCAGTGGTTCAGAAGCTATTTAACTGATCGAACTCAAAGGACCAAATTAGGAGCAACATTAAGTAGTAAAGCTATCATCAAATTTGGTGTACCGCAAGGTAGTGTACTTGGACCGCTACTGTTCCTATTGTATATAAATGATCTCCCTAATATTAGTATATTCGGCGGTGATCCAGTACTATTTGCTGACGACACTGTCATCATTTTCAGAGGGAAAACGTGGCAAGGTGTTCACAATAATGCTGAGGAAGGGTTAAGACAGGTGAAGAAATGGCTGGATAATAATCTGTTAACTTTAAACATTAGCAAAACAAAATATTTGACATTCTCAATTAACAATAACAAATTATCAAATGTAATAATTAACGATATCAAAATTCATTGCTGCAGAGTATTCGACGGCGTGCCGTCATCTTGTACGTGTACATCGATAGTAAAAGCAAAAACAGTTACATACTTAGGCTTGGTTGTTGACAGTAATTTAAATTGGAAAGAACATATCCAATCGATTTCTACAAAAGTCAGGCAGCTGCTTCATTCGTTCAAATCCCTAAGAAATATTTTGTGTAAAAAATTAATAAAAATTGTATATTACGCATTAGCTAACAGTATAATGTCATATGGAATCATTGGATGGGGAGGCGCTCCTCTCTCAACATTAGACCCTTTAATCAAATCACAAAAATCAATATTGAGAGTAATAAATAAAAAGCCTTTTAGGTACCCTAGCGAAGAGCTATTTCGGGATTTTAAAGTACTTGATATTCGACAAATTTATGTTAAAACAATTATTTCTCATTATCATAAACATAAAGAAATGCAATCCGATATTAACCACCAAACCATAGTGACGCGTGGGGTTACTTCAGTGCAGAAAGCGGTTCCTAAAACTAAAACCAAATTCGCCCAAAGGTATTTTTCTTTTCTGGCCCCTAGGCTTTATAATAAAATAAAAGATATCCTGCAAATAAATCTTAATAGCAAATTAATTAATAAAAAGACACTGACTAACTGGTTAATTGATCTTGGTAGAAAGGACACTGAGACTCTGGTCAATTATATTCCTGTGTAATAATTGTGTAATTGTATTCCTGTGTATTGATCTTTTCTATTTCTCAACTTATTATATATATTAATAAATATATATGTATTTTTTTTTTATGTATTCGTATTACATGTACGTGTATGTATATCGATATTAATTTTTGTAGTTTTATTTTGTACTTACAAAAAAGCTCAGCGCAATTGCATGTAACCAATCTATTAAATAACTATTAAAATTAGCCTACCTTAGTACGGGCAATGTCCAGTTAGGTATGGTTATGTTATTCATTATAATGTAAAAACAAAAATAAATAAATAAATAAATAAATAAATAAATAAATAAATATAAATTCCTGGTGAAGGGATGGCAGAAGTTATAATGTTCAATGAACGTTTTATTCCCATGGCGTATCTCTAAGTTTTCAAAAATATGACAATATAAAAAAATATTTCCCTATGACTAAATATCTTGGATAACACATTTTAAGTAAGAAACATAATTATATTAATGATTCAAACCTTTTTAATTTTTTTATTCGGTACTCAACAAAATATTGAACATATAACATGTTTACATTAATTTTAGAGAATTAAGTAAGAAAAACCTTATCAATATTTAAATAAAAAGAGAACACCACATGCATATAAAAGATAAAACTAAATAGAAATAATATAAATTATATATCATATAAATTATATACATACACTAAGTACGGATATTATATATAACATACAAATAAATATAGAATTGTGTATATATTATTTATATAAATAAAATGTATGAACATACATTTGTACTTTTATATTTTTATGTCAGAAGCAAATCAAAAATATGCCTTTTTAATTTCAGCCATTCCTATGAGTGTTATATTTCACACCTTCATCCTAATTATAAAACAGTCAGTTTTTCGTTACTCAACTATACAATTAATCTTTTTTTCTGGATGTGTCTTTTTTATGACTAATTGTGTTTTGCTAAGGAAGGCATTTTGCTTAGTGATGTGTGACGCAATGTGAAATATGCAAATGTCTAAAAGTCGCCAATCTCGCGCACCATTTTTTTCCCCGAACACAGAAAATCTGTTTAGTTCGCGTTCAAATTTTAATTTATTTCCTTCAACCAGAAGAACAACTGTCACTGCAGCCCTTAGGTGCACCGAGCTGCTTCTTTCGCAGTGAACTAAATAAGCAGTAATTATTAATTGCAGCCACTTTTCGAAAGTCTTCCTTTTAATTACAAAATGCAATTTGCAAATGCAATTCGTAACTGCTAAATTAATG
The DNA here is from genome assembly GCA_020383195.1 of Neomicropteryx cornuta. NCBI lineage: Eukaryota > Metazoa > Arthropoda > Insecta > Lepidoptera > Micropterigidae > Neomicropteryx > Neomicropteryx cornuta. Next base: position 10,899,862 of record JAHKQU010000026.1, on the reverse strand, counting down.
ACTCAGTGCTAACGGACGGTTTGTTTCGTAGGTATTGAGCTTGCTTCAAACAGACTAATTACCGAGGAAACATTAATTAAACGTTTGTTTTCGTACCACTTTTGCGGACAGGCTTAAATGGCCAAGGCTGGTTAAATCTTTTAAAAATGCTCACCAAAAATAGAGTTTTTACAATTCTACTTTTTACGTTGTAAGTAAAATGGTTTCTTGTTGCGTTTATAAAACGTCTATTGCTGCTTATATCATAGATCGTAAATGCACACGTCTCAGCTACCATTAACCTGGCCAAAGCAACAAGGCAGATACCAGCAGGCGTGAGGGCCTCACTACTGAAAATGTACTTAAGATCCAGGATTACCTACGCTGCTCCGGCAGGTCTCATCTAATCTCGAAAACCAACTGGAAGAAGATGGAAGCGGTAGAGAATGATCTCCGTGGTTCGTCTGGAATGCCACTTTGAAGCAGGACTCAAGGAGGAATCCGTTATGGACTTTGTGAAATGCTCACGAGGAAAATGTTTTTAAAAGCCGATCGTTCTAGCCATTCACACCTTCGCAATATAGCCCCTCTGCATGCCAGACCACCGGATGTGAGAAGGGCTTACCCACGTGCCGCCCTCATTGATGGAAACCCACCTGTTGCAGTTCAGGGAAACAAATGAGGAATATATTAACAAATACACATAGGAAATCTCCTTCAATCTTGAAGGACTCAAGCTGGGGGGTCTATAAAGGAACCCTTCATCTGTTGCATCGGGCAAGTTCTAAAACGATCCCGACAATAAATGTCCACATAGTGGACATAAGCCATCATCATCATCAATCTTTAAATCGATGTATATCTGATGCTTTTGTTTTTTTTAAACATTTATTATTTATCAGAAATAAATAGAAAATTTAAATACACAAGCACCTACAAAATTGCCCTGCAATTACTCGGTGAAGAAAAAGGTCTCTTACCAGATTTAGCTCTTTATGAATTTACTTTCGAAATATAAGTTTCTATAAAACTATAAAAAATACAGTTTTTGATTTCGATAGTCGTGTCTTGTCTTTGTTACACTAAATTATTTTGAACCCAAATACATATAAACTAGTAAACATATTTATTTTTTAAAACACTGGTTTATTTTATTTTACATACATTATTTTTTTTAGGTTTACATACATTTTGACAATATTAGTATAGCAACAAAGAATAATGGTACAGAAAATTCGTGCAAGCGATTTAAACTACTACACTGTGTGTCAAATTCCCTTAACTACACTATCTTCTGTTCTAAACAGGGTAGTGTTCCGTCTTGTTCAAATTTATAATGCAACGCGATACACAAACACATTTTTAGTTTTAGAGAAAGTTTATTTACCCATATATGTTATTTTTTAAATAATTCTCATAACAAACTCGAACGCCCTAAGCAATTTTCTATTGACACTCACAATACGTCATTTGGGCAGTCGTCGCGTGGAACTTTTTTCAATCGCCCGAGTTTTCTTATTACGGAGTAACTCGCGCTAACTTAGCGGAATGCCGGCGTAGAGTGCGACCATAAAAAATGGGATCTATCTTATAAATTTGAGGTACCGTAGAAAAATCAAACGTTTAAAAAAAAACCTACGTTTTATTCCTATCATAGTTTTGTTATTGAAATGTAGACATTTATAAATACAAAAATATGCATATAAATAAATGAGGTTTTAAAAATCAATGTACTTAATACGTCAAGGTTTCCCATAACTTGTGATCGAAGTAGTCTAATGGACTATTGGCCCAAAGGTCGCTGGTTTGAATCCGCACATGATTTATACCATTTTTAACGCTCTATTACCACCAGCTTCTCTGATTCTAACAGGGGCGCATTTGGCCTAGTTGAGTAGCGTCCAAAATAATTGTGTATGACCTAGGTCATAGCAATTAATTTATAAGGAAAAAAAAATAGTGATACGTTTAATGATTTCACTAAAGTAGGGGATAATTGTAATTGTATTTCTTTAAAAAGCTATAGGACTTTAAGTAGCGTTTTGCATATTATAATATAATGTTGAAGGTATAAGAAAAAGATTAGGTTTCGATTTATTTGCAAAACAGCAAGAAAGTTTTAGTTTAAAAACAAACGTCTATTTAAAAAATATAATATATTTTTTAAATGAATTAATAATATGAGGTTTGTGTATAAAAGTACAAAGTATGAAAGTACTTACGGTTCAATTATTGAATATCGATATCTTACATGAGGTTTGAATCGATAACTCCTCAACTAACTGCGCGAAGCTCTAAAGGCAGCTAACCATATTACTAGAATATCCTATGCAAGTATAGAATATGTTGTATAAGTTGGGCGGTGAGAACGTTTTCGTACACAAACCGCCCATAAGTCGATAAGCTGAAGTCAGCTACAACTCTATCCGTAATGACTCGGGCGAGTTGAGAAGTTTATCAGGCAAGTTTGGCGTCTAACGCGACTTTAGAACGCGTCACGCGCCAATACTTACCGGCCTCACCGTATACGTGATCAATAACAAGTTACAACACTTCGTTCCCGCAACTGTTCCATGAAACGCTGCTGCTCATTTTATTACTGATTTTAAACCGTGTCCCAATATTATTCCTGATAAAAAAAAAACAGCCAATTAGTCCTGCGATTTCTAATGTTTTTTGTAAAGACAGTATATTAAATTAATTACGCTATCGCTAGAAAAAAATGCAAACAATCTTTAATACCGAGTTGAGTCAAGGTTACCTTACCGTGCGCGAACCGAAATTTACACCATCTGTTAAAAAAAAATATATATGAATTTTTGGATGTTTTTTTTTGTTATTATATTTCTGTTTCTATATGGTTACATAGGCGGAAGATTTACCCTAGTTAAATTCACCTGAGCAGAGTTTTCACATCATTCAAATAAAGTGTACATAATATTAAATTTGTGTTTTTGTTTGAAATATCATAAATAAATATAATTTACTATCGTAAATTTACAAATTAAAAAAAAGCATATTTTTTTGTAATTTTATAAAGTATGCTAATTTTATTAACTAAATTCTCTTTAATATATTAAACCTGGTCAGTGTTTGAATTGTTTGTAGCCATGGCAGTAGCGTTTATTGTTTTTTTGGTTTTCACGATATAATTATGTATTTTTATTTTTTTTATGTTTTTTTTTTGTGTTTTTTTGTAATTGTGTTATTTTATAGTTTTCTTATGTATTTTTTGTATTTTTTTTATGTATGTATTTTGTATGTAATAGAAACGTTTATCTTGTGCCTAATGAAAAATTGTGATAAATTATTACTAGTGTTTATTTAAAATTGTAAAATATATTCTTCAAATACCGTATTAAGATGATTTTTTTCGTTGTAATGGACAAACACCTTAACCTTACATTTTATGAGATTATGATAGTATTTTGACATTTAGAAAATTCGAATTATTTTTAAAGATTGACATTTTTCAGATTATATAGCCGGAATGCTTAAAGAAAAATTTATGTAAACGCACAAATAGTCGCATCGCTTGGGTGTAATGCAAGCTGGTTTAAATACAGCGCTGCAATAGTACTGTCAACCTTTAGTTATAATAATAAAAACAACAACCCGGATTTAATTTAATATTAGATTAGGAGCATATTTACAAAATTTAGTTGAACAAAGTCTATTGACATTCACATCCGACAATGAAATATGTTTTCTTGAAACAGGCAACATATCATTAGGCTAAAAAGTAATTCACGATAAGAAACAAAAATAACCAAAAGATAACTTGCTTTTGTCTATTGGTAAAGCACTTATCCGAATTTGTACAGGTGTTATAGTCTGAAAAAATATAGTTAAAAAAATTTTTGCAAAAAATGAATAGAATAGAAAACAAAATAGTTTGGACTTCCTCACTATAACAAATTTTCCACGCTTTTTTAACAATGTCAAACTGTAGTGATGTAAAATCATAAACTTTGACATTTCAATTATTTAAGGCCATTAGTTAAATTGTAAGCTCAAGTATTGTAAATTAATTAGCAGTTGTGACAGTAACATTTGTATGATACAGTCTTTAGTATTTTATCGGAGAATAAAACCGAAGCTGAAGTAATTAATGTTTTAAATTAAATTAGAACAAAAAATAGATAAACTGATATCATTGTATAAATATTGTTAGCGTGACTGCCTAAAAGAAATCTGCTTAGAACAGCATGCGATCGGGGTCAAGGCAGGGTTCCGTAGGGCGGGAGCGAAAATTACTTTTTTTTTGTGAATATTAAGTTCTCAGATAATGTAATATACTACTGCTGTAAACGATACAGGTACAGGGAAGTTAATAAACGATGGCTCATCATTGTTCGGGCAGACATAAAGATTTGAATCTTTTTAACTGACCGCAGCAGCGGCTAGTCTTATACTACTGCTGTGCTCCTATTAAGTTTTTGACTCTATATAACTTTTGACATGCTTTTAATGTAAAGAAATAATTTGAAGTATTTTTAATAATGTAATGAGTGCAGTTGTCTCTTTACGATATATTTTTAATACACGAATGTATTACAGTATAGCTTTTGCATAAATACTCACTAGTCGACTAGGTATATATATTATAAATTTAATATCAGTACTACACTACAGTACACGACACTACACTACAGACTATACATATATTTCACTATACTATACTATAATTACACTGTAATTTTTATCAGCATAAGTTGGTCTCCTTTTTCTTTTTTCTCTCTTCTTTTCTTAACCTCATTTATTAATAAATTTATAAAATATACAAACTTAAGTATATGTTTTTGTGAATTTAGAATTTAGAAAAAAGAATTTAGGAACCCTACAACTCTACCCATTCTGCTCCATATACTTCGCATTCAGGCACATTTTTAATGGAAACAGATAGTCTATCTCAGGACAGGTGTTCAGCATCTAGTTAGATGGACACGGTGAAGTTTCTGACATACCACTAAATGCGAATTTAGATCGATAGCGAGTTGTGTTATTATGTAATATTGATTACATTATTATTCCTCTTGTTGATGATCATATAATTATCATATAAATCATAAGGTTGTCAGTTTTTAAAGTTATGTACTTATGTGCTACTTAGTTCATGTGTCCGGTACTGTCGTCAGAGGGAACTCGTCGACTCGCCGGCGCGTGCGACCTAATGGACGGTTCTAACTGTAGGTTCTTTAATAAGGACATTTTTGGGTGGTTAAGTGCAATGAGACACCAGAGGGGTAAGATGCGTTAACGACCTCGTTCCACCGACCGACCAGGAGATATGCACCCTAGAGGCAAAGATGCAAAGTATTTCCTAGATGGAACATATAAGAAGGGTGCTCATAGATAGTTAGATCAATATCTCTATTGAAACTCCCAGTTATATATATATTTTTTAAAACTTTATTATTATTTTTTTTACAAAACACCTTTACATTTCCCCACAAAGACGGTGCCTTTTCTGTGGGTGTGGGTATAAACGGGTTAACATAATAAAACATATAGGCATAATAAATATTCATAGCTGCAGTTACTAAAAGAAAACGGAATTATAAAAACGGGGGGTAGGTTCTAGGAAGACTTTAAAAAACAGATTCGCAAAAAATCTTATCGTATAACGCACTATAAACGCAATCTCTACAATTTTATCTATTTAGACTAATTTTATAAAAATGGTATATTATATCAGTGTCGCAGCCAGTATTCATATCATCTGGCATATAAGACGTGCATTTTGAAAGTACAAAATGATCATAATTAAATTATTTATTTTATTTTTTATAATATCTTTGGTGGCAGCTCAGGGTAAGTCAACTATGCGAATAATTTTTACCTTACTGTTTACCTTAGCAGGCTTACTTTTGCTCTTAAATAAATATTCCGCGATATTATTTGTTCATTTTATTTGCAAAAATATTTATTTTTGATATATTTCTTGGGCATTACTGGGTATTGCCCGTACTAATTAAGGCTAATTTTTTAAATTATTTAGTCGATCAATCAATAGTGATTGCGCTGAGCTTTTTAAAAAAGCAAATTGAATAAAAACAATAATTACTAAAAATTAACATACATACTCAAAAATTAATATATATGTCTAAATATATGTATATCGGAGAAAATTTAACTTATTTCTTTATTTATTTATTGAAAATATAACATTACAGCTCCTAATTAGTACAATATAAACCATATAACATAGAAGTATTATTAAATAGCTTAAGTAGCGATTGTTACATTGCAAGGATGTTTCCTTCCTCTCTACTAGACGAATCTGTATTAAGGAAGCAGTTTGGATGCGTTCCGTCATCTGATCGATGATATAATAATATTTTGAAGTAAATAAATACAGCAACTCAATAAGCAATAAATACATATATATTTTAGATTTCCATTACACAAAAATAAAACCAATATTTATATAAAATTGAGTATAAAATAGTTATTATACACAAAAATATAAATTTAATATAGGACTACGTTTGTACTAAATGATATAACCCCTTTTACAGCATCCTTTAACCCTTTGGTAGCTCCTTTTACACTCTATCGTGTTTTAAAAAAAAAAAACAGATATAAACATGAAATAAATTGTGTTATATGATACGTATTAACTGTATATGATATAAAATAAGAAATAGAATAGATCAATATTATATTATTCAAGAATATAATTAACTAGGGATTGAGTGTCATTTCTACCTGAATCAATTAACCAGTCATTCAGTATCATTTTATTAATTGGTTTTGTATTGGGTTTTAAGACCCACTTTGACAATAGGGCAGAAGGTGGTCGAATCAAAGGTTAGTTGCAGTAGCGGATAAACTATATTAAAATACTTTTATAACTTCAGAGACATTGTATAAAACGGAATCAGAAAAAAAAACAAACTGCACGTATTTTCCGCTTGAAAATGTATATTTTCATGACTATGTATATTTTTTTCATCGAATTATACAAAAATTACAGATCCCGTGGTTTCGTATGAAAATGGTTCGATAGTCGGAACCAATAAAGTTACAGTTACGCAATTTCCTTACTTCAGTTTTGAAGGAATACGCTACGCACTACCTCCGATAGGCAATCGACGATTCAAGGTACCTACTTAATATAATCACTAGTATATATAAAATATAAACTGCTATAAAATAATATTTATATCTTTCATTAATTTGTAAACCTATCTACCATAAAGTTGTAGGATAGATTCAGGACATATCGGAGAAACCAGAATGACTCACTGCTTTTGAACTTCTTCAATAGATGGCGACAAGGGCGGCTATTTTGGTACTACAAACGTTGACGCGCATATCGAAAAAAATATTGATATTAAATCAAAATATATAAAGATTGAAAAGAAGTGTTTACTACATGTTAAATTAAACGGTTTTTGTTTTTATAAAAAGCTTAGTATCGGATTTCTTTTTTCTTAGCGTTTTTGAGGTTATTAAATAAAGTGGTTACTCTTACTTCTTGGTATCACAAAGTTACTTTATGGGGAAGGAATCGAAAAAAACTTAAAATAGAATAATAAGGAGATAGCGCTATAAAAAAAGTCTCATTAAGACCTCACAATTTTAATATATGGTTTCTGTAAAAGGTATTTTAAGCAAGATGTGAACACGAAGAAATCGATCGAAATCGAATCAAGAAATTGGTATAGAGTGGCTTAAATTAAAATTTATTTGTTGTTTTTATTTATTTATTGGTTTTATTTTATTTATTTATTCAAACGCCAGAATGTCAGAAATAATCAATATTTTTTTTGTGCTCGAACTGCGAGTTATCTGTTTAAGGCCGTTAGTTAATTATATGATTATGGTTAAACTAAAAATACAGAAAAATCTTTCAGTATTTTTTTCCCCTAAGGAAATACTCTAACTGCACTATGAAGTCTTACAAAAAATATCAAATGAAATAATATGTATTTATAAATTTAATGAAACTCTTAAAAAAATATATATTTTTTTTTAAATATTTTATATTATAACAGAGAGTTGGTCCAACAAAATTAAGATGTCACGGAGTAACCAATATCTTAATAGCTTCGTGACCAACAGTCACGAAGTCTTAAATCTTTGTTTTTGTCCTTACTTAAAAAAAAAAAAAAAAACGTAGCTTAAACTAAAGGATCATATTAGAGCAATCCTTAATTTATGCAATAAGAAATATCAACATCACCCAAGCAACTCTGCAGTACCTAATGAGTGAACATTCTTAACTTGTAAATGTGAAAAGAATGTAAGGTACGCGGCGGCAACATAAAGTCTCTATGAATATTCTAGGGTTCTAGGGATGTTTGCGATAGTTTGTAGGGTTGTATATTTTTAATCGGACAGATATTCAAGGGACAGATATTCAAGGGACAGGTATTCAAGGATAACTTCTGGATACAGACAGCACTTGTTTGCTAGTAGTTGCTTGGTGTAACGAAGCAGTAATGGTTAAATGCTTGAGCGTATTGTTTTGAATATATTATTATACAATACATTTTAAATTAAAATAACATGAGGCGTTTAGCTCCTTCCGCAAGACCTTGCTCTGAGACCTTGCAAAGTATTCAAAACGCTAGTTTTATTTAAGTATACTGTTAGTTCCTCTTATCAGGCTATTTTTATTTTTTGATGACAATTTAACCCTGCAGATGGCGTTGACGTACAGGTTGTATTTGAAATCACCACTGTCCTTTTAGGAGGTTGATTTATGTCGACATTTGCTTCCGCGAAGTACTCAAATAAACTTGACGTGACCTGGAGGGTTTGTTATTTTTCATATCGAAGCATCGGACGATTTCTAAACTTGAGTTAGCTTTTGATTAAATTTTAAATTAGTATACGTAATTAAAAAATATATTCCAATATTTTTTTCTGATTAATATATAATAGCTAATAAAAATCAACCTGCTAAAAGGACAGTAGGTCAGTTATTTTTAAAGTTATTTACGATATTGTCATTTCCAGGATCCAACGCCAGTCGGCCCATTACAAGGTATATTTGATGCTAGGCAGCCTAGATTACCATGCCTGCAACCAAATGGAAATGCAGATCCAATCGGAAGCGAGGACTGCTTATTTCTTAATGTTTACGTACCTAACATTTCTACAAACACTAGCCTTCCTGTCATAGTCTACATTCACGGCGGCGCCTTCTCAAGTGGATCATCAACCTTAAGAAGTCCAGACCTGTTTATGGAAAAGAGGAAAATATTCATTTCAATTGAATATAGATTAGGACCTCTAGGCTTTCTTTGCCTGCATACACCCGAAGTTCCAGGAAATGCTGCTTTGAAGGATCAAGCGCTAGCACTAAAATGGATCAAAAAGTATATAATTTATTTCGCCGGAAATTCTAATAACATCAGTATCTTTGGAGAAAGTGCTGGAGCGGTTTGTGTACAATTACAACAAATATCTCCAATGGCTAGAGGTCTAATGAATAAAGTGATGTCTATTTCTGGTGCTAGTTTATGTGAAGCAGCAATTCAAAGAAATCCTCTCGGGAAAGCTTCCCAGCTTGGCACTCTTCTAGGACTGAACTCGACCAGCGCGGACTTTTTGCAGAACTTGCAGGCCAAGAATGCGACAGATATTGTTCGGGTCTCTCAAAATGTTCAAACAGATATATTTTTTGGCATTATACAAGAATTTGTATTTAGCCCAGTAATTGAACGGGTTTATCCTGGAGTTCAAGCTTTTATTGATAAAGAGCCAGTTGACTATTATAGATCCGGGGATTACACACATGTCCCTGTGATAATAGGTCAAACTTCGCTGGAATTCGGTGTATTTACTCTTGTCTATGGTCCTGGTCTAATTCAATTAATGATTCAATATTTCCCATTAGCAGTAATACCAAAAAGCTGGCAACCAGCTTTGAGTCAAAATGGAATCCAAACTGTCCATAATTTAATTTTAAACTTTTTCTTTGGAACAACAACCATTAATCTTTCTAACCACGATCAGTTAGAAAGCGCTGTTAATCTATTAGGAGATATATTCATAGTATTGGGAACAAATAAAGCCGCACGCGAAATGGTTAAGACGTCCAGGGCGTCTATATACTATTACGAATTTTCTTTCTTTGGGTCTTTGAATAGTTACCTCACTCCGCTTGGTATCATTGGAGCATCACATGGTGATGAACTGTTGTATTTGTGCCCAGGCGATAACCCAAGAGTTGGAGAAAATACAGCAGATGGAGTAACAAGGAGAAGGCTGATAAATTTGTATGAAAATATGATGCTTAGTGGGTGAGAATTTCTTTACAGTCAATTTATTACTTTTTATTGGTTATAACCAGAGTTTATTGGATTTCTTTCCTGCAGTGTTTTGATAGGTAGTTGATATTTTAGATACTATCTTGTCATTCCTTTATTGTATCTTTCTTGGCGACATTTCTGTTTCAAGCCTAAATTAGTGATCTATTTTTTTTATATACTTACAAACAATTTATATCCATACACAGAAGTTTTAAAAACCTTGTCGGTTATTAGAGGTGGGATAAATAAAACGACGCTATTAAACGAATACTCTTAGACAAATAATTTCTTAGACATTGATCCCAAGATTTGAACTAAAAATTGAACATCAGTGATAAAAAAAAGAACATATAAAAACAGAATTCCAAAAGAATTGAATAAATTATTAATAATTAATTCGAAATATCTTGTAATGTCCATGTGTATTTGGTTTGGTTTGATGTTTGCCTTCGAAATTTCTTTAGAAATTAATGACAGTCAAGTTATCATCAACAGTATTTTATGTTTTGGGCAAATTGTAAAAATTAAACTGTCAACTGCCATAAAATTTTTATTTCTCTTTGTAACTGTAAGTAAAGCCTAATTTGAAACAGGACGATAAACCATAAACGGTTATTATAATGTACTTATTCAGTCAAGATCTAGATTGTATCAAGATCAGACAAAAACGCATTGGAAAAAAATCTCGTAAAATCTTTCTTCATACTAAATATATATTATGCTTACTTAAATAGATTTTTATAAGTTCTTCGGATTCGATTTCGGATGCGCAAGATTACATTAGCATATTTTAGCAGAACCAGTTATGAGGATAATTTCCGTTAAAAATTTTTCTCTTCGTTCTGTTAAGAGGACAGCTAGATTTGTTTAAACTTATTTGATTGAAATACATCTTTATTAGGCACTAGTTAGTTTTTTTCCTGCTTTCACCCATTTTTTTTTTATTTTTCTGTAGGTTCTTTACTGAAAGGCAGATTTTTGAGGACAATTGGTCAATGGTTTATAATGGATATAAATAATAACATATTTTTGTGATTTGAACAATTGCATTAGCTGATTTATTATCATCTTGTAAAGTCTTGCATTTCAGTTTAGTGAATGCAACACTATGTGACACAACAATAACTCACAAATCACAGTCAAGATAAAGGTAGTTTCTGTTTATATACCTAATAGAGTAATATATAAGCAGATCTTAAAATAAATACAATCGTAGTTAATAATCTAAATCTTAATTATGTCAAATGAATCAACTCGTTTGCTAACAGGTCTTTCACTTCTCAGGAACCCAACGCCAGGTCCCTACAGCAACCTTCTACCCACAGTATGGCTTCCAGTCACCAATGCAACATTCAACTACATGAAAGTCAACAGCGATTTTACTCCAACTCAATCTCCCAATGAGCACAGAATGAACTTTTGGATAAATACAGAAGAACGTGTTTTTAGAGGGGAGTTTAATTAGGCATAATAAAATAAATCATTTATTCCAAGAGGCAGGGAGGGTAGTGCAATCCTTGCCCCTTATAGAAGATACATACTGAGATTTAACAAAAAAAAAGGACAATTTTACAACAATAATTGTATAAATAAGAATATAATTAAACACTGTTTATAAAATTTAAAAAGAAAAAGGGGTGTCTCGTCTATCGACCAGTTTAAGACTGACGTTTAATCCATCGCTTGCAGACTTGCCCATGGAAATTTCTCGTTACTACGGTAACCTCATCTGTTTTTATCAAAATGCGTTTCCTTCCACAACGATGACATAATAGGATCTTTAATATTATAAATTGTACTTTTGGAAAATAAATAAACTTTGAATGGTGACTCTCTTTTTTTAATTTGTACTTATAACTAAATGAAATAAACAAGAAATTATTTTATGATAGTATGTATTAACATTCTTAAATATAATAATAGGTAATATGTGATAGACGATAGGACCTCATACCGCCTTTGTGCTAAGAGAATTCGCAAATTGATATTAATTTTAATTAATCATATTAATAATATTTTAATAATACAGATAAATCTCCTCTGTTGGTCTTTTCGAAAATATAAGAATTCATGACAGGCTCACGTACCATCTTTTTTTGCCACACAAAAATTGTCTAGTTTAAAGTATTTTTTTACAATTTTACTTAACTTCTTGTAGTTCATGATACTTATTTTAATAGTGTCAAATCGCTTAACAACACGAAAGACATAATTTTCCACATTTTAGAAAAAAAAAGTTTTATATATTTATTTTATATTTTAAAGCCAAATAAAATATATTTATAAAAGTACTAAAAAGGTCCTGTACTTGAGAGCACAGGATGTCGGTTTAAACCCGGCGCTGAGTTTTTCAAAAATGCATTTTTAACTCACACCTACCTTCAATAGTATAAAATTGACAGATTTTTTTTATTTTTTATGTAAGAGCTAAAAATGCATTGCAAAAAGTAAATATTAGTTTGTACATTTTATTAGAGACTTTAGCTATAATGGATTCTATTGAAAATAAAAGGGTTTTTATTTAAAAGGTATCGCCAACATCAATCAGTCTTTTAAGGAGTGATTTAAGGGACAGTTTACGCGGCGCGGACGAGACTGAATAAATTTGTTAAGGTGATTTACTAAAGCGGTCGAAATTTATGTTCGGCAACACGGTAATAAATAAAACATGCGTTGGACATGCGCGACCGATCAAAGGGAGAGATAGTATGTTTGATGTGTGAAATTTCTTTCAAATCTTGTTAAATAGTCGTTACGTTTTACTAATCCGATTTAAAACTAATTTCATAGGTTGATCTTGTATTGCACATATGGATTGTATACAAGCACAACGGATTCGAGTTTATAACCCTTTAAGTGATACACTTTTTATTGATGTAGTTTGTGGTTAGAAACATAAAATTTTTGATTAAATTGAAAAAACATTATTTTTAAGGAATACAGAATACGGTGAGACCCTATTATTTTTATTATAATAGTACAGAAACATAGTTAGGGCAAATTTTACTATAGTATTTTTGCATCGGAAAAATAAATTATAGCGGCCGCTATTACGACAATAGCGGATAACACAAAAAAACTAATATATTTATTATCTTTCGATAGATTTGAATGCAAATACATTTGGATAAAGTATTCCGTACAAACAACACTTTTTTTAATATTAACAACAAGATTTTTTTTTAAATATAAATGTTTAGACTGGAATTATAAATAATATCTTTCGAAGTGATTAATTTATAAATGACATTGTTTATCAAAATAAATAGAAGAGATATTCCATTTTTTATTATATTATGAAAAATTACATTTTTAAAATTTGTAAATTTTTTCATTTATATTTTAAAAATGAAACATAATTTTAATGAAAAAAAAAAATTAAATAGAAGAAAGTGTCTATTTTTTTTAATAACTATTATTTAAAAAAAAAATACGGCGTTTGCGACTATTCTCCTCTAGTATCTATGGGCATTTTTTTCTGTTTATGTTAAAAAATATATATTACGTATAAATAGTTGCAAGAATATAATTAAAAAATATAAAACAGGCTTTATTGCTTTATATTTTTTTTATTGATTATCAAATATATTTTACAATTTCGTATTTTTTTTAAATTTCGTATAATTAGTAATAATACCACATTCTAGAGCTAAGCTATTCAAAATAGTGCAGGTTATCAAGACAAACATACCTACTTAGTTTTTTTTAAAATAAGCATTTTAGTCAACGCCCGTAATTAGGCCATTTTTCAAAAATCACCATGGACAGGGCGATATTTTTCCGTAAAATTGAGGTTAATAGCAATAAATTTCCCCTAGTAATTCCTAGGGTGTAAAAGGCATTTGTAAAATACCTCTTTTTTACTGCAACAAAAAAAAGGATTTTTTTTATACCTTTACTCAAACCAAATAAACTTATTAATAAAAAAAATACTTATCTGAAAAAGAAGGTTCATGCCGCTCAGTCGATGCTATTAGTAGCTTGATCACGGGATTCCATGAGTTTCCTGAAACGCTACCGAGATTCCAAAACTGGGAGGGACCTTTCCGAGTCGAAAATATGTTTTTATTAGGGTGAAAAAAACCCCGAAATGCGAGTAAAAAGGTATTCAAACTTGACATAAAATTCAAAAAACCAAATCAATAGTAATCTGAATAACGACTTACCATTCCGATAGCTCAATCCCCCTGGCTGGCTGGGATTTTTTTTTATTGAATTTTCATTTGCACTGAAAAATTGAAACTAAACCTGCGGAGAATTCCTGAATCAAGAGCAAAAACAAAACCGAGAAAATTAGGAAAATATTTTATTTAACATGATAAATTGTAATCCATATACGCTGAGTCTGAAAAACTTGGCGATGGGCAGTCTTTAACAGTTTTCTAAAACTGATTTTAATTTTTAACACATCATTATTACAATATTTAAAATATGTACATACGTTCTCATAGTTTTCCGTAATTTTTTATTATTCCTTTTATACCAAAAAATGATAAAAAATAACCTTGATAATGATAGACGTATGTAACCTTGTAATGATACATACGTCATTACAAGGTTACAGCTAAATGCATGGAGCTTTTAGTGATTTTTGCGGAATGGCGCTATCTTGTTAGAATGCATGTTTATCTACCACCTCTCCATTTAAATTTATTCTAATATTATAGAAAATAATTGAAACTATAGTTAAAATCTAAAAGAAAAAATAAATAGGTGCCGATCCCCTCAGCGTGTACACTCCGTGATTTTTTTTTGTTTGCAGATTTATTAAAGTAATTTTTATTATTTATTGTATATTTTTTATGCGATAATCGTATTATTATCGTTTTTTTTAGTTTAGCCACTAGAGGTTTGTAACTTAATAAAACAGATAGCCATAGCCTAACAAGCAATAGCCTAGAAGCAAAACCTATGCTTGACGTAACTTAATAAAACTAGGATGAGACCCTATTATGCAAAAAATATTCTAAATCACCCAAGTCAATAATAATTTTTTTCGATAAACTTGAGTCGATTAATCACCGTTCCTCTAGTTAAGAATTAACCACTAGATGGCAGACACTTGTTGCTTTCACGAATGGAAAAATAATAATTATTATTGCTAAACAAAGCTATTTACATTTAAATTCAAATATATTTCGTCGTATAATTTTAAAATAATCGTATAATGTTAACTCTAGGTTTTGTAAAATGTACATAGAACTGATTATACCGTATTTGCATAATTTGCTCTTGTGTGAAGTAAAACAAACCTAATGTATTTAAGCAGTGGCCTGTATTTAAGTCTGCAATAATTCGGCGTGAACTCGAGCACAGTGGACGTGCAAAATGATAAAAGTTAAATTATTTATTTTATTTGCTACGATAGCGTCGGCAGTAGCACAAGGTACGATTATATTTATAAAATTTAATCCCTTTAGCATTGCAGATTTTAAAATGAGGGATTTGCACTTTGTTTTGTCTGTGAAAATATAAAACACTGCTCAAGGGCACAGAAGAGCGAGATAGCGATGTGAGGTGTCTCAGTCACCTCTTGAAAGTGAATTTATCAACTTTTTTGACACACTCTGGTTGCTTCATTTAAAATGTTGGACAAATAACTAAACGCACTCGCATAGAGCGGTCAAATTTATAGTATTTTTATCTATGTATGCATTAAATATATGAGTACATATTACAAAAAAAAAAATGTATCTATTTCTCGGCCTTGCTATTTCTTGTCCCAAGACTTTCCCCTTGTCACCAAATTTAATATTTTTTTTAAAGCGTTGTTGTGAATTCGGGTCATACCCTGCGTTGCAGGTGACGGACGCATGATAACAAACGGTTTATTGTTATCACGTAAAGTTTACATTTTTATCGGGAATGGCCTTACTAATATTATATACAAACATATTTTTATATTTGTCTTCATATTTGTCGCAAATAGCAAATGGATCACCTAAGTATATAACCTTTATTTCTCTATGGTAGTGGTCGCTATTGTTAAAATGTTTGCCAAATAGCCTTTAGCTAATGTTTTGATTTTCGAATATTTCGTTAATTAATGACTTTACTTTTTTTAATAGGAACATTATTTGACTAGATACACAAATTGTTTATTAAAAAAATCCCTTTCGGTACGCCGAAAGGCGGAGGTAGATTTCACCGGATCAAAGTAGGGGATAGGCAAACTCCCATTGTACGAAATTGTATCAAACATTCCCTTTGTATCGAAATTGTATCAACCCACCGCCGCGCCGTACCTTTGCGCAGCGAGAGTGCTTATACTGAATCCCTCTTTATACTGTGCCGTTGCTCATATCAAAAAGTGTTTCAAAGAAAAATTGTTTGAAAATGAATTCGATATCTTATATACTAAGAAAGTTATTGCAAAATTAAAAAAAAATCCCATTCCCACCCCCGTGGTCTGATTTGCCAATTATTGAACTCGTCTGAGATTTTGTGTCCTTAAATTTTATTCAGTTATCATCTCCACAAGAAAATGATAAAAATAGATTATAGATATATAAACTTTTAAACTGAGGGTGGTTTTAGGTTCTAGGGGATGAGAAGTCATGACATGGTACCCATTGCGATGGGAAGCTTTCCTAATGAAATCTATCTAATAGAAGCAAGAATACGTTTTATAAGTAGTTCTCGTAATTTCGCTAATCCTATTTAATTTTTTATGTTTGACAGCACTCGTCGACCCTACTATAACGTTTGAAGCTGGCACGATAGTTGGTCGCGAAAGGGCGACAGTTAAAAATGTTTCTTACGACAGTTACGAAGGCATTCGGTACGGAAAAGCTCCTGTAGGCGATCTACGATTCAAGGTATATTGGATTAAACCCAAGTTGTATAAGGATCTATTAATTGTCAATGCACAATTAATTAATTGTAATTAATTATTATTCTATTAATAATTAATTAATTATTAATCTATTAATTGTAATCAATTCAGAATGCTAAAATTCCGAGTGAATGCTAAGAAGAGAATTTATTACATAGTGTAATGAAATAATAATAATAATTGAATATAGTCAATCAGCGATATGACTTTTTTTATAATACAGTACACTCAAAAGTTCATTCTCCATTCTTACTGGGCGGAATCTCTTTTCGTGTGTACCCTCGTCTCTCACGCGCTCCTTACCCGTTTCACTTACTTAAATTTACCTTGTTATTTTCAGGCTCCATTACCAGCTGAAACATTAGTTGGAGTGTACGATGCAAAACAACCTGGTCCCGCGTGCTTACAACCAGTTCCGGGGAACATCATTGGAAGCGAAGACTGCTTGCTGCTGAATATATATGTCCCAAAGAGCGTCACCGATAATGCATGTGGCACTCCTCTCCGTGCTGTCATAGTCAACATACACGGAGGCGGTTTCGCCTCAGGATCAGCAACTACAAATAAACCAGATTGTTTTCTTGAGGATGGGTCTATATTTATAGCAATACAATATAGATTAGGAGTGCTGGGTTTCCTTGTTCTAGATACAGCCGATGTTCCAGGAAATGCTGGACTTAAAGATCAGTCGCTAGCTCTTAGTTGGATAAAAAAACATGTCAGTAAGTTCGGTGGAGATCCTAATAATATCAGTATCTTTGGAGAAAGTGCTGGGGCAATTTCAGTACAGCTACATCAAATATCTCCAATGTCAAAAGGTTTAATGACTAAAATAATGTCTATTTCGGGTGCTAGTTTATGTGAGTTTAGTATTCAACAAAATCCAATGAATAAAACTCTTCAGCTCGCTGCAAACTTAGGGGAGAACCCGAATAGTCCTGATTTTGAGAATAAATTACTAACCAGGAGTGCAGTCGATATTATTAGAGCTTCTCAAAATGTTAAGACCGATATATTTGGTAGCATTCAGGAATTTGTTTTTGGTCCAGTCGTCGAACGAAAAAACCTACCAGGTGTACATTTTATCACTAAAATGCCGGTTGAGTATTACCGATTGGGAAAGTACAACCATGTGCCATGTATTATAAGTCAAGCATCTGAGGAATTTGCCGTATTTGTTCTTTTTACTGGTACCCCACTCCTTAAACTATTGATAGACATTCCGAGAGTTGTGATACCAAACTCTTGGCAAACATATTTGAGTGCCAGTGGAATCGATAAGGTTTATAAAGTAATTCTCAACTTTTTCTTTGGAACAACTGCTATAGACCTTTCCGATCACGATCAGTTAGAAAGCGCCATCAAACTAATGAGCGATATATACATATTGATTGGAACGGATAAAGTTGTACGAGAATTGGCTAAGACGTCCAAAGCGCCCATATACTACAGTCAATTTTCATTCACCGGAACTATAAACGCACCTTTCATAACACCACTTGGCATCGTTGGAGCGACGCATGCGGACGACATTCGTTTCCTATGCCCCTCCGAAAATCCTAGGGTAGGAGAATATACTCCAGATGGCGTGACAAGGCGCAGGCTTATAAGCTATTATAGAAACTTACAATGTAAAGGGTAAGGGTATTGTTATAACCTTATTACTAACATATATATTTTGATTAAAAACCATTTTACCATTTATATTTATTTCTTAGACACAAACAAAATTAGGGTACATACAACCATCAGTAACGTCGTAAAAAATATGAGAGTTCTAATAACAAACTATAGATAACTATATAAAAGTGTTGCTACGTTATAAGTAACAATTATATTAAAAAATTGGCTCAAAAAGTATTGCCTCTATAGCTTGCAAATTTCATATCATAGAAATTCCAATTTTGACAGTAAATTTATTTATTCACAAATATTAAATGTTTTTTTTTTCAGTAAAGCCATCTGCCATTGTTATGATTACTTCTACATTTCCTGTTTTAATTTCAAAGGGTTTAGATTTGAACTGAAATTTATAATCTCAACCAACCAATGCGTATAGGTGCAATTAATTAGGGATTACTATTCTTTCAGGAATCCAACGCCAGGTCCATATAGTAATCTTCTGCCTACAAAATGGCTGCAAGTCACGAAACATACGAGACGAATCAACTATATGGAAATTAACGGTGAGGTCACTCCGAGTATCAACCCGAATGAACATAGGATGAATTTTTGGAGGGACACTGAAGCACGTGTTATTCGCGGAGAATTTGACTAGTTGTCGTAATGTTGAAAATGGTTGAAGTATTGTGTGCCTTTTTTAATGTAAAAGTTATTTGAGTATGTACTAATATGGTATTAAAAGAATAATAGAAATTGTTTTTTCCAATAATAAAATACATTCAAGTTAAGTAATTGGTCATAATTTACTCGTCCTGGCATGGATACACCTATCCCTTTCCTACCCACCAAATATCCCCGGTCTCACTGTTCCGCACCCAACTACAGTCAGAAGCGAATTGGTGAACGAGGTTGGTGAATTTCTTTATATTTTTGTGTATTCCTTTTAATCGTCTTCCTTTCTGGTTAGATATATTCCAAAACCACAGCCCTAAGCCCACAGTCCACTAGTTACATCGAAGATATCTAATAGAAATTATTTTAAAATATCGTTTTATCCAGCTCCTTATTCCAGTCTTCAATCTCAAAAGGCAACTCTAAATTTTTGAATTCAAACGAGGATGTGGAACGGAAAGACCATAACCTCACCTCAAGTCTGATAATACCATACACTTGAACGCAAATTCTTAACCCTAAATTTGTCAAGACTAGGGCGTCTTATTCTTTGTGTCCTGTATATTCTCTACGCTCTAGAAAGGCTCCAGTCTTGCTCCAGTCCAGAAAGGATCTTGTCGTTCACAGCATTCGGAAAACTCACCTTCTTCAAAATCTTTAGCATACCAAGTAAAGTTTCGTTAGTGCTATATTTGAACGATTTTCCACAACCGCAGCATTAACTCTAGTAGTATCTTATTTCACTCAATTTCTATAGCTACTTATTTATTTTCTAGTCTATATGTCAATAATAATTGTGCTTTAGGAGTTTTTATCATAAAACATGATATAAATGTCATAAATACCTTGTAATTTAATATTATACAGTAGCAAGTATGCTTTTTGATGAGATAGTTAAAAGTATCTTAGTTTTATGGGATAATATTTAGAGCATCGATGGATTCATTTTTTAGTTTAACAATACAATTTCCAGTTACTTTTCAAATATTGTAGTGAAATCAGAATTGTACTAAATTCAATTTGACTGCTTTGCTGTTTGCTGACTATAAAATCAACTGGGCTAAGTTGTTGACATTTTTATAACACAAACTTGAATGTGATCGCTAATTAAGATTTTATTTGAATCGCTTCGAAGGATATCCGTTGAAAGATTTATCGGCCTAAATTTTCATGTAGATCGACAAAGAAGTCGACAGATACCCAAACAATAGCCTAAAACAAAGTTCCACTTTCTTCAAGTTGACTGCTATTGGCTTTCAAGTAAAATAAAAATGACCAAATGTCTTCTAAAGGCCAATTAATTAATTAATTAAGGCCAATTAATTATTAATTGGTTTCGTTTCGCCCAACGAACCCTAAACACAACCTAAACAGGCCCTAAAAGAAATGAGTATTTTCACGAAAAGCTAAACCAAAATGTTACACTGTCGTCAATAAGGAGAGAATGTGTTAATGTTTGCCTGGAGGCATTATTTTAATTTTTTAGCTTAGTATGTTTCATGTTATTGTTTTTTGTTTTTAATGCTTTTTGTTTTTCTTTTGGTAATTTAATTTGTGTTTACTTTAATTATAATGTACATGGGGAAACCTGTTAAATAAATAAATAAATAAAAGAAATCATTGAAACGATGAGAAAATCGCAAATAAATTGTTTTTAAATAGTCTTTTAGCCTATATCGACTTGTGATACAGAATTAATTGTCAGAAAACAGCTGCTGACAGCGTTTAGTTGTCATATCTAAACAGTGGCACCATACCAAAACATATGTAGTGAAAATGTGATCGCGCGGAGATCAAAGACAAGGTTAAGCAATAGGTTATCCAGGTGAGTTGAACTAGGGAAACAATTTGTCAAAGAGTAAACAAAACCACATAGCTTAAACAAAAGAGTAAACAAAAACAATATCCAACGCATAGCTAATCAATTATCAACATGGAAATTGGTAGGTTTTGTATTGTAGAAATAATTGTAAATGAAGAAGTTGTTTTTAATAGAATTAAAAAAACAAGGGGCGGTAAAGCATTAAATGGTGGCAGTGGAGGTAAAGTATAAATTTACACATTTAATAAGAAAACCTTATGTTAGGATAAAATTCTACCCGGGAAACATAAAAAAACGCGTTCACATTAGACAAAACATTCTTTGTTGAAACAAGATATAATAACATTAGATTTAAACGAGACTCATGAAAAGAAACAAAAAATAACTAAAAGATAAGTTGTATTGTTCGTATGTACACGGATAAAGTGTTATTTGAAATTTGAACAGGTGATATAGTATCAGAAAATATTATTTAGTATTAAAATGAGCGAAAAATATACAAAGGACAGTAATCAATTTGGAAATCCAAACTAAAATATATTTTATATTAGGCGAATAAATAACGCACCTATTCATTGCTTATTTTACTTAAAGTAAGGACCTGAAATAAGGAAGGCATTAAGGCATTCGACTTTTGACTTAGCGATTACAAGTTACAAGTTACAAGATAACAAGTTCAAATCCACACGTTGACACTATTAGCCATCATTACCACCATAATCATTAAATAACACAAAATAATTTAAATAAATAATAACGGTAGCCATTTTAATAGCATGATGATTATAATATATCTGGGTTATATTTATAGGAAAATATATTATTTGTTCTAATAATCGTTTGACGTAAAATACGAGTAACATTTAATATTAATTTAAAGATTGCACCCTTTTATAAAATATTTATAACTTCAGCTTTTTTAAACGTTATTTAAAAAGATCAGGTTAAGTACAAACAAAAAACTACCTAGGGTTATCGAGAATTTAGAAATCTTAAAAGAAAATGATAACTTTACTTCTTGATTCTGTAAAAGATAGTAAAAGTCAAACAATACTCAAAAAAAAATGATACGGCTTCTATTCTTTGGCAGATCAAATTCTCAGGAAGTAATAATATTCCTACATAATATTTTTTTATTAATTTCTATCTATATTGCATATAATATATCATATAGTAAAACACCACCGCAACCGGTCGCAACGGTTTATAAAGAGTATTTTTTCCATACAGACAGTAGATTCATTAATTAGACTTTTTCATTTCAATAATTAGGTCGGTTTTAAATTATTTAAATTTATCGCTCATAACGTTTATATAGTTTAAAAAAAATGTTTGCATTAAAATTTTATTTGTTTAATATAAAACATTAGTATAATATAGGTTAGGCTGAAGCTATTTGATTTCTACATTATATGATATAAATAAAAGCATTTAGATTTAAAAAAATATAAGTATATGACTTATTTTATTCATGACGTTTATATCGGGATAGCACATGTTTTTCATTTTTATTAATAAATTATACCTTGTGAAGTTTACGGCGTATTGTGTGCCATAATTATAATTATAATTTAAAATTGTGTGTTTCTTAATTAAATTGAACAAAGATAACCGCATATTTATATACAAATATTCGATTAATAATCAAAGTTAAACTTAAGTACAAAAAAGTTATTTTTTAAAAACCCAAAAAATAAACAAATGAAGCATTGAAAAAATATATAAATTAATATTACATACATTATACAGAATCTCCCATGACCATTTCCGGGGGTTTGGGTAACCTATTGTTAGTAAGAAATATGGAAAGTATAATAATGTGCGCAAGTTCTGTATCATGCAATGCGTTTTTTTTAATTTTAGTATGAAAAAAAATAGGGTACTTAACCAGACTGATGTTCAGGCCGAAATAAAGATTGTTTTTTAAAACGGCCCGCAGCAGGGGATGTCTGAACTTCGAATAGTCAATTAATCAATTCAATTGATTGATTTTAAATGAATGTTTAAGTGGGACCCATAAAATATTAAAAGTTCGTTAAAATTGAAGACCAAAGGGTTCGACCTTATTTTTGCCGACAGGACAAATTGAATTTAGTCAGGCAGATTAGAAATTAATAGCAGACTTGGGTACACTCTTATAGAAAAATAAAATATTTTAGAGTAGGTATGTTGCATTATTATAAAATTTCTTGGCCCTCAGCCGGCAAAGTTGTATTTTTTTTTTAATTTTTTGTTTATGTATTCAAATAATTAAGAATTTTCATTGTCTATGTACCAGCCAAGCCGAAGGCTTATCTGTTGGAAACCAGGTGTGTAATATATAGATATTAATATTTGCGAAATATAATTATTCGGTTCGGTATTTTACACGTCCTTTACAAGATAAATATCATAATCTTATATACATTTCTAAGCATAGTAGACAAAGAAATACATTTTAAGAACATTATATATTTTTTTTAACTATTTAAGTTAATTTAGCTAGAAACAAGTATGCGTATTTTCCAAAAGTTTCGTAGCAAATATTTTTTACTTCATGTTTATTTTTTTCAAATTCAATATTACTTTTCAGTAATGTTCTTAATAAAGTATTAAAAACAAATAATATAATAAATTACATCAGCCGTTTGCCGTATATTTTTTTAAATGAGGTCGTGGTAGTCTAGTGCAAAGGTGTCCAAACTACGGCCCGCGGGCCAAACCCGGCCCGGCAGGCGATTTTATCCGGCCCGCCAAGGATTTTGAAAAATTTTGTAAAATATAAATGTAGCGTGGCGCGTGGCGCGTCGGTATTAGATCTCGCGCAGATGAAGAGCGCTTTCGGTTAGCCGTTAGGTTAGAATGAGCTCGAAAAAGTACGACTCGGCCGCTCGACTGCACGAATGATTTTGTACTCTGACTGTACAGCGCTCTGTAGGCGGCGCGGAGCGTCGCGTCAGTCCACGACAAACCAAAAATTCGTCGGCCACGGAGCTTATTTACATTCTTTACAGTTGATATATTGTAAATTGGTATGTTTAGATCTATATTTATTATATTATAACTTAATTATTATGTTAATATTATTTTTTAAAGTTGAACATGGAAACAAAAAGAAGAAAAGTAGATGACGAGTGCCGCGTTTTTAAAGAAGAATGGGGATTCAAATATTTCTTTGTGCAATCGCAGTCAAAGAATGGCAAAGCTATATGTGTAATTTGCAATGACACTGTTGCTGTAATGAAGGAATACAATTTACGTCGACATTATGAAACAAAACATGCTTCAGCTTACTCACAATTTAAGGACAAGCAGCATACTGAAAAATTTGAAAAAATGAGTCGTAGTTTGTCTTCTCAGCGAAATTTATTTAGGAAGGCTAACTCGGAAAATGAATCATTGACTTTAGTTAGCATGAAAGTTGCTTATTTGTTGGCGAAAAAAGGGAAACCCTTTATGGATGGAAACATCGTTAAAGAGTGTATGATGGAAGCTGTTGGGGTATTATGTCCGGAAAAGGTGAAACTTTTCAAAACGATAAGTCTTTCCCGGAATACTGTTGCTCGTCGAATTGACGATATTGGCAATAATATACTTCACCAGATTTCTGGGAAAGCACAGCGTTTCACTCACTATTCTATCGCGATGGATGAATCGACCGACGTTAGTGACACCTCACAACTTTTAGTATTTGTTCGTGGAGTTGATGACGACCTTAATGTCACCCAAGAATTAGCATCGGTTAACAGCATGCATGGCACTACAACTGGAGCAGATATTTTTAAGGAACTACAACAGACGTTGCCAAATATAACTTGGACTGGAATCGACTCTAAGGTGTGACAATTGACGGAGGAAGAAACATGTCTGGTGCAAATATTGGGGTGGTTGGGCTAATAAGAAAAGCTTGTGAAAGCGCAGGAGCAACAGTACCAATTTTTCTGCACTGTATCATCCACCAACAAGCCCTATGTGTAAAACATGTCGACATGAGCTGCGTTTTGAAACCAGTGGTTTCTGTCGTAAACTTTATTCGATCACGTGCACTCAATCATCGCCAATTTCGATCTTTCCTCGAAGAAATTGAATCTGAGTCTCTTGACTTGTCGTATTATACAGCAGTTCGATGGCTTAGCTGTGGAAAATTGTTATTGCAGTTCTTCAAGCTCAAAAAGGAAATTAAAATTTTTCTTGCGGAAAAGAATCACCCTGAACCGCTTTTATCGGATGCAGAGTGGCTCTGGAAGTTGGCAATTTTTGCAGATGTCGTGACACACGTAAATAACTTGAATTTAAAGTTCCAAGGTAAAAACAACTTAATTTGTGATTTATTCGAGCAAATCAAAGCATTCAGAGCCAAGCTGATATTGCTCGAAAGTCATATGAATGAATGTATTTTTTCCCATTTCACGTGCTGTGAAAAATTTAGTACAGAAACTGACGAAAGATGTCCCACCATATTTGCAGTAAAAGTAATCGCGGATTTAAAACTAGAATTTCAAAAGCGTTTTTCTGATCTTGACATAAATTCAAGGGAAATTCGGCTGTTTCAAAATCCATATGACTGCAACGTTGGCGACGTTTCAAGTCAGTTTCAAATGGAAATAATTGATCTTCAAGCTAGCGATCAAATCAAGAACAAATACAAGGAAGGAAACTTGATCGATTTTTACAAATTTTTGGACGCAAAAGAGTTTCCAAATTTAAAGCAATTGGCTGGTAAATTTATTTCTATGTATGGCACTACCTATATGTGCGAACAAACTTTTACCAGGATGAAGTATCTGAAATCTAAATATAGGGCAAATTTATCGGATGATCATTTGCAATCATTGCTAATAATTGGTGTTTCCGATTTGAATCCCAACTTTAAAGAAACTCTCCAGGAAAAAACCCAGTTCCACCATTCCCATTAAAAATTGCATGAAATAGTTTTATAATAATATAATTTAGACTTGTTTGTTTAGTATTGTTATATCTGTAATTTACTATAAAAAAAAATGTATGGTATATATATGTAGCAACAATAAAAAAATTCAATGCTGCTTTACTTGTAATAAGGTTTTTTAATTCACATATTTACAATGCTTGGCCCCCGCTAATGAATTTAAATACCAAACTGGCCCTCGCAGCAAAAAGTTTGGACGCCTCTGGTCTAGTGGTTAAGGCGTTGGACTACTGACCCAAAGGTCTCGGGTTCGAATCCGCAGATGGTCATGCCATTTTTAACGCTTCATTACCACCATCTCCCCAGACTCTAGCACAGGCACATTTGGCCTAGTTGAGTAGGACCTAAAATAATTGTGTATGACCCTAGGTCATAGCAATTATTTAAAAAAAAATACAACGTTTCATTTTGTATTAGCCGCGTACTGTATGAATGTTGAACGAGTGTTTTGGACTTGTCAGAGTCGAAAAAATGGACCACCGTCCTATATATGATCATCACGTTTGCCGGTAATATGTTAAAATGTTTAAATTAACCAAGATAATAATCATTGACGGTACAATTATTTTTATTAACTTAAACTATATGTATTTTATTTTTTCCAAAAATGTTTTAATAGTATTACCATAATACATAATTTATAATGCTAAACTTAATAATTATATCTACAGACGCTAAATATAATATTAGAAATTATTCATATTTTAAAATTATTTGTTTATTATAAAATTATGTTATTATTGGCCGAAGTTTGTCGCATGTAAGTATTATTTATGTATTTCATCCTATTAGAACTATTATCAATTGTTGGTCCGAGATATTTTTGTGTTTCTTTCTGAGTGTTTCAATAGTTCAAAATAAATTATTTTTTGATTATCCGCATTGGGATCAGCGACAGACCGAGAAGAAGACCGTGAACAATAGAGTAGGACGCCGCGATAAATGTCTTTCTTGCGCAAATTTCCAATTTTTAAACACGACTCTATGCCCCGTACTATATCAGTGCCTCGGATAGTTGCGTGCGATGACCTGATGTGCATGACTTTTGCTTTGTCGGGTGTACAATAACAATAACAAACCACCCCCTCTTCGACTTTGACGATTTTCATAATTCATAAAAAAATCTGTAGCAATTTATATGACACCAATTATGTTCTATTTTTAGATTTATCTCAAGTAATAAATTATCTATTTTATTGGAAATGTTTGAGCTCAATAAAAAGTAATTTTAAGAATGCAATGCTTAGACAGAAACAAACTTAATTATTCATGCTATCTTCCAGAGTTTTTGACCATTCGCCTACACATCGAGGCCTTCAAAAATAGCACGGTAGGATATAGATGTGGAGCGAAGCGACCCATTACATGTGCCGCAGGCTCGAGTAGTTGCGTGCCGAATAACTAAAAATTTTATTAAAATCGATAGTTTTATATATGAAGTACTAGTTTTACCGTAAAAAAGTAACCTTATCGTGAACAAGCAATGCAAATTCTAAAAATCTTAATGGCGATATTTTATTTACACAAATGCGTCTCGATTAAATTAAAAAATGCGTTATATAATACGCGTTACGCTGGCGTGACAGTTCGCTTACGCTTGGCCATTATTAGCCCACATAAATCTCGAAAGGTCAAAATGATAATGGATATATTTTTATTTTTATTTCCTATAATAATATCATCGGTATCAACACAGGGTAAGTTTTTTGAATTTTCTTTGCTCTTTCAGCACGTTTTGTATGCTTTGCCAAAACGCAAACGATTTAGGTATTTAGGTGTGTAGTGCTCTTTTTAGCTGTTTGCACAATGCTTACAAATAAAGTGGTTAGTAAATCGGAATTGCCATTTTAGCCTACGCATGGCCACAATTTATTACTACGTCCACTTACACAATATAAAGGTGTATTTAAAATCAGTGCTGTCCTTTTACTGTCCGTTGTTGATCTATATTGACAACTAAACGGTCTCACGAAACAAATATGTCATTTTATACTAAAGAAATATTTTATTCAAAAAACTGTCTGTGTAGAAAATTCGGTAACTCGCAGAATATATTTTTAAAGTATAAAAAAAAAATCAATCGATAATGTGAGTCACACACACACAGTAATGTGACTCACATTACACACACACGTCACATTGTTCTATGTGTATGTGCCTCATATTACTCACATCCCATGATGTGAAACGCGAGGATATGTGTAAATTTTCTGAGTCATTCATGGCATCCCTTGTTATCGGTAGCTTTACTAATTAAATCTACCTAAAAATATCGGGATAAATATTTCCTTATAATAAGAATTCGATCCAAATCTTTGTGTTTTAGGCTGCTTTTAAGTCATTATTCATTCGATAACCCAAAATTTTACTGAAACTAACTAAATGTAAAAACCTTTATTTTATTAGAAAATGAACCATTTTAATAATGCTGTTATCGCATGTAAATAAATACACATTCGCATTTGTGTCGCCTGTTATAATTGTTTTTTTTATGATTTTTACTAAATAGGTATTTCTTAAAACGCACTATTAGCCGTAGAACTGAATAATGGGAAGTGATGCAATCCATCCCAGGTGCGGCGCCCATAAAAGATATTTCCAAATGTAGATTGCAATGTGTGAGTAAAATATTTCCTATTTCCGAAAATAATTCTCAAGCTTCATTAATGAAACTCACCATCAGGCTACGTAGAAATATTTGGCGACACATTTACAATGGGGAGCTTTTGTATTCAAAATAATGAGTATTTTCGGTTTAAAAAATATTTGTATTGAATTATTTAAATATTACAGATCCCGTGGTTTCGTATGAAAATGGCTCAATAGTTGGAACCAAAAAAGTTACATCTACGCAATTTCCTTACTTCAGCTTTGAAGGAATACGCTACGCATTACCACCGATAGGCAATCAACGATTCAAGGTAATTAAAAGTTATAAAATAATATATTAATATCGGTAAACTATTATAGAGATGTCGAGATGTTAACGGATGTAGTTAGGGAAATATTTCTACTCTACTACGCTTCCTATCAGATAGACATTTTAAATCACAATGGCATAACCTACCATAACTAACAAAATAGACAAATTATGCGTTAGCTTTCAAACTTTGTCTCTGCAAGGCAAAATATTGGAGACTGGGCATGATTTATATCTTGAGTGAACGGTGATTTTAGGAAAAACAAACAGATTAGTTTTGACATTAGTAAGATGACAATTCAAGGCCCGACCTTCCTCAAGGAAAAGTTGAAAATCCCATGGGTGAGACTTTCTTAACCCATTATACCCCTTACCCATTATCCCATTGACCCATTATCCCATTGGTCTTAGACTATCGTCTTAAGAAGTCTTAAGAATTCATAGTCTTAAGAATAACGTTTTCGATATACCAACTCTATATATCCGTACAAATAAATATGTCCTTTCGTCAAGCCTATCTGTGAGACCTTGCCAAGCGGTCGAATACGTTAGTTTTCATATATTGTAACCATTTACTTTATGCTGATTTTGAGTAATTCAAAACCTAGACATTTATCATGACACTTAAACCCTGGAGTTAACATTGTAAACATTATGTTATTAGTCTATAATCATTCAAGATTACCACCAAACCGCAAAAACCACAAGATAAACCAGCGCAGGTAACATTTAACAACAGATGTTTTTATCTATGAACATTTTCAGGATCCAAAACCAGCCGGTACATTACAAGGTAGATACGACGCGAAGCAGCCTGGATCGCAATGCCTGCAACCAAACGGCAATGCAGATCCGGTTGGAAGCGAGGACTGCTTGTTTCTTAATGTTTACGTACCAAACATTGCCCCAAACACTAGCATTCCTGTCATAGTCTACATTCACGGTGGTGCCTTCTCCAGCGGATTATCGACCTTTAGGAGTCCACAGCTGTTTATTGAAAAAAAGAAAATATTCATTTCAATTGAATATAGATTAGGACCTCTAGGCTTTCTTTGCTTGCATACACCCGAAGTTCCAGGAAATGCTGCTTTGAAGGATCAAGCGCTAGCACTAAAATGGATCAAAAAGTATATAATTTATTTCGGTGGGGATCCTAACAACATCAGTATCTTCGGAGACAGTGCTGGAGCGGTTGCTGTACAACTACAACAAATATCTTTAATGTCAAGAGGCTTAATGAATAAAATACTTACTATTTCCGGCGCTAGTTTATGTGAAGCAGCAATTCAAAGAAATCCTTTAGGGAAAGCTTCTCAGCTTGCATTTCTTTTAGGACTGAACTCGACCAGAGCGGACTTTTTGCAGAACTTGCAAGCCAAGAGTGGAGCAGATATTGTTCGTGCTTCCCAAAGTGTTCAAATAGATAGAGTGTATGGCATTATACAAGAATATGTATTTAGCCCAGTAATTGAACGGGTATATCCTGGAGTTCAAGCTTTTATTGATAAAGAACCAGTTGAGTATTATAGAACTGGTAATTATACACATGTCCCAATTATGATTGGTCAAACTTCTCTGGAATTTGCCTCAACTTATCTTGCATATGGTCCTGATATAATTCAACAAGTGCTTCAATCGTATCCACTAGTAGTGATACCAAATAGTTGGCAAGCGGTTTTGAGTCCTAATGGAATCCAAACGGTTTTTAATTTGATTCGAAACTTTTTCTTTGGAACAACAACCATTAATCTATCTAACCACGATCAGTTAGAAAGCGCTATCAATCTACTAGGAGACATATTCATATTGTTGGGAACAAATAAAGTCGTACGCGAATTGGTTAAGACGTCCAGGGCGCCTATATACTATTACGAATTTTCTTTCCTCGGATATTTTAATAGTTATATCCAATCAGTCGGTATGATCGGAGCATCGCATACTGATGAAATGCTCTTCTTGTCTCCAGACGAGACCCCTAGAGCTGGAGAATATACACCAGACGGTGTAATAAGGAAAAGACTGATAACTTTGTATGATAATATGTTATTGAGTGGGTGAGCATCTTTTTATACTATTATCCTTATTTCCTTATCGCTGTCTTAGAAACTAAACGACATTGTGGTCTAGGTGCTGAGGAAAGAAGTATTATGATGACCGTTTTACCTTTTTTTGATTAATATATTAGATACTCTCGTGTTATTCCCTTCATTGTTTGCATCATTTCCTAGGTTTACTTCTAAATGGTGACTTTTCTGTCTCAAACCTGTTCAATGGTGATCTGTTTATTCTGACCTATAATGTAAAATTTAATTATCAGGCGTTGATCGAAAAATAACCTCCACGAATCTCGGTAAAGTTTTCTCTTGACTGATTCTTCATCTTAGAATAGAATTCCAAGCGTATCAAATAAATTTCGAATGACTTAATGAATGTTCCTAATAAATCGAAAAGCTGAATTAGAACCACATCCTCCTATCCTAGGGAATTGACATGTTGGTTTAGTTCCGATGAGAATGCATTTTTATGGTATGACTTTATTCTACACCCAGGATTGGATCCAAATGAAGCAACTCCTCAACGGTCAACAGGACACCTAATTTTATTCTTAGTTCCACCATGCCATGGCTACTGCTTCTTTTTAGAGCACGCAAATAAAAGTAGGTGTTTAGAACTAGCCCTATTAATTTGGCAGTGACCTTTCTGAAAATGCTGTAAATAGATTTCATTAAAAAATGATTGATAGCATTTTCCAAGCATTCGTTATAAAGATCAAGATACATTTTTTTTACTTTTGAGGTTACATCAATTTACAAATAACCGTTATATTTTCATAGTGTTATGATGCTAATTTCCTATTAAAGATTTTTCTTTTTGCACTTTCGGCTGGGCAGCAATGATTCAATCAAAAGCAGCTGGATTTTTTTTATAACGTTTTTATTATTCATTGCAAATAAAAAAACCCGTTTATTTGTTGTCTACAATAGTCTAAATGGTTTTTTCTTGATATAAGAATTTAAATACATTGCTTCGCTTTTTTTAGAAATTTTCTGCAGGTTTTTACTGAATGGCAGATTTTCAATTGGGTAGTTGTCAGTTACATTTGGTAAAAAAATAGTATTTTAATTTGATGAATTTTAGGCTTGGATTAGCTGCCTATTTATTACCTGTGTGTGTGGTAGCATTATTACACGGGTATAGAGCGCGCGAACGAGTACGCCTCGTTGATGTTACCTAACGCAAGCGGTTGTTCTATGGGCAAAAAAGAGAGAGCGATATGCTTGGGGACCCAATCGAAGTGTTCATACCAGGATCATGGTTCACACCTCCATCTGCGCGCTCTATACCCTATTATTATTCCATAGCGAAGTCTTCGTTTTGATTGAATCATGTTGAATGATTGAACACTTCACTTTTAGAAAACGATAAAATTTCATGCGTGTTTATACATAACAATAACTACACGAATTTCAATTTACCGAACTTGTTTACTAAGAGGATTTTAATTTTCAGGAACCCAACACCAGGTCCTTATAGTAATGTTCTACCCACAAAATGGCTCCCAGTCACAAATGTGACTCTCAACTACATGGCTATCAGCAACGGCCTTATTCCAAGTTATTCTCCTAACGAGGTCAGAATGAACTTTTGGATGGATACGGAGAACCGTGTTTTTAGAGGAGATTTTAAATGAACACCATAATATTGTTTAAAATTAAAAAAAACTGAATAAAGCTTTTCGAAATTTTTCTTTATATGTCAAATAATGTCTTTAATTTTTTCAAACGATTTGCCGTAACTAAACATATTTATGATCAAATATAATTAGTTCAAATACATTTACATTAGATTAAGTCGAGAATATAATATGCTCGCTGTCTGATTGGCGATTGTTTAATGCAGCTGACACGCGATTCGTTCGCTGTCAGATTGACCTTTGTTTGATGCAGCTGACTCGCGATTCGTTCGCTGTCAGATTGACCTTTGTTTGATGCAGCTGACTCGCGATTCGTTCGCTGTCAGATTGACCTTTGTTTGATGCAGCTGACTCGCGATTCGTTCGCTGTCAGATTGACCTTTGTTTGATACAGCTGACTAGTGACTCGCTCGCTGTCAGATTGACGTTTGACGTCAGATTGAGACTAACCACACGGACCCTGTTCAATCCTTCACCCTCTTACTTTTCTCCCTGTTGATCTACTAACTTGCTAGTGGTTTTCGGTGCGTTACAAATAGTTTTTTAAAAGTTATACGGCACTCTAAATTTTATTAATAAATAAAGTAAAATTACATAGGTTTGCTGTCATATATCTCGAGAATCAGGTTGAATGACCTCAATCTTTCGAATTGCAATTATTGTCTACAAATCAAACAGAGGGTAAAAAGGTAAACAGACTATTGTTGATCAAAATACTTAGTATAATATAATATTTATTTTTTTGTGTTGTTTTCATATTGATTAAATATGCAAATATTTTACTTTACTACTAAAAAAATACTTTAAATACTTTTAAGAGAGTGCAATATTCGTTTAAATGAAAAAATAATACCTCAGTTGTTTATCGTATGTTCAACTAGTATATTCAAAATATTTTTTTATAGATATGTAGTAGTTTACTATAAAAGTTAAAATATAAAAACAATTAAATTGCAATAAATGCTTTAAGGTTATATATACTATTATAAATGAATAAAATCTGAATATGCAAGAAAATAAATAGCAGAAATATTTTATTTTATAGCAATATTTTAGTACATAACCAGTCCAAAAATATTTATTGTATACTCATTATTGTGATTGTTCGGGAATTGCGGTGATATACGGGAGAACCTGGATATCATTCGACTTGTTTTTGATGGTTTTGAGTTCAATTCAACTTTTTGACATGTAAAATTTTCCACTGGAGCTTGGATAGTCAGTCATGTGGTAAGCAATTACCATTTACTAAAGTTTTCCTGAAGTTTTTACCGATTTTATTTCCTGATATTTTCAAATTGTCCACCTCATATTTTAGAAGATAAGGGAGGGGGATATTTGTTGGGATCCGTACCATACACGTTTATAAAACTGCGACTTAAGCCACTAAATGACCGATGAATTGTAATACACACTACACCCCAATACAACCCAATCTTTAATAATATCGATAACACCGATTTTCTTCAAAATTTTCCATTCAACGTCCCTTCACATAGAACGCGAGAATATTTATTGTAAAAAGGCATTTAATTTATTATCCTTTTAATATATCCCTCTGTTTTGTTATCATTTAGTATTTTTTATTTTTCTGTTGATTATATGTTCTATAATTTTAAAAAATATTCTTTGTTTCTCTCGTATGAGAGTGACGGCTCTGATTAAAGAAAAAACTCTACTTTGAAAACTAAATTTTGTGGTGAGAATTTCCGGTACGTAAGCTGACATCACTTATGTGAAATTATTCTACTCAATACTATATTACACTCAAATACTATATTCGAATTTTAAAAATATGACAGCACGGCTGTTGGAACGTATTATTTATTACTATTTCAGTTAAAATGAATACAAATTCATATTAGTGCGCAAATAGAAACATGTAAAAAATGCTCAGTGTTGCTCAGTGGCACAATATAATTAATAAAAATTATTATTATTAAATTGAAATTTAAATCACAAAAAATTAAAAAAAAAATAATATGGTGTTAAAATTTATGATAAATTGAAAGAATGTCATGATAGCATTGTATATTTTTTTATTTGAATCTACTCGAAATTAATAAATAATCCAATGTCACCTCTTTATCCAAAACGCACATCGAATGGGCTAAAAGTGCCGCGGGCACAAATGGAGATTGGATATTAGGCAACGTTTAGCAAGTTGGTTCCACAGGCGCGAGTAGTCTGGGAGATGATGCCGTTAATGTCGTCTGTAGGGCCTAGCTGTAAGACGTCAGGCTCTGGTTATATAATTTACTACTACTAAACAATATATAGAAGCAATTAATATTATATAATAGCTACAGGGTTTCATATCCATTTTTATTTAATGTTGTTTTGTCTTCTATTTTATGTAGATAAAATATACATTTTTATGTAGATTTTATCTATACAGTAAAGAGAAACGCAGGAATACAACTGAACCTAAAATATGAAATGTATTGTTTTAAATGCCAAAGACATATTTGCATAGGTGTTATAAAGATTATCTAGAATAAAAATACGCGAAATTTAAATAAAAGAATTTAACAATTGAAATAATATATGAATACCTGATGTGCTCACATGGCAATAATAATTTAGTAATGTTAAATGAATATGCCTAAATGTACGATAAAATTGACAGTAAATATTCAAAACTTTCCATGCGATAATAAATCGGAATAATTGTTTTTTTTTGTGAACATTAAATATTTGTATTTTTATATTTTATACAGCTCGTACAACTGTTTTGACAAAAATGAACTTGGCATCACAAACATCGAAAATCAACACAAGGAATCAGGAAGGATTTTTTTTTCACAATACTAGTAAATTTTGAATGTTTTTTACCATACTATTATGGTTATCATAATACCATACCATAAAAAAATATATTCTAATACTATTTAAGTATGTTTTGATTTGAGTTTCTAATATAAATAAAATTTTAAAAAAATCGTTAAAATCTAGTTGGGGCTAGGGTTACCTTTTCAGACTTAGAGCCAAGTAAGCCGGAGTATTAAAATAAAATGTTTTTTATTGATTCTGATATAAGATGATATGTAAGTGTCATATTGGATTCTAACGGTACAAAAAATAGCCATGATTTATTCGTGGCCTCCAATTTGACAGGCATCGGCAGCTTTACAGTGCGGTTTCGAGATCGTAGGGATTATAGGGCCAGCAAGAAGGGATGGGTGGAAGGAAGGGAGGAAGGGAGGGGGGAGGTTCCTCTCTATAGAGGTAAGAGATAAATGGTAACCCATCATCTGTAGGTAATTGTCATGACAGAGTTGATCAACTTCAATAGAATATCTTTTATTATAATGACCCTTTTTTTTTCAAAACATTAACCTTCTTGAACGATTGACGCATCAATAGGTAGGACGTATGGTACCTACTTACGAGTAGCACTTTCATTTTTAAAACTAGGTCCTTTAATTCATTGTTGTATCAACTATGAAACCTTTTTTTTTAAATATATTTTCACAATACATTCAACTAGGAAAATTTGTTTGAAGTTCTTGGTAATCCACCTAAAGCAATCCTCATATTGTTTTAATACTCTTGAGAAACATCTGGTCGATGGAATTATAAATTTACCGTACAATTTAACCTTAATCACAGAACCTATTTGATCTTTCGTAAAAGCGTACTTATCTTATTTGTACAAATGCCTGCTTGTTTAAAAGTTGTATAAAAAAAAAATCTGCTTGTAAAAAACTTTAGTGCAAGAGTATATATATATAGACGGATCGTTTTTACAAAATTGTTTGACGCGAAGAAATATAATTTTATTTTTTAAAATGTTTTCGTTTAAATCATTATGTTTTTTTCATACAATCGTATTGGCAGTATCAGCGGGTACGTTTTTCTTATTTTTTGCCAACTACAGTACTATGATCTTGAGAAAATACACAGATTTTTATGGATTTTCATATATATTTGTCGTCTTCGAACAAATGTATGTGTTTGTAAGTGTTGTATATAGTTTTCAGGGCACTCCTTTTAGGCCGTTGATCTATATCGACAATCAAGCATAAATCAGCAAAAAATATTTGAATAATGTTTCTCAATTACGAGAAAAACGACTTTAAAATTAAATAGAAATCATTTTAATGTTTGAGAGCACCGCTGAACGCATGGCATGGTTCGACGAACATGAAGAAAATTAATAATTTGTTTTTATATGATTTCTTTTTTCAAAATTACATTTTTTTTCGTGAGACCGGTTTAGATCAACCCCCTAAAAGATCCTTAAAGGATTTAGATCCTAAAACGAGTGCCCTAAATTTAAAAACCCCTGTATATTCCTTTTGCGCGATCGGATCCAATCGCTTAATTACTTAAAATTTTAAGTTAAAAGGTCTTATGATTACATTTTATGCATCGAAAGTTTACTTTCGAGCCTTTGTATGTGTTTTTGAAAACCTACGGTTTGTTATTAACGTTCTGCTTTTATTTCAACGAGAGTAACACCAAACATGTTCTATTTTATACACAAGCCTCATTTTTTATACATATGTTTTTATGGTTTTATGTTTTTATACATTTGTTTTAATACATATGTTTTAGGTTGTTTTATGGTTTTATGTAAAACATAAAACCATGAAACATACATACACACGTTTTTATGTTGTTATACATATGTTATATGTTGTTGTACATATGTTTTTATGTTGTTATACATGTGTTTATGTTGTTATACATATATTTAATGGTTGCAGAAGACCCCTTCGTCGCGATTGACGATGGAATAATACTTGGAAGCAATAAAATTACTGCCAATAATATTTCATACGATAGCTACGAAGGAATTAAATATGGACTTGCTCCTACGGGAAATCTGCGATTTAAGGTGAAGTACAAGTGTTAAATCACAAACGAATAAACTTGAAATATGGAAATATGACCAATTATTTTATATTGTTCTTTGTTACAGAATGTTAAAATCATTTAAAACTAAACAGTGTCACCAAAATAGTGTTACTGTATAAATGTTTTATTTTCGAAGTGAGAAATCAAACTCAAACCTACACCTAAATAAAAAAATTGTGCGCTCATCGATTATTGCTTCATTATGTAATTTTGAATTAGGTAAAAAAATATTGAACTTAATTCATTTTGAGTAAAAAAACCTAATTTAATTCAGTTAATAAGTTAACACAACATGTATTGATTCTAAGGCAGTACGAAGTTCGTTAGGTCAGCTTGTTAAATATGAATTCGTAAATTAACCATAATATTATTATTATACAATTACATATTATTTATAATAATAATAATAATATGTATATGTTACGGGCAATGCCCGCAGGATGTGCAGAGTCAGCATTGCCCGGGCGATGTGAGTATTGCACACCGCTGCTGGGCGGACTCCGCAGAGGTGGTTGATTTACGAACATGGTCCGGTTTAATATTGACAGTGTTGACATTGCCCATTTAGTGAGCAACTCTTATTTCTTTGCGGGCTTGGCCTGATTTTAAGCGGGCATTGTTGACAATGCCAATATGGGCAGAGCTCAGCAAGGTTTATTTCCCTTCGCCATGGCCTCAATATCTATCATCCATCATCAGGCATTTATTTACGTACCAGTTTTTTTTTTAGGCGCCAATACCAGTCGGCCCAATAACAGGCGTTTACGACGCTAGGCAGGCCCGGCCTATATGCATACAGTCGACCGCGGCCGGTATAGTAGGAAGTGAAGACTGTCTATCCATGAATATTTTGGTACCCCGTAATGTCAAACCACCGCCAGGTGGTTTTCCAGTTATCTTCCACATTCACGGTGGAACTTTTCGTTCAGGATATGCCTTCTACAATCCAGAGCATTTTCTTCACTCTGGACTAATATATGCTGCGATACAATATCGACTGATGGCTTTTGGTTTCCTTTGCTTGGACACTGCCGACGTCCCCGGAAACGCTGGATTGAAAGACCAAAACTTGGCACTGAAATGGGTTAAAAAAAACATTAAAAAATTCGGCGGTG
This sequence comes from Neomicropteryx cornuta, assembly GCA_020383195.1. NCBI lineage: Eukaryota > Metazoa > Arthropoda > Insecta > Lepidoptera > Micropterigidae > Neomicropteryx > Neomicropteryx cornuta. The sequence goes on along the minus strand of JAHKQU010000026.1, from coordinate 10,861,144 downwards.
ATCCTAATAACATAAGTTTATTAGGAGAAAGTGCTGGCGCTATTTCAGTACAACTGCATCAAATATCTCCTATGTCGAAGGGTTTGATGGATAAAATGATCACCATGTCTGGTGCCAGTTTGTGTGACATTTCCATTCAGAATAATCCACTGGGGATTGCTGAAAAGTTTGCCAATAATTTAAAATTGGATATAAAAACGCCAAATTTTCTTCCAACTATACAAGGTTTAAATGCATCTGCAATTATCGAAGCTGCATACAGTGTTGCACCGGATGTTGCTGGAACGGTCCAACAAATTACATTCAGCCCAGTAGTCGAAAAGATACATAACGGCAATGAAAAAAAGGCGTTCATCACTATGCCGCCAATTGAATATTATAAATCAGGAAATTATAATCACGTACCAAGTATCATTGCAGAAACATCTAAAGAATATGTTCTATTCTTAAATCTCGCTACCATTGGAAGTCAGCTGAACAATTCGCGAGTCGTGGTTCCACTCAAATGGCAAAAAGTCTTGAATTTAAAAGGAATACAAAAAGTTTATAATATTATAAAAAAGTTTTTCTTCGGACACGAAGATGTTGACCTGGACGTAAAGAATCTCGACCAGCTAGAAACTGTCGTAAATTTATTTGGCGATTTAGTAATATTGAAAGGCACGTATGAGACCGTTCGAGCGTTGGTAAAGAAGTCCAGAGCGCGAGTATACTACTACAGATTTTCATTTACCGGGGTCCTTGATGGTCCCTTCATCTTACCATTGGGGCTTGTTGGGGCAACTCACATAATGGACATGCTCGTCTACCTCAGCCCATTCGAGAATCCCAGAATTGGACCATTCACTCCTGATGGTTTGACGAGGAGAAGGCTCATAGCCTTCGTCAAAAATATGGCGTATGAAAGGTAAGATTATTATATATTTTGACCAGTGGCGTAGCTACCGGAGGGCTAGGCCCTGAAAAAAAGGATAAATATTAATTTCGATTAATTTAGACCCTTTTTACCATTAGATATTAAATTATTAAAAAAATACGTTTAGATACCTTGATATTATGTCTTCAACAAAGTAAAGGCAGACAAGGGAGCCCTTGGCACCTTCGCACCTTCTCCCACTTTCAGAACACAAATATGACAGGTTGCAACACTCGAAAGTTGCAGGGAATTCCCCTAAACGAATGATTCTTCATCATAATATATCTATGTGTTAACGTAACAGGATATATTTTATTGCCTGATACTTTTTTTTTATTAAATACAAGCTGACCCGACGAACTTCGTACCGCCTCAGAATCAATAAATTTTGTGTTAACGTATGAGTTTTTTATTAGGAATACTCAAAATGAATTAAGTTCAATAAATGTATAAAACTCAAAAAGTGAACATTTTCGAAGGCAACTTACCATTAGAAAATAGAATTCCACAGAATACAAATCCGTTCCATACAAAATGTATAAGAAAATGAATTTTCTTTATAATTTTTTTTCGTGATTTTTTCCGATTTTTAATAGTTATTCTGCTATTCGGGGCGCAGACAAATCCAACAAATCAAAGATCCTAAAAATCGGTCCAGCCGTTCTTAATATAAATGGTGTAACTAACCCGACTTTGTTTTGTATATTTATTTATTTATTTATTTATTATATAGATTGTCTAATGCGTTACACACATATATTGGGCGATAAGTATTTTTTGTACTTGATAAAACTTGTAGGGGTGTGCCCCTCCGTCGCCACGTCCCTAACCTACCGCAACAAACAAATTATTTCTTTATATATGATGTAGATTTTCGATATAAAAATAGTTTTTGAGCTACAACGCTACCAATGTAAAATTACATAAAAAATGCGAAAAATTTTCTCTTAAGCGTTGAATATGCGGTCGATATCTCGTTTTGCTACGCTACGGTCAACAACGATGGTCAGCTGGTGGTCGTGTGACATTTTAAACGGTTTATTATTGTCACGTAAAGTTCACAACATTTTTTTCTCGGAAACCATGATGAAATTTGGTATACAAATCATGTTGAAAATCGCACGGTCAATTAGCTGGATTTTTAATCGTGAATGGTCTTGGGACACGGTGTATTTATAAAATATCGATTCAATTAGGTATAAAGGTTTATAAAATTTAAAAAAAATCCATAATTTGCTTCAAAAAAACATTATTGAATCAGTTTTTATTGTCTCGTGAAATACCGTAATTATTAATTTAGAAGATATTGGTTGTTTATGAAGATTTTTTTTTAAATTTAATTTGAATTGTATTTTTACAGCAACCCAACGCCCGGACCTTACAGCAATCTCCTCCCCATTAAATGGCTGCCGGTAACTAAACGAACCGTAAACTACTTGGAAATCAACGGTGAACTCACGCCGAGCACTAATCCCGACGACCATAGAATGAAATTTTGGTCGCGTACTGAAAAACGCGTTTTTCGCGGTGATTTCAACTGAAAAACATTTAAAATTCTTCAACACAATCTACACCAAAATCTGATAAAAACTATTGAACTTTTTCATTATTTTCTTTTTAATGAAAAATCACACACCATCATCAATGAAGATTTTTAGAATATGGTATCACTTTTGGTACCAGTCTAAATGCACATAAAAGGTAAACGGATAGTCGTGTCCTATGTACTAAAAAATATAGCGGCAAGAAGTTTTTTTAATGGTAAAAATGTGTTGAAATGAGTAATATATAGAAAAAATCTACTGAATCATTCGTGGTCACTCCGCATGCTGGCGTGACCACGAACTATGACCTACACAATGCGAATTTACGGGGACGGCGCGTGCGCAACAATATTTAATTGCATTTATTATAATTTTTTTCTGACTTTGTTTTTTAAAATTATTAAAAGTTGTAATGCAAAAGGTGTTTAGTTTGAGGAGAAGAGGGTGTTTGAGGCCAGCTGAAGAGATGTGCAGGTGAAAAAGTTCATGTATAAGATTGTCATATTAGAGTATGTTTTATTGTGGTTTCATTTTCAGTACATAACTAAATATTTTTCCAATACGTTTCCAGAACTTAAAAATCAATTATTTATATAATTGAAATGGGAAATATGTTTTTATTTTAATTCAGGAACAGAAATTATATTTATTTATATATTTAATCAAGGAAAAATATCGCGTACGAGAAGTAAAAATAAATCCACATAAAGGTTAAAGGTAAAATCCATTATCTAGGTTAATTGCAATTCTTTCACATATACAGGATGAATTTATATTCACTGATGTCAAACCTTAATCGGCAAAAATATGTTTCTCAATTACGAGAATAACGAGTGACTATAGAGTTCAATTAACGTAATTGTCTAACAAAAGTGCCGAGTTTTATTTTGAAGACATTTTTTATTTTGCCAGGATTCCTGGCTCTAAATCTACGAGTGCATTAAAGCAGTGGCACTATCTTCCCTCTCTTACTTTTAACGTTATTATAGAGGGCTTTATTGAAAATTGTCTTCCCGGTAAAGTTTTTAACGAGGTAAGTTTTTGGTGCTTCTCGCCTCTTTACTAGTAATGTCAAGAGGTCGCCGTATAGTAAAATAGTCGACAATAAAAAAAGTATAAAATAAACAGGGTGTATTTCAAAGTCATATTCTCATCATCATATTCAAAGTCATTTTCTTCCTGCAAATAAACTATTGTTTTTACGCATTTAAATTGCATTTAATTGCATTGGTTGTTATTTTTATTTATTTTCACACCAGTCACTATAAAGATATATGTATATTTCTATTGAAAAGTTATTATTGTATCCACTCGTTATTCAATAGGTTACCGTTATCAAAGCGATATTTTTAAAAAGAGGTTTATTTCAACCGGATGATCTTCCGACCAAGGTAATTTGGTATACTGATTTCAAAGCGTTAAGGTTAGTTAATTTCAGACCAGTGTTACAATGGTTAATGTGCATTTCTGCTTAAACGTACAGAACGCCTTTTAATAAGTAGCTCCCATTTTAGTTGCGAAAATAAAAATATAGGATAATTCTATAATCCGACCGAAACGCCTGAAATTAATGTTATTTTTATAAATATCTTCGACTTTATTTCACAATTGCAATTCGCAACGATTTCTAGCCTTATCAGTCGTGTATTTATGCGATAATGTTTTTTGTTCGTGATGTTACACAAACATAATTGCACACTCAAAACATGTATTTCATATGACATATCGATGTCGATATTTTTAACGACTATGGTATCTCTTGCATCTCGGAAAAAAAATATATCGATAACGTAATCAAGATGGTCCGTTGATATCCCTATCAATTGACGCCATTGTATGCAAACGCGTTTGCTCTTGAAAGCTGTCTGCATAATAATATAAGGAAGCCAGTGAAAGACATTAATTAAAGTAAGAAGCAATGCTTAGTGCATTCAGTGCGCTTTTATTATTGTAATGATAGGAAAAGTTTTGCTTAAGGGCGCAGTGACATTCTTGAATATCATCGAAATCTCTGTCTCTTCGACTGCAAACAATGCCATTTTCAATTGACTTAATTTGATATGTTTTTTTTGTCGTTTACTCATTACTCTATAGAGGTTTGAGCGACTTTGAATATTTTTTGCATATGATATGGGATTTCTTAAGGATGATTCCACTTAAAAAAAACTGATATTTTTTACAAGTAATAAATTAATATAAAAAAAGAAAAAAATAAGACCGACTTTAAAATATATCTAATTGATAGTAGACAATGAAAAACCGATCCACCAAAACGCGGAAGTCTGCGCAGTGACATATTTTATACTGAAGGTTGCATACGGTGTTTATTTTTATTTTTGAATTTTTACTAGGAGTAATCTAATAAAAATTGGATGGAATCAACTTCAAGAATTCCAGTACCAATTCAACCAAACCAATTCGTCATAACAACATTTTGAATGAAAAACATAATTTTAGTTTTAGGTTTAGGTAATTGTTATTTATTCACATAATTAGTAATTAAATTGTGTTTAATTTTCACTTAAGGTTTGTTTATTAAGTTTTGTTATGTATGGACGTTAGTATTTTTAAGGATTTAAGGATTAAGCCGCTTTAAGAAAAACATAATTCTAAACTGAGTTTCTGCCAGATGGCCCAGGCTTCAGGCTCTGGCAGGACAAGATATATTTTTTTCTGTGTAAAAATAAACGTCACTTATGGTGACATTGAACTGGACTGAACTGATATGCAAAATAATTCTGCAAAATCGCTTTAGCCATTTCTGAGTTATGAGTGGACAAGCTTTAGAAACAAAGATATTAAAAAAAAGACGTTGACGAATATTTTTCATTCTCTATTAGTTTGAACCGCATAATATTGTCGAAACATTTCAGTTTTTATTTAAACTGTTTTCCAGCATGGCTTTTTTTTATTTTTTCCATTTTAACGATCTTCTTTGACGTGAGTCCAGAAGTTTGAATGACACATCAAAAATTTTGATGTAACATTTGCAGGGCGACACATATCCATTGAAAAACTCTGACCATTTCAACTCGCAAATAGTTTGTTTTGCTTTTATATATCCCGTATGGCTCAAAATAATGTCGACATAACTCCGGAGCGCAGTTTCAAAATATTCAGTTATATATTACTAACAGACAAATTAAACTAAATTTGTAAATGTGAGACGGAGGCGCCATTTTACATCGATGCGAGAGAGTAATTAAAATATCTGAATTTATGTTTAGACGGGCGCGAATATGTAAATGTTTGTTTAGAGAAATTATTATAATTCTATTATTCGAAGTCTATTATTCTAATTAAATTGAATGTGTTATTACTGGAGGCATTTACACAGCAACAATAAATACTTACAGTTTACATGAAGTTACTCGTTAGGTTATATGTAATGAAACAGTCACTACGTTCCTTGAATTGAATCGTACAACTCTGCTCATTTAGGCGAAGAGTTAATTAATTGCCATTAATCATGTTTGCGCCTCTCATGAATCAGTGCAGAGATATGCGATGCGCTTTTGAGTTTTACGAGTATGTGATTTAGCACTTTTGAGTTTTGTGAACTTTGTTTGAGAGCCACGCCGCTCACCACTTGAACCGCACTTCCATTATCATGTGTATTTTTACCATAAATACGTTTAAATAAATTAAACTTTATTGTGCAGTTTCGCATATGGATTATATATTAACTAAACTAGTACCTGTCAGTATTTGAGGTTTGTGTAGGTGGCTAGTGGTAGGGTTACTTAACTCGCTTCAGACGCTGAAGGTTTGGATTCGAAGGACCAGGATCGAGGGTGAAAGTTGTCTGGTGCCTGATGGACACCGCGCTTCCCAGTTGGCTGCGGGGCAAATTTTTAAATCTGGTAATCGAGTAGTCCTGAAAACAGCCTGAGTAGCCCTGAATGAGTAGAGAAAGCGAGATGGGTCAACGTCGCACGCTATTCCAAGTGTTTTCTAGTCAATTATCTGTTCGGAGTCAAAAACAAATTGATAGTGACATTTTAAAAATAGTACTACAAATAAGTAATGATTTTAATTGTTAGAAATTGTCAAATATACACGTGTAATCATTGGAGCAGATGTCGAACGCGTTTTAAGAATCGTGTGTTTCAGTTAAAATCTCCACGAAAAACACGTTTCTCTGTATCCGACCAAAATCTCATCCTGCGCTCGTCGGGATAAGTACTCGGCGTAAGATCGCTATTGATTGCCATGTAGTTCACGGTTTTTCTCGTTACCGGCAGCCATTTGGTTGGCAGGAGATTGCTGTAGGGGCCTGGCGTTGGGTTCCTATAAAAAAATAATAGAATTCAATTTTACCGCTTTATTAATTATAAATTTAAAGGTAACTTTGGCATATTCAGTATGGTGCAGTCAGCTTCTTATCACGAGGATGCAAAATAACGCTCTGAAGTTCTAAAATAAACCAATCAAGATAGGTCGCAGATTCCAAGCTGTTTTCTTTGGTAAATTTTAATTGGCCAGTAATAAATAATGCGTTCTGAAGTTTCTAACAGCCTTTCTTTCATTTTTGTGTGTGCTGTCAGTTATTTTTTATTATTTTCACAGGGTTTTGCGCAGGTCTTTTGTACTCACAACGTAACATTTTATAATTAACCTTTCTTAGACTTCAACAAACTTCAACATGACTGGTGCCCGGGCACTCAAATTTATATATTTGGATTTGTATTTATGCACTTATAAAATTATGCAAGATGCTCACCCTTCGTATGCCATATTCCTCAAAAGCGTGATAAGCCTTCTTCTAGTCACCCCATCTGGCGTGAACTCACCAATTCTGGGAACTTCAAAAGGGCTGAGGTAGACCAAAATGTCGGTTATGTGAGTCGCGCCTACGAGACCAATTGGCGTGACGAAGATGCTGTCCAGAGCTCCGGTGAATGAAAATCTGTCATAGTATACGGGTGCTTTGCACGTTTTTGACAACGCTCGAACCGTTTCATACGTGCCTTTTAGTATGACTAAATCGCCAAATAAATTAATTGTGCTTTCTAGCTGATCAATATCTGCAATGTCCAGATCGACATTTGTTCGTCCGAAGAAAGACTTAATGATCAAATTATAAACTGTTTGCATTCCTGTTAGGTTCAAGACTTTTTGCCATTTAAGTGGTACCACCACTCGAGAATCGTTCAGCTGACTCCGAATGGTCGCGAAATTTAAAAATAAAATATATTCCTTAGATGTTTCTGCAATCATACACGGTACGTGATTATATTTTCCCAATTTATAATATTCGATTGGCGGCATAGTAATGAAGCCTTCAACGTTGCTGAATTTCTTTTCGACTACTGGGCTGAATGCAAGTTCTTGGACACTTCCAACAACATCCAACTGAACGCTACCCGCAGCCGCTATGATGTCGGCAGCGTTAAGACCCTGCAAATATCGAAGGAAGTCTGCGCTGTTCGGGTCCAATCCTAAATTAGCAGCAAACCGAGACACCTTCGCGTTTGGATTATTCTGAATGGAGATTTCACATAAGCTCGCACCCGACATGGTTATCATTTTGTTCATCAAACCCTTCGACATTGGAGATATTTGATGCAGTTGTACTGAAATAGCGCCAGCACTTTCTCCTAATAAACTTATGTTATTAGGATCACCGCCGAATTTTTTAATGTTTTTTTTAACCCATTTCAGTGCCAAATTTTGGTCTTTCAATCCAGCATTTCCGGGCACATCGGCAGTATCCAAGCAAAGGAAACCAAAAGCTCCCAGTCGATATTGTATCGGCACATAGATCAATCCATATTCGAGGAAAAGCTCCTGATTGTAGAAGCCGTACCCCGAACGGAAAGATCCACCGTGAATGTGAAAGATGACAGGAAAGCCACCCGGTGGTGGGTCAACGTTACGGGGTACAAAAATATTCATGGACAGACAGTCTTCACTTCCGACTACTCCAGCTGCAGTTCCCTGTATACACACTGGGCCTATCTGCCTAGCGTCGTACACGCCTGATATTGGGCCGACTGGAGTTGGGGCCTAAAAAAAAAGAAATGCTACGTAAATAGATGTCTGATGATAATAGATACTGAGGCCATGGCGTTACGGAGGTTTGGCAATCGCCAAAGAGGACACGAGGCCTCCCACATACTCGCCTTGACGTAGATATAAAAACCCACTAATAATAAACACTTTTACACCAGAAAGCGTAATGAGCGCCTGTGCAAAAGCGGGGTAGTAATTATAAAATATAAATATACATTTATTATAAGAAATCGTAGAGCTTTGCTTTTTCGTTTTTTTTTATTATATTAAAGAAATTGCCGAAGAAAAAAGTGTAATTATATTTCTATGATTGCGTATATGTATATGTTTTAGAGCACATGCTAGTTCTCAGTGTTTTCTCTTTGGTCATTTAAAAAATAACAATTTTATTTTTTTTAGGCTGTATTTTAATACAGCTTTTTGATTGTATACCTAAATTTATTGTATATTTTTATTTGCCAATTATAAAATTTACAAAAATGCACATTGCATACATTCAATGCAAAATATAGCAAGTAATGGCAAAAAGACTAAGCAATGTTTAGTTTTTCATTATTAAGTTCAATTCATATGCATTTATTTACCTGATTATATCCAAATCCTTCGCTTCAATAAATTGGTGATTAATGTATTTTTATTTTAAACCAAAGTCGATGTAGGTTAAACCTGTTCCATTATTTATTTAAAAGTAGAAATACATATTTACTAATATCAAATTAGTTTTATTTATATTTAATTAATTATTAACAGAAGAATTATTGCTTCTAACCTTGAATCTTTGACTGCCCGTAGGGGGCGCTCCGTATTTGACTCCTTCATAACTAGCGTAGGATACATTTTTAGCGGTGAATCTCATTCTACCGATTATGATTCCGTCTTCAAACACTATAAATGGGTCTTCTGGATTCGCTGAACCATGAAAATATTTAGTATTTAGTATTTTTATTTTACAGAAAAACTTACAGCTAGACAAGTAATATTCAAGTAAAAATATTATTTTTAGACGTACAGAGTGCAATAGCAACATGAATGTATAGCTAAAACAAACATTCATTTTATTAAATAGAAATATATTGTCGTTATTTTATACCCTAAAATTTTCAATTAATTGTTTATATCACACCAATATAATATATTTAATAATAATAAGCACATTATCTAGGCTACATACCAACAAAAGAGGTAAAATGTAGTCAAAAATATTATGTGCGTGAAATATATAAGAAAGAGCTTACTTTGTCCTAGTACTAAATAATATGACGAGATGGACAACAAAAATAAATACAACATTTTTGGAATTATAACCACTAATGAATTAGAATGAATAAACGGTATCTATTCCAAAAAAATACGAATGTATGAGGTTTGATAACAAAGTTATGATAACCTAATTTTGTTGATTACAAATCCGTGTGTACATATTAAACATAGTTAAATAGAAAAATGGTTTTTATTTTTATATTCGCTAACAATTCTATTGTTTATGATAAGGATAACTGGGACGTTAGAGAAAAAAGTTATGAAGATGATATTTAATCTACTGTAAAATAACTAAGCTGATTACTTACTAACTTTATGGCGGCAGTGGCTAGAGATCTAATCACCTACGCGACGCATCACTCGAGTATAAGGCGAAAAATTACTATAAATCAATGAAAATACCTGGCGAACAATTAAACAGCAAAATACCTCCATGAAACTATTACGCCTGTATTTGTAACTGCTTAAAACTACAAGCATTATTCTAACATATGGGTCCAACCAGGATGGATAACATAACATAAAAATGGATGACAACAGTCGGATTATCATAATAAATAAAAAATCCTGTTGTAAAATAAAACTTGTGATACTAATACTAATATGTATCACAAATATAAAAAATAATCTCTAATACTATAAAAGTCACGAGTGTTTAAATATCGATAACCTACTTAATTTAGTTTTTTTATTATTTGTACCTATCAAATATTTTATTTTACATATGCACTATGTATTATTACACTCGTTTCTAACTTGACCTATAATTTAGGTACAGTTGTTTTAAACATTTTTTTTAATGCAAAAATCAATAACCTTAAGAAATCAATAAATAAAGACAATAAACAGGAATGGCTATTTGGTTTAGTTTGGCTACATTGTTTAGTAGCAGTAAATTAGTTAACCAGAACCTGACGTCTTACAGCTAGGTCCTACAGGCGTCATTAAAGGCATCTTCTCCACGGACTACACGCGCCTGCGGTACAATTTGCTATGGGTTGCTTCATTTCCTATCTCCACTTAAGCCTGTGGCACTTTAGGCCCGTTCGATATGCGTTTTGGATAGCCATAGAGGCGAGAGTGAGTTATTTTTTAGGTCTGAGTAGATAAAAAAAACATAGGTTAGGTTAGGTTAAGTTGGGTAGGTTAGGTTAAAGAATCCTCCCCTCCTCCTCATCACTTCCGATTTACTGGATTTGTTGATTAATTAATTTATTTATGTTAATGTCATTTGCATGCACTCTTATAATATATAACAGTAAAAAAGTGTTTAAATAATAAATACATTACTTGTACGTACATTATTGTAATTTATAATCACGTGCAATGGATTAGTTTTGTGCATCACCTTAATAGCACAATGTGCTGTTCCAAGGAGACACCAATCATTTATAGTTTAGGATTTTGACGCAAGCTACGAGGCTTCTTAATAAACCTATAAATATATAATATTAATATTATTATATTGGTTTTGGGCGCTTGCAGAGCATTTAACGTGTGATACTTGATATATTCTTTTAAGAAATTAGTTTCATTTCATAATTATGTATTAAACTATGTATTTTTCCTGATGAGTTCTTGTTATTTTTTATTGTTTTGTTTTTGGTTTTTAATGTTTTTTTTTAATTGTATTGTAATGTGTACATGGGAAAAGCTGCTTGAGAAATAAATATATAAATGACTGTTTAAGCGCACAGTCATTTTATATTATTAATATTACCATCTTTTAATTTCTGCTTAGTAAATAAAGACACATATTTTTTATATTTTTTATTTATTCAATCCAAAATAATACATGTGAAATAGCATAAAACAATTATTATATCTAGTTATTAACTATACAAAACTATCTCATACAGAGCAAAATAGATAGGTGGTGTGGATTTTATCACCTACTAGACAAGGTCTGTTCTGGGGTGATATCTGCTCCAATTTTCCAGGCACAATCATGATTTCAAATGACATTCTGCAATCTTTTAATATTTTAAAACTTACTACAAACAAAAAATTATAAATAAAAAAAAATAAGATATAATTTACCCTCTATTAATGATAAAATACAATAATCTCAAAAGAATAACCCGATTAGCACAGTCATGTTTTATTATTAATATTACCTACCCTCTTTTAATTTCTGGCTTGTAGATAAAGATATATAATTTTCGAGACACAATCATGATTCTGAGTTTCAACTGACATCCTGCAATCTTTCAAAATTTTAAAACTTATTAAAAACAAAATGTTATAAATAAAAAAAATAAAGATGATAAAATACAACAATTTCAAAAGAATAACCCAATTAGACATACATAGTTTTTTTTTATTTACAGTGTTTGTGTAAAGTAACACAGCTCACTCCAGGCTGATTAAAATCTCCACGGAAAACACGCTTTTCCGTGTCTCTCCAGAACTTCATCCTGTGATCATCAGGATTTGTGCTATGAGTGAGGTCACCATCAAAAGCCAAATAGTTTAGAGTTGTTTTTGTAACTGGTAGCCATTTTGTAGGTACGAGATTGCTATAAGGACGTGGCACTGGGTTCCTGCGAATATAGACACCTAGTTAGAGTAGCCTAGTTAAAATAGAATGAGACTGGTGGCCCGAACGACCCAGAGATTTGAGTGAATAACTCTTCAAAAACTGAAAAACTCTTCAAAATAATTTAAATATTTTAGTGCTACTTACATATAAATAAGATACACACAGTTTACTAATTAAACTAGGTATGACTTTTAATTCTTTAGTAGGGAAAAAAATATAAATCCCTTACAGAAACAAAAAATAATTGTTAAAATGGATCATTTCATTAAAACCAGAGATTTTGGGAATAGCTTTGTAGATTATAAAGATAAAGTTTTACATCATCTAAAATTTAAAGATCAAAATGAATAAATATGTTATGTTTCCAGTAATTTATCTATATTACTATTATGAATAAACTTAATTCGTTTTTTCAGCACTTCTCTAAAATAGATTCTCATTTTATGTTTTTAACATCAATGATATCTGAATATTGTTGACTGGTAATAAATAAATGTTTAAATTAAAAAAAAACTTACCTTTTTCGGGCCATGTTATCATAAAAACTAATAAGTCTCCGTCTTGTCCAACCATCTGGCGTATACTCTCCTATTCTGGGATTTTCGAATGGGCAAAGGTAAATCAATTCACTTATGAACGAAGTGCCAACAATTTGTAGCGAGGTCATTATAGGTGCATACAAAACTCCATCAAATGAAAATCTATACAGGTATACAGGCTTCGTGGAAGTTTTAACAATTTCATGAACTGTTTCTTGTGTTCCTCTTAATGAGTAAAGATCACTAAATAAATTGATCGCACTTTCTAATTGATCAATATCTGTAAGATCAATATCTGTAACATCAGTTCTGCAGAAGAAAAAGTATAAAATATATTTATATACGTTTTCAATGCCGTTATAATTAAGTACTTTCTGCCATCTGTTTGGTATTACCACTCTTGGAATTGTTATCAAAGTTCCGATGGGCGCAGGAAATTGAACATATGCAAAAAATGCAAATTCCTTAGATGTTTGACCAATAATCATCGGTACCTGGGTATAATTTCCGGATCTATAATACTTCACTGGCATTTCTGTGATAAATGATTCAATACCGGCATGTCTCTTTTCAACTACGGGGCAAAATGTTACTTCTTGGATACTATACGTTGTATCAAGCTGAACAGTCGCGGCAGCTGGGAGGAGATCTTCAGCACTAATGGCTTGTAGCCTCTGAAGAAAGTCATTGCTGTTTATATCTAATCCTAAATTATCAGCTAGCTGAGCAGCTTTCTCGAGTGGATTATGCTGAATAGAATTTTCACATAAACTGGCACCGGAAATAGACATGATGTTATTCATCAATCCTCTTGACATTGGGGAAATTTGCTGTAGTTGTACGGAAATTGCTCCAGAACCCTCTCCAAATATACTGATGCTGTTGGGATCTCCATTAAAACATTTTATCTTATTTTTAATCCATCGAAGCGCTAGAGACTGATCTTTCATTGCGGCATTTCCGGGAACTTCTGGTGTGTGTAGACAAAGGAAACCTAAAACTCCCAATCTAAAGCTTATTCCTACGAATATTAGTCCCTCTTCCATGAACAGCTCATGGTTATAATTCGATGTTCCTGCGTTAAATACTGCACCGTGTATAATGACCATTACAGGAAAACCAGTGGAAGGTGGTTCACCATTCGGTACATATATATTCAGAAACAGACAGTCTTCGCTGCCGTTTATGGTTGTTGGTGATGTTGGTTGTACACAAACTGGTTTTATTTGCATTGCGTTGTACACCCCTGTCAATCTTTCCGCTGGTTTTGGGTCCTGGAAAAAAATTATTATAGAATAATATTTACAGAATCTTACGTCATCGATAGGCCATGATTTCCACTTTCCTTAAGCTGGAAAGGAATACCAGAGCTGCAGTTTAAGAATGAACACACACACACTGCTAAACGCGGCGGTCTAAACAATACTCAGTATTACGCACGGACAGACGAAAATATCAAAAGTTTTATTTAAATATGAGATGCATATGAGATGCATATATATATATATATATATATATGTGTGTGTGTGTGTGTGTAAATGTTATATATTTATTGTGTGTATGTGTATATATATATATAAAATGTTTTATCTATATATATATATATATATTTATCACGGATCTCTAATCGCGCCCCTATTATCACTCTATTTATATATTTCAAATAGGTAACACCTCGACACAGGCATTTGCCTAGTGAGGTGTTACTAATCCACACAAACTGTACTTTTCTTTTATGGAATATCAATAACATGCGATATATTAATATACATGTAATGATATAATTTTTTATGGATATAATAAATAAATAAATAAATAAATAAAATACAAGTTTGGCTTACAAGCCAGGCCTTGCGAGCTACTTTAAGGTGCCTTCGTGCATTTTTACTATTGATATGTAAAGTGATTATCATTATTCCTACCTACCTTGAATCGTTGATTGCCAATCGGAGGTTTGGCATAAGGTATCCCTTCGTAACTGTTGTAAGAAACATTTTTAGCTGTAGTTCTAGTTAGTCCTTCAATTGTGCCATCTTCACATTCAACTATAGGAACTGTAACGCAATCCATTTATATTTTAAAATATGACTAGTTAAATAGGGAACTATATTCTAACTTGAAGATATCGTTAATTAGTTTAATAAAATAGTGTAAAAGAGGTTAGTTATGAAATGATTTATCCGTTAATCGCCTTTAATATTTTTTCTTAAGTGGCTCCTAGTTTATGACGCAAAAAACCTCGAATACTTTCCAATCGATGTTTTTTTACTTTTGTGTATCGAAAGCGTTCAGATTTTGTTGCGTTTGAAAAAAGCCCACGTAACTATAAAAATCTTTTAACCTTATAATAGGTAGGTAGAGACATCATTTATCCTACGGGATACTAATGCTACGGGTTTCGTTATATCATATTGTAAATTAGTTAATTGGAGAACCGAAAAATCATGCAGTGTAAAATACTAAAGCGCCAAGAACCGAACCTCAAATTGGGATTACAGGGAGCGTGGTACTAGTACAAGACACTAGTTAATAATGCAGCGCTGATGATGAAGATAACTTTTTTGCTGGTGATAACTTGCACTATTAACTAAATTACATATGACTCGAATGTTGACTCCAATAATAGTAGGACTCTGCCGGCTTTGGAGTAGGTACTGTTTATATAACTCGTGTAGAGAAATACTGACTTAACCTCGGCAATTATCGGCGCGTTTTTGCACACTGCGCGAACTATGGACTCCGTGAAGCATGTGAGGGATGTCCTCACAAGCCTTACGCTCTAACGGCCCTTTTGGTAGATTGCAGTGCCATGGTGGACACGTTCCGCTCCATACGTAAAACGCTTGGATCTCGCGTTACCACAGGATCAGCGAAGTTCGATGACTGATTTTGTTTCTTATATTGGCTAATAATAAATACAAAACTGTAAAACCTTTTGTTTTTTTATATAAGATTTTAACTCCGTAGTCATGTCGTAGAGTCGTCTGACTCTAAAATATGAAATTAACTCAGTTAATTAGGTACTCATTACTAGCTTACGATATAGAATAGAATATGAGAACTAGAATTAAACCCATATTTCAAATCACCTTAAATAATAGTCAGGTTAATATGAGGATATGTATGGTAATAGGTACTTACTCTGACCTAATACTTTATAAAAAAATGAGGTTAGCAAAATAACCAAAAACAACATTTTTATACGTCCAACACGTCTGACAGATCTAATTCTAACTTTGAGAATTAATTTTATTTCCACTATGACGTTCTTATCAATGGTGACCGTATTTCGCTAATGATAACAAATTAATACAAATAGTGGTGTTACAGTTCTTGAATATTTTTATAAGTTTCTATAAAAAAAAAATCGTCTAGAAAACATTGTAAGCACGTTGAGCACAGCTCTTTACTATGTTTCTGATTCGGATTTGGATTTCCTGGTCAGTTCTCGCCATATTGGATCCGCCATTTTGGACTTCTAAATTATCGATTGAATATTTAAGGGTGACTGATTGTTATTAAAATTTAACCTATAATTAGGATACGCCTTCCTCGATAAAATTGTTTAGGAGCAAACATGTTATCGACTGGTGAAAATATTATGTATTATTTATTATTAATGTGATAAAATTATCGACTGAATTGTATTACAGGCCCTTACTTTTCTCTGACGCGCGCATATAAATAGACTGACGTGTCGCTGTTAAGGTTATAAAAATACTATTAACTCGGTGTTTTTTTTTTAATGAATCCAAAACGATACATGTGAAAAAGCATAAAACAATGAATATACCTAGTTATTAACTAAACAAAGCAAAATAGATAAGTGGTGTGGATTTTATCACCCCACTCGACAAGGTCTGTTCTAGGGTGATACCAGCTCCATTTTTTTTTACACGTTCGTTTTTTATGTTTTACTGTATATTCATATTTTTTTTATTTTGATAATAAATATAAAAATAATATAAATATTATCACGTAGGTATATTGTTTTGTTTTAATAATTGTGCAAGTTGTATGAGATATTAAAATATAAAACCCATCGTTCCGGCTTTAAAAAAAATACTCTTAATAATTGCCCGTAAATTTCTCATGAAATATATAAAAAATAAATATTTACTGTCTCCTGGGACCCGAAAAAACATAAGACCTTTAAAAATATTCTAGATTGCTTAGCAGTTTGTGCTCAAGGGTGAAATGCCAAAATCGTAATAAAGAACTATTTTTGCCCCATTAGTGTAAAACGAATTCCGCATCAAACTGAGTAATTAACCATACTGACCAATGTATGTAATGTACCAGACGGCCAATGTATTTATGTATAAAGCGAGAAGTTTGTCAGTAAAACGTCAGTCAACGTGAAAAATGGTTGAAACTATGGTTTTCACTGTATCTTTCTACTTGAAAAATGCAAATGCCAATGAGTTGAATTTTTGTGTGTAGATTGATGCTCTTGAAAAACCACTATAGCTGTTTTTATCACATCGGAGGCTGGTCGGATAATATAAATCCCCACCCTGTCGAGAGTCTTCTGTGTGTCCATCCTTTATTCTACCGGGGATGGGGTTTCCTTAGGTTTCGCTTTGTAATAGGCACCTTTTCATCGACTGAACCAATTTGTAAGACTGTCACGTTTGTTTTCCTCGACCTTCGCCTTTCGACGTCGGCCGATCCCGCGTCGGGTCTCCGCTTCACCTCGGAGGGTCGCGACGAGGGTAGGACTCGCTTCGACGACCGTCCGCGTCGATTCCGCCTCGGGCGCGCTTTCTCCCGCCGTCTCGCGCTGCACTCTCAACGGGTTCAACCGGTTCGCCGGAGACTCGGACCTCGAGGAGCGAACGGTGACTCGGTCGGGCCACCCTTCGGTTGTAGGATAGTCGTACAACTAAATCGGTGGACGTCGTGATGACGTCAGGGCGCCAGACGGGTGTCCCAAGCGACGTCACGCGCGCGCGCCTCGTCCCACTCGCGCGGCTACGGTGAACGTGGCGGAACCGCCACGGTGTTCGGCGGTCGTTCTCAGCTCGTCCCCGCTACGGCAAGTCCGGTTAGGCCAGACTGCAACTTATTACCTTGGCTGGGAAACTGGCTACTCCTCACTACTACGAGGACGCAGTCGTGGAGCTGAAGGGGCTGCTCGGGATCTCAGGGGGTGGGGGTTGACGCTCCACGACGCATTATAGCCCCGTGTCCTTTACCGGTGCGCCTTCCCCGCCAGTAGGGACGACGCCGGCTTCCTCACCATCAAATCAAATTTCAAGGGGTGGGGGGAATCTACCTTAAAGTAGGAACACGGTTTGATACTAAACAACTGATCTTTATTTAACCACGGTGAAGAAATTTACAATTTGTTACATTATTTTGAACTTCAAATCTCCTATATCAAATACCATACACGGCGGCAGATGTCGCCCTATAATATCGTGATAATATTTATCAACATATGCTAGACAGAGTCAAATGACAATCTCGACGGTATAACGCCGTCAATTCTAAACAAATATAAACGAGAGAGCAGAAAATATAATACACGGCGATAATATTCCTCTACAATCACCAGACATAGTCAAATGACATTCTGACGGAACAACTCCGTCACTTCTAACCGATTATAAAAGAAAAGGTAAAAAATATAATTCTGATAATTCAATTCCTATACAACATGCACGGCATCGTTGCAGCTCGAAACGTTCCTAGGCGATCGATGTTGCTTCCGTACAACCGTAGTGAAGTATGCTATGACGTAAAAATATTTAATTTACGTGATTTTAATTCTCGTTCTTTAATATAAACTAATTACCATAATGCGCTAGTAATATTGTAAAAGGTTGTAGTCACCAAAATATAATGACAGTTAATTAATATATAAAATAGTTTTCATTGTAACCTAATTCTAATATAGCGTAATGACAGACGGCTGTCACCCGCTAATGTAAACAATGCAAAATGTAAACAAACAATGGCCGCCGATTGCGGACCGCCCGCTCTATCGTACGACCTCAGCGCGCCCTACCGGCGTCCGCCGCAATTTGTTACAAGCTTCACCGTCACCGGTTGCGCGGTGCACGGCGCAGGCGCCTGTAATCGATAACGCCAACTTCACTACGTTGCCGCACCGGTGCTATATTCGAACCGCATCGATCCGCCCTACGGTACACAATGTAAACAAAGAAATATGGCGACATTAATAATTATACTATCACTTCGGCCCAACTGGTACGATGACAACTGTCGACCACCCGTACAAATAAAGTGTAGCTTCACACAACAATATAAGTATACAATAATACAGCAAAATAATACAATAGTACAGCAAAATAACACAATAATACAGCAAAATAATACAATAATACAGCAAAATAATACAATAATACCGCCTAGTGCGGCCGTCTGACGACTCAAAACGTCAAACTCCTGATTTAGACCGGCGGTCACACCGCCCTACAAATTAATTTGAACATTTGGCATCTTATTTAACAGGCTATTATAATCGACTTTCTCACAAAAGAAACTCCTAAATCTCAACTTCAATATACACATTTAATCGAACTAATTTCATCGAACTTCAGGCAGATATGGCACGGTTAACTACGTTATTCTTTAGTCATTATTCAATATTTACTTCAGGCATCTTACTTCAATCGGCTGACCTTTGACATTGCATTATTATACTCAAAATATTGAAAGGGGTTTCAACTACAAATATTCCTTAGAACTACAAATGTAAACATAAACATTATACTGGTTTTATGACACTGCAGAGAGAGTAGGATACATTAAGATTTCAAATCTGACCTCAACACTTCATCCTTGCTTCGGTCCTGTGTCCCACTCCTGTCAGACGAGCGCTGCTCACTCCAACTTCCAGTTGTCGCCAGATTCTGCTAGAATTCGCCAATCCTCGGGATCATCCTGGTCCCTGGGGCGTAAGACATAAGGAACGTCCTATTACGCTCAAAATCTATTGATCATCATCGCCGCTTCTTCTTTTTA
This sequence comes from Neomicropteryx cornuta, assembly GCA_020383195.1. Taxonomy (NCBI): domain Eukaryota; kingdom Metazoa; phylum Arthropoda; class Insecta; order Lepidoptera; family Micropterigidae; genus Neomicropteryx; species Neomicropteryx cornuta. The sequence goes on along the minus strand of JAHKQU010000026.1, from coordinate 10,841,335 downwards.
AACTAATTCTTCGGCCTGTGCCTTGCTTTTAAAACTTCTGGGGAATGTTTAATCTGTTCACGTACTATCCAGACAATCTTTTATCATATTATTCTTCCTGGGGAGGAAATATCTACATCTTCTTTTTGCGCGGGGGAATAGGGTTATATTAGATCGAATAACGATCGCGACGAACACTCCTGTAATCTCATCGGGAGATATTATTCCCGGTTCCTGCCGTGAATTACGGCCCTCGCGTGCGAGCTACTTCTATATCATACAAAAATTACGCCGATCATAATCCCACGGAACTACGGTCAAATTTTGACTTCTTATTACAACCGATCACTGCCGTGCCGTTTAATTGATATTATAACGCCGGATTGACTCTATATCCGCCGATGGCCGATTCGTGCCCGCGTGCCACGAAAATTTTAGATTCACTTTCTCTTTTCAGAAACGACTGATCGCGCTCGCTTTAACGCACGTCATTTGCCTCCCCGGCCCGTGGCCGGGGGGCAGCCAAAAATAAATACTTTTCGTACTACATATTGCACTTTTGTAAAACAAAAACCGATTTTTAATAAAAATTGACTCTTCGACAAAATCACCACGCCGACCTCCGTTCTCCTTCCTTCTCCTCCTTCACTCTCTTTTTCCTACTCTAACTCTAACTAGCTCTTTCTCATCTATCGCCTATTTTTATTCTCTTTCCGCGTCTGCTAGCGCGCTCTCGCGGCGGCGATCGCTCTCCCTTACCCGCGGTGCGGACGCGATCTTTATTCTCGTCTCTTTCGCACCTATCTCTCTCTCATTTCAGGGTGCCCACTCTTGAAAATCAATCCCCTTGTGGCGCGAATTACCGAGCGCTACAATGCCGGGGAGTAGGGACGTGATCTGCCCTCAGATCACACTTCTGAATTTCTTCCCACTATTAATCATAAAAAGACATAAGCATAACTTAATTACAAAATATTATAAAGTCGGCAATATCAGACAATATACTTAAACTTACTTATCTCCATTTAGAGAAATTTACACTTATTGCTCTAATTGGAGCATTACTTCTCAAGACACTTCTCATCATGTGAATCTTATTTAGATTTCACTAACTTTACAATAATTTAGTTATTCATACAGATTAACAATTTCATCAATTAACAACCAACAATAAAATCATCCCATGCTACATCGGCCTATCTTACGACATAATGTTCAAGGCTACCTCGCGAATGTTCGATAATTTTGTTTCTTATACTCTATCACTTTAACGGCTTTTTTTTTAAATTTCACTTGCCGTGATCACTTTTCTCTTGCGCTTCGTGCGCAGCTTTGCACCAGCACTTCTTAGGGCTAAAGTTCAAATGTATAGCAATGTCTCCTCGAAGCCTACTCTTTAACATGTATCTTACTTCCTCAATGTCAAACCAGGTCTAGCCTCACCACATATTTATCCTCCTTCGACATATATTCAACATGAAACTTCTCAATTAAACTGTATTTCCTCTACTTTGACAATTTCCGATTCTTCTGAATCGTTCGCTTCTCAAAACCCAACTTCAATCTAACATTATTACTCAAATTATATGAATGCCTGTCATGGATCGTGCCCTTCCATGCTCAGTTGCATGGCTACATTTAAAATGGACCAATCGTCATTATTACTCTTCGCGCCTACATCTTTTCCCGACTATGCCTTCTCTTTGCCGTGCCATATCGCCTATCGAAGCTTCATCATTAACAATCTACTTTTCTACTTTACTCCAATAAAACTTCTTTTCTAAACAGAATAATACGCGGACTTTAGCTTCACATCATTTCACATAGTCTCCCGAACAATCAACTGAACAATTTACTCTTTGACTTTACTTATTTTGCTCTACTTAATCAATACTTCTAAGCCTGTTAGATTACTTAACATTGACGAAACCGTCGGGTATTACTAATTTTTAACTGCTCTCCTCACGAGCTAGCATCCGTTGAGCATCCCCTCTCTCATAAACCGAACCTCTTCTATATATCAATTAGTTTTCAAAATTCCGAACTCCTTCAAATAATCTCACTTCTATTCAGTACAACACGCGGATTTTAACTTCAAATTATTTCCATGACTCTCCAACAATAACCAACTCAAAACTTCACGCAGCGGACATACACATCCGGACCTGCTCCTCTAACCAAAACATCGGATATACTGTTGTGTAACTAAAGGGGGGAGTAACAAGATATCACTCCTGCTATTCAAGGGGGAACTCAGCTTCTGTACAGTGCTTTGCGTCATTTCTAACGCAAAACATACAATGGCAGGGAAATGTTTGTTAGTTCTATTCGAAAGATCTATTAGACACTACTTTGGCTGCATAGCGCAGATGAAGTAGAAAATACTTCCATACCGATGGACTTATTGGGTCGGTCTCATAGCCGCCGTGCCAACTTGGAGACGAAAGAATTTTAGACTAAGGGCACAACCAACGCAAAATCTTAGATCACACTACTTTCTAGACAAAATGTAATTACTCAGACTGGCATCTATAACACCAGAAAGCGCCTGCATCATGACAAAGATGACAGCGGGCCTCATTGGACTGACAAGGATCAAGACGCAACGCCAGCGAGGAATCGCTTGCATCTTAAACTCAAAATGGGCTGTTTAATTGTTAGCAATCTCAGTAAGCTTCAAGAATTCTCTTTCTTCATTGTCACGATTACATCTTCGGTGTTCCTACTTTAAACGACATCAATTTGGAATGCGGGAACTGATTTAGATTCGAGGGACAAGCTGCATCAATATCTTGATAACCTACCTTTCATGACCGTATCATTCCTCCTCTTTCACACGGTCTTACCTCCTTCATCCCTTTCATACTAAGGACACCGAGACCATCGAAGAGCTCACCTCATTATAAACCAAAGAATCGTGTTCTAAGCAGCACTTGATACTGCACAGATAGAGAACATAACTGGACATCTTGAATTTAACACCATAGCTTACATTGACAACTTCTCATTCTAACTGCTAGTCAGCAATAAACATAAGTAGAATAGGGAACTAACGACATCACGTCATACAACGTGATCCAATCAGGATCGCAATGCTCGACTTCAAGACGAGGATTTGGATTCACATGATCGCAAACAATAAGGACTGCGTCCTCTTTAACTTAACAATCGCAAACATAGAAACCGGTGTGTAATGTGTAAGTGTAACTGGGTAAGTGTAAATATATAAATAGGCAATGGACCAACCGTCCATGCTCAGAAATACTAGTAATTCAAATGACCGACTCAAGGAATGGTCGCTACTCCAAAACACTCGAATCGTCACCGATTGTGTAACGTATTGTTTTTACCTGCTCTATTGGCAGGGTTGTAAGGGTCCGTCGGCCCTTCAGCACATATTCATCAATATGGCAGTGTAGGGGGGTGTGGGGTGTGATGATAGGGAAACTCCTAATAACTCGCGCAACCGCGCTCTAGCAACAATACATCAAAAACTCGCGCCAACTGCGCCCAATAAACCAACAAAAAACTCGCTCACATGGCGTACTCCAAACCAACTGCATCAATACTACCGCGTACAACAAGAGAGAGTGTCACCGTAGCTCTTTCACTAGCTACTTCAATATATTATTAGTAAAGTGTAAAAGTGTAGTAAATAAGTTTTAGGTTTGCGTCTGATTGGGGGTAAACAACGTAGCGAACTGTCGACTGCTGAGATCGTCGACGGGAAATATAAGAACTCAGGAACACAACAGTACTAACCTAACGGCTTTAGCCGGGTTAGTAGGGATAAAAAAAAATTAAAAAAAAAAAAAAGATTTAACTACACGGATGCTCAACTTCAAAATGCGTATTGCACAAAACAACAAGACAACAAACGACGTCGACTACAACTGATTTACTTTACTGACCGACCTCAAGATACTCAACAATACTCAATATATCTTCATATTTTACTGGAAAACAAAACAACGAAATACATGTGCCACAAATCAATTTCATACAGCTTATTCTGGGCTTACCTCTGTTCTTCGACACACGAGTATACGACAGTAAGTTTCTTTTTCACACGACTAACCAGCCTTGAGGATATCTTTAATATGATGGACCCCTTTGCTTTTCCCATTTAAGTCTTCCAGCTCATATGCTACTGCGGATTTCTTGGCAGACACTCTGCATTTCACAAACCGTGGAGCCAGCTTAGCTGAAAAGAATTCCGCCTTCTTCGATTGAATGTGGTTTTTGACCCACACCGTGTCTCCAAGGGAAAATACCACTCGCTTGCGACGCAAATTATACCTTTCGGCATTCTTCTGAAACGACTCCAGCATGCGCTGTTGTACCAAGTTGTAGGTTTCGGCTAACGTCTCAAGTCCAGCACTATGAGCCAACGGTTCATCTACTTTCAAGTCAGATGGATTCGAGGGAATGAAGTTGAGAATTTCATGAAACCTTCCGTCCACAATTACATTTCTTCCGTACATTAAATACGATGGCGTAAATCCAGTCACTAAATTTTCAGTGTTATTAAGGGCATGCTGCACCGGGGGCAGATGCTTATCCCACGTGCGTTGGTCATCTTTCACTAGAATAGCCAAGGACGTCTCCACGACCTGGTTATACCTTTCCACAGTGTTCGACTGAGGGGCATACACACATGAATAGAACAGCTTGGGGACTTTATACTTCTCTGCAAACTCTTTAAATTTGTTGGACGTAAAATATTTCGCGTTATCCAAAATCAATACTGCCGGGGTTCCAAACAGTAAGAACACGTCATGCTCCAAAGCGCGAATTATGTGATCCGAAGTGCTTTTCTTAAGGGGGAACAACCAACAGAATTTCGTGAAAACATCTACAACAGATAAAATAAAAATGTTTTGTCCTTTTGTCCGGGGTAGTGGACCAATCAAATCTATACTTAACGTATGAAGCGGACGGTCGACCAATTTCGGTCGCGTCATAAATCCTTGAGGGGCTCCTGTACTTATTTTGTGTGCTTTACACACGTCACATCCATGAATGTAATCATTTACGTCTTCAGTCAGATTTGGCCAATAATATATCTCTTTTACTTTTCTAGTAGTCTTGCGAACTCCTAAGTGAACTGCGAATTGTCCTTCATGATGATCAGATATAATTCCTCTCCTTTCTTCGTGGGGTACCACTACTTTCCACGGGTTAGTGTTTAACTCTCCCGGTCTGGGGGTGATATACTTAAACAACTTATCGTCAGCTAAACAATATCCTTCAGCGGCCTCACGGCACGACTTAACTCTCTCTACCAGCTTCTCATACCATTTGTCGGTACTGCTCTGGTCTCGGGCATCAATCTGTGCGCATTGCATCCGAGATAATGCATCAGCGACAACATTTAGGGAACCTTTCCGGTGTACAATCTGCATATCATATTGTGACAGTAACGTGCTCCACCGAGCGAGTCGTCCTGACGGACTCTCCAGCGAAGTTAACCATTTTAAACTTGCATGATCCGTGTAAACTGTAAAGTGCGTACCTTCCAGGTACGGTCGAAAATGATGAATGGCTTTTACCATTGCCAGTAGCTCTCTCTCCGTAACGGTATAATTCTTCTCCGCAGGACTCAAAATTTTAGAAAAATATGCAATCGGATGTTCTTCACTATCTTCATCAGATACTTGAGTAAGAACGGCACCAACAGCAATGTCACTCGCGTCACAATGCAAATTAAATTCTTTCGAATAATCTGGACATGTAATTATAGGGGCTTGTGTTAACGCCTCCTTCAGATGCTCGAACGCCTTCTGAGCTTCTTCATCCCAGCAGAACTCCTTCTTCACTCCACGTTTTCCACCGGTTAACTTAAACAAGGGTGTAGCTATCTGGGAAAAATCTTTAATCTCCTGCGCCTTAATTACGGGGTCCAAAATCTGCTCTCCTCTCTTCACGATGAATAGGCGGCTCCAAAACCGATACGGCTGGGCGTCTGTTATGTAGCGGGTGTCTATGAGTGTAATTGTTAGGTCCTCTTGCATAATTGCGGGTATGATTCGTATTCCTTGCATCTTGCGTAAATGTACTTACGTTTACGTTATATTGTTCATAATTCTTGGCTAATTGCAACAAATGAGAAATATTGTTAATTAAATGGCTTCCAAGTAACGACTGATATTGCGTTGAAACATTCATTTTTATTATCTCCAAAAGTACTTCCTCCGGAATCTTGCGATCCAAATGATTGTTGATAGACCTCACGTCCGTTACAAAATCATCCATATTCTGTCCAGGCTTCTGTTTAGTATTCCTTAAGGTCGCTTCCATGCGCACCTGATAATTCAAGGGTTCAAATTTGTGAATAAGCATAGCGCGAAGCTGTCTCCAACCATCTACTGATCCTCTTACGGTACGGTACCACTTCAAGGCTCCTCCTTGTAACAACTCAGTGAAACAATTCACGATAGATCCTAACCTCACTTGGCGCGATCTAGCCATGTCCTCCACATTGTCCAAAAATTCAAGTACCGAAGTACTGCCATCAAAATGTAAATTCCACCGATGTACGTTAGGATTAAAACGACGTCCAGTGTCTCTCACCTCATCCTCAGAATCGCAATCTCCATCTGTCTCCAACTGAACTCGCTCCAATCTTCTTCTGACTCTTGGATTCGAAACCGGTAACATGTACTCCGTATCTGTACCAACAGTGTCATGTACTTCAAGTCTTCTCCCTACCGCCGGGGCATTAGCGTCAGCTTTGTGAACTGGGTTCACGGGTGTATAATGGGGCTCCATATTAGGCAAATTCATCGCTGCAGCAAAACCTTGCTCCTCCATATCGGTCTCCATCTCCGCGTCAGTTCCTACGTCCATAGCCTTATCTTTGGGTAGCAAAGAGTCCTTTTTAAGATCCCTATTAATTTTCCTCAAGTCCCGGTCAGACATGATTAGGAAATAACTACTTACTCCGCCGTATACTGCGCTCCTCGAACACTATCGGCCAGGGCTGCGAACAAAACAACAAACAACAACACCGAAAAGTATGAAGCTGAAACTTGTACGGGATGGTCAGGTACCAGCCGGCCACTCGACTCAACAACTTCAAACAAACAAAGGGAAAAAAAAAATAAAAAATTGAACTACTTAATACTCAATGTTGCTCTCTATAATTGAAGGGACCTCCTCGACAACAAATTACGCTTCTCGAATTTAAACAATTTTAGGGAAACCCACGTTTACTGAACGAACGCCCCACGCTCACTAAAGAAAAAGCTCCACATTTACTACAGAGAAAGCTCCACGTTTACTACAGAAAAAGCTACACGTTTACTAAAAAGAACGCTCCACGTTTACTACAAAGTACGCTCCACATTTACTACAGAGAACGCTCCACGTTTACTACAGAGAACGCCCCACGTTCGGGCGCCAAATGTCACGTTTGTTTTCCTCGACCTTCGCCTTTCGACGTCGGCCGATCCCGCGTCGGGTCTCCGCTTCACCTCGGAGGGTCGCGACGAGGGTAGGACTCGCTTCGACGACCGTCCGCGTCGATTCCGCCTCGGGCGCGCTTTCTCCCGCCGTCTCGCGCTGCACTCTCAACGGGTTCAACCGGTTCGCCGGAGACTCGGACCTCGAGGAGCGAACGGTGACTCGGTCGGGCCACCCTTCGGTTGTAGGATAGTCGTACAACTAAATCGGTGGACGTCGTGATGACGTCAGGGCGCCAGACGGGTGTCCCAAGCGACGTCACGCGCGCGCGCCTCGTCCCACTCGCGCGGCTACGGTGAACGTGGCGGAACCGCCACGGTGTTCGGCGGTCGTTCTCAGCTCGTCCCCGCTACGGCAAGTCCGGTTAGGCCAGACTGCAACTTATTACCTTGGCTGGGAAACTGGCTACTCCTCACTACTACGAGGACGCAGTCGTGGAGCTGAAGGGGCTGCTCGGGATCTCAGGGGGTGGGGGTTGACGCTCCACGACGCATTATAGCCCCGTGTCCTTTACCGGTGCGCCTTCCCCGCCAGTAGGGACGACGCCGGCTTCCTCACCATCAAATCAAATTTCAAGGGGTGGGGGGAATCTACCTTAAAGTAGGAACACGGTTTGATACTAAACAACTGATCTTTATTTAACCACGGTGAAGAAATTTACAATTTGTTACATTATTTTGAACTTCAAATCTCCTATATCAAATACCATACACGGCGGCAGATGTCGCCCTATAATATCGTGATAATATTTATCAACATATGCTAGACAGAGTCAAATGACAATCTCGACGGTATAACGCCGTCAATTCTAAACAAATATAAACGAGAGAGCAGAAAATATAATACACGGCGATAATATTCCTCTACAATCACCAGACATAGTCAAATGACATTCTGACGGAACAACTCCGTCACTTCTAACCGATTATAAAAGAAAAGGTAAAAAATATAATTCTGATAATTCAATTCCTATACAACATGCACGGCATCGTTGCAGCTCGAAACGTTCCTAGGCGATCGATGTTGCTTCCGTACAACCGTAGTGAAGTATGCTATGACGTAAAAATATTTAATTTACGTGATTTTAATTCTCGTTCTTTAATATAAACTAATTACCATAATGCGCTAGTAATATTGTAAAAGGTTGTAGTCACCAAAATATAATGACAGTTAATTAATATATAAAATAGTTTTCATTGTAACCTAATTCTAATATAGCGTAATGACAGACGGCTGTCACCCGCTAATGTAAACAATGCAAAATGTAAACAAACAATGGCCGCCGATTGCGGACCGCCCGCTCTATCGTACGACCTCAGCGCGCCCTACCGGCGTCCGCCGCAATTTGTTACAAGCTTCACCGTCACCGGTTGCGCGGTGCACGGCGCAGGCGCCTGTAATCGATAACGCCAACTTCACTACGTTGCCGCACCGGTGCTATATTCGAACCGCATCGATCCGCCCTACGGTACACAATGTAAACAAAGAAATATGGCGACATTAATAATTATACTATCACTTCGGCCCAACTGGTACGATGACAACTGTCGACCACCCGTACAAATAAAGTGTAGCTTCACACAACAATATAAGTATACAATAATACAGCAAAATAATACAATAGTACAGCAAAATAACACAATAATACAGCAAAATAATACAATAATACAGCAAAATAATACAATAATACCGCCTAGTGCGGCCGTCTGACGACTCAAAACGTCAAACTCCTGATTTAGACCGGCGGTCACACCGCCCTACAAATTAATTTGAACATTTGGCATCTTATTTAACAGGCTATTATAATCGACTTTCTCACAAAAGAAACTCCTAAATCTCAACTTCAATATACACATTTAATCGAACTAATTTCATCGAACTTCAGGCAGATATGGCACGGTTAACTACGTTATTCTTTAGTCATTATTCAATATTTACTTCAGGCATCTTACTTCAATCGGCTGACCTTTGACATTGCATTATTATACTCAAAATATTGAAAGGGGTTTCAACTACAAATATTCCTTAGAACTACAAATGTAAACATAAACATTATACTGGTTTTATGACACTGCAGAGAGAGTAGGATACATTAAGATTTCAAATCTGACCTCAACACTTCATCCTTGCTTCGGTCCTGTGTCCCACTCCTGTCAGACGAGCGCTGCTCACTCCAACTTCCAGTTGTCGCCAGATTCTGCTAGAATTCGCCAATCCTCGGGATCATCCTGGTCCCTGGGGCGTAAGACATAAGGAACGTCCTATTACGCTCAAAATCTATTGATCATCATCGCCGCTTCTTCTTTTTAAACTAATTCTTCGGCCTGTGCCTTGCTTTTAAAACTTCTGGGGAATGTTTAATCTGTTCACGTACTATCCAGACAATCTTTTATCATATTATTCTTCCTGGGGAGGAAATATCTACATCTTCTTTTTGCGCGGGGGAATAGGGTTATATTAGATCGAATAACGATCGCGACGAACACTCCTGTAATCTCATCGGGAGATATTATTCCCGGTTCCTGCCGTGAATTACGGCCCTCGCGTGCGAGCTACTTCTATATCATACAAAAATTACGCCGATCATAATCCCACGGAACTACGGTCAAATTTTGACTTCTTATTACAACCGATCACTGCCGTGCCGTTTAATTGATATTATAACGCCGGATTGACTCTATATCCGCCGATGGCCGATTCGTGCCCGCGTGCCACGAAAATTTTAGATTCACTTTCTCTTTTCAGAAACGACTGATCGCGCTCGCTTTAACGCACGTCATTTGCCTCCCCGGCCCGTGGCCGGGGGGCAGCCAAAAATAAATACTTTTCGTACTACATATTGCACTTTTGTAAAACAAAAACCGATTTTTAATAAAAATTGACTCTTCGACAAAATCACCACGCCGACCTCCGTTCTCCTTCCTTCTCCTCCTTCACTCTCTTTTTCCTACTCTAACTCTAACTAGCTCTTTCTCATCTATCGCCTATTTTTATTCTCTTTCCGCGTCTGCTAGCGCGCTCTCGCGGCGGCGATCGCTCTCCCTTACCCGCGGTGCGGACGCGATCTTTATTCTCGTCTCTTTCGCACCTATCTCTCTCTCATTTCAGGGTGCCCACTCTTGAAAATCAATCCCCTTGTGGCGCGAATTACCGAGCGCTACAAGACGTCAAACTTTTGAAAACCTGTGTTTAATTTTACTCACTAGGATAGGTACATACAAAGCGAAAACGTATTTTTTAAACCCCTTCTTTCATTCACTTTATATGTCATCTGTCTCTTATTAAAACGGAACTCTACATATTTTATGGTCTTCGCTTCCAATCGGGCTATCTTTTCTGCCAAATCGTTTTAATATATAACATTAACGTCAACAATTTTTCAGTACTGATTTTACAGTTCGATAACGCGCTCATATAGCATATTTTAATTTCGAAATTATCTAAACAATTTATGCAAAAAGTAACATGTAAAAGAATGTTGAACATATAGAAGAGTGCCACATTATAATTATTGTAAATTGAAATATTATGTCCGTGTTTAATTATGTATTTATTTACTGTGTTTAGAAGATGTGCTATTATATGATATGTAGTTGATATTATATGATAGTTACAGGATATCTTAGCCATCCTTGTTTTTTTTTAATATTTCATTATTTATTTTGTTCTTTTCAGCTATAATTAACAATATTCTCCTTATATTTTAATATACCGTTTTTTTTGTAAGTTAGTTCACTCATTCATTCAAATATAAAAATATTAAAAGAAATATGTGTTTACAAAGTAATATAGTATTTTAAAGCATTAAAAAAAAATAATAATAGAAAATTACCTAAATTATTTTAAAAGGGTAGGTAGACAACTATTGACTTTCGCTCGCCCTAAGGCGACTTTGAAAAATATTAAATGCCGTTGAATATATCATTTAGTCAGTAGGATTAAATCCTTTCAATCCCTCCATTAAGCCCTTTTGATCCCTTTTCAGACCCTTTTCAGTGCGCTCTACTTATTCATTAAACTTTTTGAACAATTCGAACAAAGTTTCAGCTCTATAACTATTGTTAAACTGTTGTCAATGAAATTGATTAAATGTATTTGATCAATTAAAATAAAAAAACATGTTTTTGCAACGAAAATATTCCCTGGAACAGATATAAGGAATTATAATATTTTATCGCTGTTTTGTACTTTCATAAATAGATAAATAAATAAATATTTTTTTTACATTTCCTTAAAAAGAAATCCACCTATAATGATTTTTACCGGATGCGAAAATGTAAAAAATAATTTTAAAATGTTCATTCAACAACCCATTAGTTAGTTGGCAAAATTTTGATTAAATAAAAAGTCTGAAAAGAAAATAAAACCCTTAATTCCGCACATTCCGCGTGGAACACACGATGCCGCCGTTCTGCGATGGTCGTTCACCGAACGAAATATCGAAAATGATTTTTAGTTTCATTTATTTAAAACCCGATTTTTAGTTTCATTTAGTTAGTTTCAGTTATTATTGACAAATAATAAGTACAGAAGTATGAATATGTTTGTTTTAGTTTGTATACATACATTTATGTATGAGGAGCTACTATTCCCGTCCTTTGGCCGTCTGTCCGTTGCAACTTTCAACTCGAAAAGTACAAATGCGAAAGAGTTGAATGTTTATATTGATACCCAAGAAAAACGACAAGAAATTCCTCAGAAATAGAATTGAATTTTAAATATCTACCACGTTGAAGATAACAAGTATCAAGGTATCTAAAAATATTTTTTTTATAATAAAATATCCAATAGTTACCAAATTTATAACGCAATATCAGTTATATGATTATTCCGTTAACGCCCACTGCTAGTCACAACCGTCAAAAGTATATAAAAATAGCACACATACCGTAGAGGTATCTACATTGTATAAAAACGAGTTATCATCACACCACACGCGTGCTCATTCGACCTAAAGTAATGTTTTCAGCGATTTCATAAAAGGGAAAAATCTCTGATTGTTTTACTCTCGTACGAAATTGGCATTTTATTGACATATCATTGAATTAAAATGACTTTTATGGGAGAATTTGCGGAGCGGAATCCATTGAACTCAACCATTATTGCGAGAAATTTGCCGATATTGAAAGTCGTATGTGCAGGGTTCGAAAAAGGTCTTTTAAAGGCACATGGAATTTGTTTCAACAGTAAATAGAATACGATATTACGAGGCAGCTGGTCTTTTTGAAAGGAATATTTACTAAGGGTATCGATAGCAAACATACACAGGGTGAACTTAAAGTCGCAGTGTCCTTTTAAGGGCCGAATGTCCTACCTAATACCAACCTAAATTTTAAGTTACACTTAACCGATAAACATCGTATTTCAACTCACTCTTAGCGTTAAGTCGAACATAAAAGTCCGCCTTAGCTAAGAATGAAAACAAGTACTACTTAAGCGTTAAGTCAAACTTAAGTCAGTGTTCAACTACGCTACTAGGAGCGACCTCAGTACATTAACGGCGCTACAGTCGCCGTGACCTGCGTGCGAGTGTATTGCCATCTGTGGTTTTCGTCTCGTACTTGAGTTTATACTTTCTAACTAATTAAAATTGACTGGATTTGCATATTTTGAACATCTTCAATTCAAGCAAACACGCATGGCAAAATCCTACAGCTGACAGCATAACCTCAAAACGTCAGATGACGCGTTATATGTCAAAAGTTATGCGACAGTGGCGACAGATAATGTATACACAAACCATAGCGGCGAGTAGCGAACTAATCATGAGTGCGAAAACATATCCTTAACAAAGTCGAACTTAAAAAGTAAGTGAAATACACAATTCAATTTCGGTCATAATTATAACGTAGCACTGAAGATTTTTTTGAGTATATTAATTTTAACTGACCAGTCATAAATGAAACGTTCCAATGGCTGCACTGTCATATTTAAAATTCGAATATGATCGCGCCCTAATCGTGGGCGCTGTCATATTATTGTCAAATGTCAGTTTCATACAAAAAAATATGATTTTATAGTTAAATATCAATTACTTGACCAGCTTTCGATGTGATCTAAACGGCTATGGCATATTTAAGTATTAAAGCATATTTAAGTAAAAAAAACTCTTGAACTTTCAGTTGCATTACCCCAAGGGATATCCTGTCCTCTTTACTTGTAAACATTTGTTAAACTCATACCTATATGTTTGCAATAAGTGTGACAATGTTCACATAAAATTTAACATCTTAGTATACTAAGTTTGGAAGGTGAACTATGAGAACGAAAATTCGCTAACGCACGGAATATCTATAAATAAACAGTGTTTGGTTAATTTTCATTAAATAATCTAAAACAGGTTCTCATAAAAATAAAATAAGATTAATGATGATATATTTAAATTAATATTTTGAAGGATATAGGAGATATTTTTTTGATCTACCGGAATGCCAGGTAACGGTCCGCACAGCTGCGGGTATTCCCGAAGGTTAATCCCTCCTGTTTTGGGAACGAAGTGGGATGGTAATCATATGTATGTATTCCTTTCTGGAGGGACGCGACAGCCGAAACAAAAATAAAACAAACGGAGGCTTTTATGGGCAATTCAGTTGTTGCAACAAAAACAAACTTTTAGGCGCCGTTTTAGTAAAGGTTCAGTAGGCCTTATAAAATGGGTCTATGAACAAACCGTTTTTTAAGCCTTAGGGCCGGTTGTGTGACCAATGGTCAAATTCTATTTAACTATAGTAACTTTTAACCACTGGTCAGCAAGTTATCAAGGTTAACTCGCGAAAAGAGTTGTTTCAACTCAAAAGTTACTATAGAAACTATTTAACTATCGTTAAATATGTTGCAATTACATAAAACGCAAAGTATCCCCAAAACGCACCAAATCTGTCAAAACGTATTTTTATTTACTGGCAATAAACAGGAGACAGCATGACGTTTAGCTGTCAGATGGTCAGCGGATGCTTTTTTACTACTTTTGTCTTCATAAGCGAATAAACAAACGAGAAATGTTCACTCGAACATCTGTGCGTCAGCCGCCATTTTTAACCAGCGATTCTACTATTACTCGATATCGGTGGTAATAATTTGCTCACTATAGTAACGACATTTAACCAAGGTAAGTGATCAAAAAACTCTTTTGTGCGAAAACTAACCACTACCAATGAATTTTAACTATAGTAACATATTTTTTACTATTACTACGGATCACACAACCGGCCCAGAGGACTCAACCTGGTTAACTCATACAAACCTGGTAGTGTTGTAACAAAGCTGACCCGACGAACTTCGTACCGCCTTAGAATCAATAAATGTTGTGTTAACATATTGGCTGAATTAAATTCAGTTTCTTATTAAGAATACTCAAAATGAATTAGGTTCAATAAATGTAGAAAAATCAAAATGATGTTAGTTATGGATGAGCGCCAATGATAAATGTGATCATCTCACAAAGTAAATAATAGTAGTAGTGATAGTAGTAGTAATATGGATATTTTAATAAATTAAATAATGATAAATAATAAAACATCTTCAATCTCGAAGGCAACTTAACCATTTGACAATAGAATTCCACAGCCAAAGCCCAAATTATTATATGTTCAAATTTATAAACTAAGAAGTAACGATGTTCCATCGCCAAACGCCAAACTAAGTCATTTATTTATCTAAGGCGTTTATTTATACTGGATTTTGAAAGGACATGGCAAAATAAAAAAAAACCGCCCAGACCTTAGCAATGGCCCTGTTCGATTTTATTAACGGAGGTTAGCGGGGAGTCCCGGAAAAAGCGAAAGCCGTTATGTGTAATAATATCGAATGTGATATTGTCAGCGGTTGCCTGTCGAACAGACAGCGACATCTATCGGCGTTTCTATGAATTATGTAAAAGACTATTCGCATAATGCGAACGCCGACCCGGTACAGCAGCGATCTTCCCTTCGAGGACCCGACAAAATTTCAAGTAAATTTTTGATAAAATTAAAAACTATGCAAAATATCCTTTTAAACAGTAGATATTTTCAAATCTTAAATACGGAAATTCACGTTATTCAATACGATCCGTTATTATGTAGTTCATTTTTCAAGTTCATTTTTATATTATTAAACAAAAAAAGTAAATTCATTAACCACAAACATTTTTTATTTCAAAATTGGCACCAAAAACAATATTACACTAACACACTAGTATACAGTAGTCACATTAATTTCGACAATGGCAGCACTGTTATTCTGTCCTACTGCTATCGCTTTTCTTACAATCAGTCAGTCAGATTTGGGTTTAAAGTAGAGCAACTTAACCGCAGACCGGTAGCTTGAAATTAAATGAGAGAACTTGTTGTGGTTGGAATATCCACGACCCCTTCCTTAAAAGACCCGTTCCTCTGAACTACGTGCCTTTGTAGTCTACCGCGAGTGAGCGGTGCACCAGTGGAAACCAGCAATAAGAAACCGGCGCTTGGAGTAGCAGCACCCAGAGAAGTATATGCTGGGATCGAATAAAACAGTTCGTTGAGTGGTTCGTTCCTATGTTGTCCGCGGGCTGTACCTATCCTAGCACATTTGCCGCATTTGGCCAAGAGAACATCTTTTCAAGCAGGAAACAGCATGGTTAAATGTTGTCGGGTTAAACTGGTTACACATTTTATTGTAAAACGCCCCGGACAAAACAAATGACTTCCTTTGAGCTAGTAATTTAATAAATAATTTATCACTTATTACACAAAAAAATATTGTAAATTTATAATAATGTATAAGTTGTTTCATAATAGAAATAAAATTTCTTGTGTCATAAAGTCAATATGTTTTGCTGTCCATTTGTAAAACGTGAAATATATATTGTTTTTATTTTCATTTTATTATTTTTATAACGATAATATTAATTGTTTTAGTGGAAATTTTTCTCTGAGGATCTTGTGCCAACTTTTGTGTATTTTAAAAATAATTTGTTATTGATGTGTACACGAGGAGCATTTCGTTTGTGTTGCCGTGTTTGTTACCTCGCCCTTGTTGGTGGGGGGATTTGGCGACATGTGTTCCTAACTGTCCGCGCTGTCCGCGTGGCTCGGGCACATATTTAAAATTCTCCAGGGTAGGGACCACGAAGATGGTGAGCAAAAAAACAACGGTAGCTCACACTGAAACATATCAAAATTACAGCTGAAACTGTACAAAAAACGTTTCAGACTTACTAGTCTCAAACCAAACAAAACAAATTAAATATAGCACATGGAACGGACATAGACGGACGGTAGAATATTATACGTGAATGTATAAGAAACTAAAATAGAATAAGCATTTTTTTTCGCGTCTATTCTAAAAGTGCATACTTTTTCGGGCATTCTTAAAACTAGTTACTTCGGGTTTTAAACTAGCCTCTTAGCAAGTTATTTAATTGTTAGAACGATTTGTATACTTCTCGACACAATCAGAGTAATAAACCGAATTGTAAAATTAACATTTTTTTTAAACATGCCTGTAATTTTGGAAAAAAAAACGTAACAGTCTGCTCACTAAACTATTCCTAGAAAAATATAAATAACAGCCAAAACCGTTTTTAGGGTATAACGGACCGTTTGGAGCGTGGCCCGTGGGATAATAGTAATAACTCGAGGGTTTGTTAAGTTTATTACTTGATCCTCTTACTACATATATACTCCGAGATACAATATAATGCTTGACTCCATGATGTATGTGCACGAACCGACGTGACGACTGCGGCCGAGTAGGTACTGGCGACGCGCGAACTCGGGTGAAATGGCGCTGCACTAGCGGGCGACCTCCGTTCTTATAGACTGTCGTCTTGCGTCGTAGGGGTAACCCTCTTCCTCAGCATTCATCGCGTCACTCTCGGTCGACGGACTTTGTACTTGTGGTCTGATGTAGTCGTCAGCGGAAACCTGGTGCGGCCGTCCGGTGAACTCGTGACCCCCACAAGGGGCTTATTAAATGATATTTGGAAGAAGGAAGAATAAGTTTGAAAGAAGATGCAATATGTGAAATATTTTAACTACGAAGGTATTTGAATAGGTTTAAAAGGAGTTCAAAACAATTAATTCAAAAAATGTCACGAAAAATAATTAATATTTCGAGCATGAAATTGCTGCGGCCTTTTAATTAATTGGACCTTGTCTGAGCCCTCCGATCTCGATGAGTCATTATTAATAAATGCTGACATATTTGAAAGCCGCGTCTAAATTTACTTACTCATTAAAAAAATAATTAATTTTAATTGGTAAATACGTTTTAAATTTCCCTATTTACAAGACAGTTAAATGATTTAATAATAATAATTCCTTATATCAAATACAACAATATGCCTTCTGCTATTTTGTTTATATTATAGATTTGTTATTTTGCATAAATAATATAAAAAATATTCTTAGATATTTTTCGATTTTAAACAGAATTGAGATACAATTAAAGTGATATAAATAGACCTTTATAACTGACATAATTTATTATGTCCCAGTTGTGAAATTATTTATAATCTTCTTTGTTTTATTTTGTAAGAGCACGAAAATTAATTTTTATATTTTTTCGAAATCAGTGTAAATTTAAAAATGTCTTAAAATGTGTTTTTCTAATGACGTGTTTTTTTTTTAAGAGCAGAGACAAATCCTAAAAGAGGGCGATCTTCGACGAACTGAAGTTAGTTATTAACAATTTGTGTTTAGCAACTTCACGACTGAAACCAGCTTTTAAATCATATTGGAGTGCATATTGGTACTTACTTAACATGTATTCTCTTTTGGGTATGTGTCTGAAAGAGTTATTAGGATAAGCGAGATAGATGTGTTTCGTTCGTATAATTAGCTTCTACCTTGGATCATAGATTCAAAAATCGCCCGAAGAATTTAAACAAATTAATTAATTTTTCGCGTTTGGGGTTTTTTCATTAAAAATCTAGGCTAGCCCGGATTTTCGAGATCTATGAAATCTGCTCCTGTAATTATGTAAATTTAAGGGTTAGGAATCGATCGCTTTGAAGTGTCAACTGCATTCGTAAGCAAACATGTTTTGTTCGTTCATTGGAATAAACATTTGGAACGCCTGGCAATATTCCATCCTCCAGACATCTTGCTCCAGTCAGATGGATAATTTTTATCCCATCAAAGCGTTTTGTTCTTAAACCGCACAGCTATCAAACTATCGATCGCCAAAACCCAAGCTAATTCTATCATAAATCATATCATATCATTCTACAATAGTGGTTGATCCCACTAGCTGAAGCCAAAGTATGGTTCGACGCGATAGTACATAGTTTCAATATAACATAGATATTAGTTTATTTATTTAAGATGTTCGATAGTTTTCGAGTTGATTTTTATGGTTTAGGCATAGCTGATTTTGATTGTGGTTTAAAGATTAGTCCAGTCGGTATTAAATAATTTGTGGGATCGATTCTTAATTATTAATGTTTCTTACATTCTCTAAATTGACTGAAAATAAAATCCCATGTTTTAATTTAATATAGATCTGCGATCCGATACGTTCACATTGTAGGCAGAGAAATGTTCTGTTAAAATTGCCGAATAAACAATATTTTAAGTTTTTCGAGGGTAGCGAGAAAAGCGGCGATGTGCATCTTCCCTTCCCTGATTGCATTAGGTGCTTGCCTTTGACTTTTGAATCATGCCGAGAAAATAAGTCGAGCAATCAATGCGGGCCAAACTCCAAAGACTTTAATCCAATTTTATGGCGACTTACCGTTTCTGGTCTGGGATAGTCGCAGGGCCGGACTGGGGCGCCGGCGCAGTAGCACACGGCTGGGAAAGTACGCGATGAATTTGTATTTGTAATCAATTATTCTATTGAATAAGTATCTATTTATGTTTTAAGGTCGCTGAATTTGGGCTCGACGACGACCCCTGTGCGGTGTTCAAACTGCAGATCACATCATTTGAACCAGAACTGACTGACTGACGAACGTGTCTTTACCGTATCGACTCATTCTAACTTCGCGGCTTTCAATGTGTTCGTTTAAATCAGAGGTTCCCAAAGTGGTCCACACGGTTCCCCGGGGGTCCGTGAGGATGG
Organism: Neomicropteryx cornuta; assembly: GCA_020383195.1. Classification (NCBI taxonomy): domain Eukaryota; kingdom Metazoa; phylum Arthropoda; class Insecta; order Lepidoptera; family Micropterigidae; genus Neomicropteryx; species Neomicropteryx cornuta. The sequence goes on along the minus strand of JAHKQU010000026.1, from coordinate 10,821,865 downwards.
CCAGAGGGTCCATAACAGGAAGAAAAAAATGATTGCACTGTACAAAAACACCTATCACAGTGTGGGAATCCTGGGGGAGGGGGTCCACGAAGGATAAAAAATACTGGGTTAGGGGTCCATGGGGAAAATATGTTTGGGAAACATTGGTTTAAATAATAATACGTAAATAATTCGTGTAAAAAAAGTATAAATAAATTTGAATAATATGATAACCTGCTTGTTGGCGCAGTTTAGTTTGTAGCTTGGATTGTAGCGTGGATTGAACCACGATATAAAAAAAGGAGTAAAATGTAATAGATATTCATACTTTAATTACAGGCCCTGAAGTTCTGAAGCAAGTATTAATCTAATTTGTGTATATTTGTGTTTTAGAAAACAAAAAAATCCAGAGAGTGTTTTTCATTACTAATACAAAAATATATTTTATTTTCAATATACAAATATGATTTATTTAATTTAAAAAAAAATAGGATTTTTACTAAATATTACTAATAATTCATAGGGTGATAATGAAATACTCACATAAATAGGTAACAAATTACCTTTCTGTGGTTTTATTTTACGTACAGTAAATACAACACATAAAAATCTAATTATTTTGGCACTTTATTCACACACTTTTAACGTAATTATGTCCGCAGTGTGGCAGGCATTTTAGCATATCCAAAATTCCAAATTTTATCTCCTTTCCGAGTGAAACCGGATGATAAACTTCGTGTGGATGAAAACTATCCAAGGATTAGTTTCAAGAAATAACTTCCCTGGAGCACCTTTATGACCTGGATAAGTTTCGCTTTGATATGCCGAAAGGCTTCGGACCAGCGACCGCAGAGCATCTCTGAAATTACTTTAGATTTATTGAAGTGGTCTAAACGTGCGCACTCACCGAATCTTGAGTCAAGGGATTTGCTTCTAAGGAAATCCAGTGTTTGTACCAATATTTTATTTCACCAAGTTAACTTGAGCAATTCCAAACTAAACAATGGCCGTTTGACAAACGCTCTTGTGTAAAAAATAAAAAAAAATGAATGCCATTAAAATGTATCAATTTTCTTTTACACAGATAAAGATATAGTAGGTGTGTTGTGTTTGTGTAAATTCGTGTGTGTATATAAAAAGGCGGTTATATACATACAGGATGGCCCCAATAAGAAATCCAGCTAATTAGCCCTGCGATATGATTTGTAAATACGACATACAAAAATTCATCATGGTTTCAAAAAAAAAAAATTATCTGATAATATTGAACCATTATTGTAATTCACCCGACAGTTCATCGTGCGCTCTCGACGCCGGGTCACTGACCGCACTCCGGTAAAGTCTACAAATATCGATCGCGTGTCGTAACGCCAAAGGCAAAAGCGTAATCTATTGTGTAAATTCAAAACTAAGTAGATAAGGTACCGCAGATGGGATGAAAGCGACCTAACCCAAGTGCCGTAGCAGATTTTGTTTTCAACCGATATTATAATATCATCTTGCGTTTCTTGGACAAAGTGTGTATCGTTCCATTCAGAAGAAAATAGCGTATTGATGTGATTGATAATTGAGGAGTGACTTTTCAAAAGCCAATACGTAACATAGCCTTTTAATTTTTTTTCTTATTTGGCTGTATAGTTTGAAATCTATCTAAATCTATCTATCTCTTGATTGTTTAAAAGCCAATATTTCTTATACATAAAAGCATCGGAACAAAAGTCAATAGATCATTTAAAATTAAATATCATTTTTAAAAAACAACGTGACATGTTCAAAACCAATATATTCAATCGCATATTAAATGCAAATTTTTATCAAAAAATATTTTATATTTTCATATTCCATAACTTATAAATGTCGTAAGCTAGACTAAAATTTAAAATGTTTTTTGAGTATTTCATGCTTAAAAAAACATATACCCTATATGTTAATCAACGTCTTTTAATTATTTACTTGAAACTGGCCAAAATATTTTCATTTTTCTGGATTTCAAGCCAATAATTTATAAACTTCTAATGCTAATAGGTAAGTCCAAAATATAGAGAAAAAAATATGAAAGAAGTATGTTCTAAAATGAGATCTACATATATCCAGTAAAAAATATTGTAAATTAAATCAGTGTTCTAGTAATATATTTTTTGTTTTTGTTTATTATGGAAATTTTGGCTTTTGAAAATTCACTCCTCAATTAGATTGTCAAAAATAATTTTGTTTTTGAATCATAGCTGCATTTTAGGTTATATAATAAATTGTTTTTTTTTAATTAGTTGGTAATTAGAATATTTAAAGTGTCTTTTATTTTTTTATTTACATTTGTAATCATTTCACTTATTTAAATTCGTTCAATATATTTAAATATTGTTCTTGGCATTAACCTCTATCTTTTTACTATAGTTTAAGGATTGTATACTTGAATTTGCATTATTTTTATGTAATTTTTTATATTGTATGTTATTTCTGTAACCACAATAAATACATAATTCCTAAAGAGTATAAAGCTACCAGAATATATGTATACCTACTTAAAATCTTCCTTGCGATGTTACTAGTAATAAATAATTGCTTTAAGCGCCTCCGGTAAAACTCTCGAGTCAAATTAAAATATTAGATTCAAACGCCAAATAAACGGGAAATTCGTATCAACTAGACCATTACAACATTGAGAACGTACTTATGTGACACATACGGCCCTCGCAGGGACAATATGTGTGATAGGATCTTTAATGTGCCGTGAATCCGCCGAACGATGAACAGTGAACGATTGTAAGAGCTGCAGTTAGCGAACGTCCCGCGACTGCAAAGGCTTCCAAACTATTCAACCATTTTAAATAAAAAACAGTTTTATTTATTTATTTATTAAACAGGTAAGCATACAGTGAAATAGTAGCATATACATTTAAAATCCAATGAATTAATAACAAGGCCAATTACAGCTTACGCCTATGTACAAACTATATTGAGAAGGTATATGTATGTATGATATAATTAATCACATTAAAATATATTTTTTTATTTTAGTTATTTACAAAATATATAATTTATAAATTACACAGAATATATTTCCAGTCACAGCAGTTTTTTTATTTGAAATCGTATAGTTTCCATAAACATTAATAATTTGAATTGTGTTTATACCATTTCATTGCCTTAAAAATAACTTAAATAGGATTACTTTGCATTGCCTAATTGTTTCATACAGAAATAAATATAAACAATGCATTTACTGTCTGGATTTTGTAATATAGAAAGTTATAATGCTTAGAATTTAATGATCACCGTAACTGAAAATAAATATAATAAATATATATATATAAAACTATATTCGTCCTCAATACGTTAAGTTCATCAAGATTTGAATAAACTATTAGGGTAATGCAAAGTATGTTTTTCTTAAAGAGCATTTACTTAATAATGTATTTTAAGTGTTACATTTGTAGAAAATAAATACATATATTTAAAAGTTGTAATCAAAGCAGAAAAATAAAAATAAATAGATGTTTAAAAGAATACAATTATATAATTATAGCGTAATATTATTACCAATTTTACCATAAAATATTACAATTAAAAGCCGATTCTTTTTAATATTAAAATATGTGCATTTATTTTATGTTTATAATAATATATAGAACTTTTAGAAGCATCGTATTTTGGATACAATACTAGTGTTTTAGGGTTGAAAGTGTAATCGTACTTCGAACTAATTTTTACTTAACTAAAACTTTTAATGAAATTGGCATTTTCAAAGATATTAGGGCAGTTAATGTATATTAAAGAAGGGGATTTTCTGCTTTAGCATTTTTTTATTTTATTGATAATTATTTTTTTGTTATTCTTGAATTCAATTTTACATAAACTCCGTGTTTATCAAACTTAATTTATTTATTATATTAAAACGATAGCTATACGAAACTATAGATAGTTTATGTTATAACATTACTTTTATAACATTTGCAAGAATTAAATAAATAAATACTTGTTCGTTTGGTTTTTAAGTTATTTGCCTGTAAACAAAGAATATTTAAGTACTATTACAAGTATCTCCACTGTCTTCAGTGTCAATCATAGTACCGGTGGCAGTATCTCCGAACGGTACGCCATCTGCCGGACAGTAGTGGTGCCAGTTACGTATAATGACATAATTCATAAGAGCTGAAACCTTTTGAATCTAACACTAACATTCCTAACTCAGCCTAGTGGTTAGAAGGATATCGTAGGATGACAGTGAAACTAATGGGCCGGTAAATCGCACTTTATGTTGTTTAGAGTGTAAGTCACCAACTAGATATAGGGAGGGAAAATATTTATTTTATGACGTCATTAAGTAGAACTTGGATAAACGGCGCTTAAAGAGATTGTGTGCGCACAAACACCTCAAGAACACATAAATTTATCATAGCAGTTAAAATTTAGAGAGGGGTTATAAAATTAAATCATCATTCAATCAGATACCTAATCAATGTCAGTATTAATAATAACAAAGTTTTATGTAATAATATGTAACATTATAGGCATGAATAGAACGGAAAAGTGCCTTCTTTAGTAGAGACGATAGTCCAGTTATAGGGTAGGAAACACGGTGTAGTAGTGTCAATAGCTTGTACGAATTTGCTATACCATTATTATCTGTTTCTATTATCAAAATTTATTTTAAATTTAAATAAATAAAATAAATATGAACTTTTACGTGAGTATTGCAATCAATCACATGCAAATAATAGGGGTCATTCGTACCATTGGTATTGGTTTATATATTTATTGCTGTTCGCCTGGGAGCGTTATTTTTAATTATAAATAATTACTTTGTATTTTTCTTCATTAGTTGATTATTTGTTTTATTTTTGGTTTTTAATGTTGTTGTTTTCATTTAGTATTATATATTTTAATGATTTAAATATGTGTATGGGAAAACCTATTAAATAAATAAATAAACGAAAGTAGTATATAAAAAATAAAATTAAAATTTACCACACAAAAAAATATCAAACATCGCGCGAAGTGTAAAATTATTAGATTCGCACGATTTGCTGTCGTTACTATTTAAATTGTATTTAAATAAAATATTATCATTACAATTAGTTTTGTCTTATTTTGAATTAGAATTACCTTATATCAAGTTATAACTGTTTTTTTTATATTGAAAGCTAGGTTATTTAATCAGATTTTGTATTTAAAATCACTGCTGTCTTTTAAGGAGGTTGATCTATACCGATAGTGGAAAATTGAAAAATGTTTGAGAACATTATATGTTTGTAGCGCATTTATTGAAGGCCGTGATATTGAATGTTTTCTGGGTATTTCCGACCTTGATTAGTATTTGATGGTCGGCGCAGCGAAGATTTAGCGACATACAACTTTTGTTTTCGAAAATATATTTTTTTTTCATGAGACTGGTTTAGTTGTTGATATAAATCATCGTCCTATGTACACCTGTATATTTAAGGTCGCCATTTTCGCCCTTTAAGGATTCTCAATCGTTTTGGGACACTTTGTATATACTTTGACTTTCAAGTTAGAGCTATGTGTTCAATCAGGGTTTTAAAATTTTGAAAGAGACACACACACATATGCGTTAAGTTAAGGGCTGTTTTGACGGTGACTTGAAACTATGCTAATTTTGTAGACTCTGCAATCTAAGACCTTTGTATTATGCTCAGATTAAAAGCCGTTCTTAGGCCTACGGAGAGCAGTTTGCCAACTTTAGTGTTATTATATTCCCCATACAAAGGATTTTGGGTGTTTGGAATATCTAGATCACAATGTCGGCGGGCGGGACGTTAGTTCTCAACTGATTTAAACTGATAGCGGAGCGGGGACTGTTTTGGGCAAAAGCGCTCTGAATGTAGTTCGGTGGATTGAAATTGAGAGATTGGTTTTGGGATTTTAGCAACGGTTTGGTAAGCTTAGTCTGACTGCCAATCGGCGCTCGAAAATCGAACCAAATGGTAAGTGCCATCTCTTTTTCTTCATCGCGTCAACGGCAGCGCATGAAAGGGACACATTCGACTCGATTGACGCTCAAAGACATGTCAGCTCAGACTAAACCCATGGAATCTCATGACAATCAATGGCGTGGAAATTTCATTTTAATTTTTGATTTAATTTAATTTTTAATTTATCCTTATTAGGGAAATAAAACAGTCACACGACAAAAAATATATACAGGCAGAACATATACAATCATATAAATAAAAGGAATCAAAACAATGGACCAACTTATAAGTATAAAATAAAACCAATTAAATATTTTCACCGAGAGAGTATACAATTAGTGCTTTACCTAAGAAATGCAATATGAAGAGATGAGAAGAAGAGGAGGGAGAAGAAAGGGAAAGAGAAAAGGGAAATTTTACCTTAATTTCACAATTTCAGGGAAATTTCACATAAATTTAACAATTGACTTTACCTTTTTAAACTTTTATTGGACACATTATCTCATTTACCGATGACACAGTGCTACTTTTTAATGGTATGAATTGAAACTCCAATTGAAATTTCAGAGGGCTAACGAATGTCCATCTCATGTTAAAAATGGCCTAACATCTCTGTTCTGACTCTGTACGCACTGCGTAGTGTTCAATTTTCAGACATCGGAACGGTATTGGTGATCATATACCGACACGACTAACACCGTTGCAATCACTGCCCGACACCGGGCGAAGTGTAGTTTTCGACTGACGACAATGTCATGATTTTGTCATATCCGTTTTGGCTTATAGCGCTTCTATTAACTATTTCTATGGTTTACAGTACCTAATATCTATCGCGAAGAAATTTCGCACGACCCGTTGGACTAAATATTTTTATTCGGCAGGTGTGGTCGGAATGCTCAACTATACTTTTATAGACTATATATTTGAAACCGCCATGTCTCGCCATGCTATGAACAATACAATATGGCGTCGTGGGTGAACAGCTGACGAAATAAAACGACGTTACCTGAAAATGTGGTAGCAGCAACCATAATATTTTGTTTGTTATTATTTTATTTTGGTGTGATTCAAATCAAAATGGCGGTGTGGCTAAACAGCTGATCGTGACATTTGCAGTTTTCAAAAAATGTTGTAGCGATAGCTAGATATTATCATAGGCAACAAAAAAATATGGTATTTACTTTGAGAAATATGTTATTAACATTGAAAATTATGGCACTTGCAACTAAGTTAGTTTATCAACAATCGACGTGCAACTCCAACCATACTGTATTTATGGTTGCCAATACCATATTTTTGCTGCTATTAGCATATTTTTTTCAGTGTAGTAGTAGCCTTTAATAAATATCGATTCTAATAATTTTGTCTAAAAATTTCCAAAATAAGTGCACCTCCCATAAAGCCACAATCATCGCATCAACAGTATAAGTGGATGATAATTGGCTAATAATATTTGTAAATCAATAATCATTTATAATAATATCAATCATAATATATCAAATCTTGTTTGTGGTAATTCCTCTGTCTGCGGTTCATCTTAATGAATGCTGAATAGAGGCAAATATAGGGAGGTAAATATGATGAGAATTCATAGGCAAAGAGATCCCAGATTAAAATATTTAGCGTTCTGTCTTTAAATAGGCTTTAAATAGCGTATTCGTCACTACCATTCTTTGTATTATATCTACTGATTATATGCCGTATTGTTTTTAAATTTAATAAATAAAAAAAATACTAACTAATACCCGATCTAATTTCAAAATAACCTATGATAAGTTTTTGCTTGGAACGTCCGACATGGATTCGCAAAATTTTGATGGATTCCATACATCTTATTTAATGACAAATATTATTAATTTATGGATTTAGGGTTTTTCCAAAGATTTTAAAGAAGTCTGCGTAACTAGGCAATGCAGGTTAGAATTAAAAATTGTGGTTAGGATTAAAAATTTAAACTGAGCATTTAAACTGAGGTTAGGATTAAAAATTCACTTGAAATATTTCGACTTGAAGACAGAATAAAAAATTCAGTGGTAACCTATTGAATATGTGTGTAAAAAAAATGTATTATATAAAAGAATATAAATGAAATTAAAAGCACATAAATATAAATATGTGTGTGTGAGTCAAATCTGTGTTAAATAAACAATTAAGTCAATATTAAACCTTAATAAATTTTGTTTCTCTCCTTGATCAAGCAGCCTAGAAGAAATATGTATTTTGTAAGGAAACAAGGAATAGCATTTAATCAGGCTAATTCATTGGGTAAAAAGGTAAATTTGAGCAAATCTTATCCATAATTACGGTATAATTTTATTTTTATTTAAATATTTAAAAAACGCGAGCTTAACATTGTTCGGGCAGATATTAAGATTTAAAAAAAAAAACTTAATAACTGCCCGCAGTAGCGGCTAGTCTACTCCTAAAATTAAATAAATTAATCTCTGATGGAAATCATGTAAAATTTTATTCAGTTCATATAATATTAATAAATAACATTATTCGTTTGCGTCTATGAATCAGTCTCGGTTTCTCGTCCCTCTCTCGCTAATGCCATCGGCGACAGGTGGGAATGAGCTAGGTGTATTCAGAACTTCAGTAATTATAAGGATTAAACGCCAAATGCCTAATACAAACCAAGCGAAATGCCCTTTACATTTCTGGACTGGACAATCATATGGTTGGGAGCATTACTACATTAATGCTAATAGCACTTCTACTGTTTACAAATTCTGCATTAAATTCGTATACAGACTGAACCAAATGACTATAAAGACATATCATGTGATTGGCGGAAAAAAAAATGATCAAAAGTTGCAACCTAAATCAATTGTTTTTTTATTAGTATAAAATAGCTTTGAAGGAGCGAACGGCCTATACATTTTTGTATTCTGACGCATGCAAATAAGTCATAAATTTGCTTTTGGGGGCATAAAAGAAAATTTTATTATAACGAAATTAGGGTATAAAAGAGGTATTGCAGTTCGATAACTATTGCTTATATCGAGAATCATAATATAAAGAAAGTATGGTTTAAAAAAAATAATAATATTGCTCTTGCTATTACTTAGGAGTAAGTACGTATTATATTTATGTAGGTACTCTGTTCTCTACCTTCATGGAACAGACTCAGTCTGGCCTAGGTTGAGTCTGTTTTAAGGCTTACCTTAGCACTTCTTAAAGTGCCTTTGTGTTCTCGTTATAATCCATGTTACCGTAACGGGTTGAATGTTTCTATAAATAATTTTATTTGTTTATATTAGATACTCATTCAGAAATAGTTTATTGTTATTATACTCCTATATTACAAATAGGTTATATAAAAACGTCACATATGTAAGGTGGAGGGGCCCCACAATAGTTTACTAAGTTACTCGAGCATTTTAGTTAGTTGAAACTAAGTATAAGGAGTAGCTAGGATATAAACAAAAAGTTTAAAGGACTTATTTTAAAAAATATCCTAATTGACAAAGATAAATCAAATAGACCGAGTAAATTTTATGAAAATATATTCTAAAAAAAAGGCAATAGTCGTAGTATTCCACATCTTCTTAATATCTCTAGGGGAGAAAAAACTGAATCCTTGCGAATTCCTTCTCAAAGGAAGTCATTGCTGACCTAATCTCCTCTTCTTCCTCTTCCTCCTCTTCTGAAAGTAATTTTCAATCTTTCAATACTAATTTATTCAGTTGCTCAAAGATGACGTTCTTAGAGTGTTCAAAATTCTAAAATTTCATTCTTCTCCAGGCCCTGACGGAGTAACCATTCAGATATTAAACTTGGCTGATTTCTTTGATATCCTTTACGCTGTTTTCAAATGTTAATATTTTTCCAGATGAATAGCAAATGGTGAATGGCGAATGGCCCTATATTCAAAAGTGGTTCCAGAAGCGATTCCCTCAACTACCAGCTTATAATCCTGTATAATCTGCAAACTCATGTAACGGTTATTTTTCTAGTACATAAGTAATACACTTAATTCATCTGGTTTCTTTCGCCAGGAGCCATACGGCTTTCGCAAAGGGTTTTTATGCATACGAGACGGCTCTTACCCGTTCCTCTCTCTAACTATAGCTAACGCCTTAGATGGTAGACTTGGGTTTCAAGCTATATTTTTAGATTTCGCAAAAGCTTTGACATCGTTTCTCATCCAAGTTCAATGAATAAACTTAGAAATCTCTAGATCTTAAAGTGGTTTCTTGGGTTGAGTCATTTTTGATTAAAAGGCGTATACTGGTTTCCGTTAGATATTTTTCATCCCATTTAGTTTCCGTGCTATCCGGAGTACCTCAAGGTAGTTTCTTAGCCCTATCGTATTTCTTATTTTTATAAATGACCTACCTGCCTCTGTTATATAACTCACGTAACTTTTGCAGATGTTAGTGCCATATTTAAGATAATTAGGAATAATTCAGATTTTAAAGAGTGCAAAAAGTTCATGATGCAGTTGTCTGATGGGTTAATCAAAATGGCGTGAAATTAAATTAGAACAAGTGGACTTAAATATAGTTTAGTTTTATCTATAATAGCTTTAATTATCAACTATCTGGCAAACACTGTCGAAATTCTCTACCACGAAGCATCTTGAAATTACCCTGTAATCTAATATCTATTAGGGAACTCATATTGGTAAAAGGCTAAGTGTAGTAAAAAAGGCTCACAGACAAATGATGTCCATCTAAATTAATTATAAGTCTTAATTGGTGGCTAATAACTAAACGGCGTTTTGAATTCAGATTAACTAATGTAATAAGACTGACGAATGAACCTGCCGGGTATGATTTTAGCTCCCAACTTCTAAGCCTTGTAATGAGCATTCTTCTAAGATAAAATCGAAACATTGGGGTTTATGGTTTTTTCCCAGAACAATTCGCCACTTAGATGCTCTTCTTGAGTCAGTAATTGACCCTTTTTCGTGTTCTAGGGTTATTTCTAAGCGAAGGCTACGAGTTGTTAAACATTATTTTTTCTCCGCCTACTAAACTTAACAGTATCAGCAGAGCTAATTCGTAAATATTGTAATTAATTAATAACAATAAAATTAAAAAACAAATTATTTTCCGAAATATTTTATATATAGAACAACCTAAAGTACACTTTTGAAGACCGAATATTTTATAAGAACAACAAGACTGATATAAAAGGTAAATTACTTAACATTTTGGCTCTGCGTTTTCAATTGACAATAGAAATATTTAAAACAATGAAAGAAAATATTACAAAATACATAGGTAGTGTGTTACTTTTTATTATCTTTTATAACTGTACAATATTTTTATCCTAAGACTTAAATAACACCTAATACATTTTATACATAAATCCTGCTTAAATAATTGATTCACATTTTTACATATTTAAAACTATGGTTTTATATACAGGCTTTGGAAAAAAACATATTTAATACATTTTCATAAGTAAACGTGTTATGTATTCAATATTTTGTTGGAGTACCGTATAAAAATAAAATAAAATATTAAAGTTTGGCGACCGGTTTCGGCCTTACTTCGAAAAAACTATTTTTTTTTAAAAATTTTATTCCCTTTTTAATATCTTCACACGCAAAAATTATAACGCAAGTATTTTTTTTATAATGTGCATGAAACACAATTATCGCAAAAATATTTGTAAAAAGTACATAACTACTATAAAATTAATCGGAAAAAATGTGACTTAAAAAAGACTTATAGGAAATATGCACTGACCTAATAACTCTCTCTGCCTGATTAAACGGAAATATGTTTAGTTTGGATTTGAGAAAATATTAAATAATATCCTAAGCTACAAATGAAATTTCCTAATTAACCTATATATTTTTTCATTTGGCTTTACGTCTTCAAAAACGTGCAGATAAACTATATTTTGTATAACTTCATAAAAACAATCTCACTAAACTACTTTTTACACACACTGTTGATTTTGGGAATTAGTATACGATTATTAACAACGTAAGTTAGTTAAATTTCTAACGAACACATTTCAAAATACTTTTTTAACCGATATATTTCGATATGTTTATTCTTTTTTTTTAAATCTCGTGCAGTAAAGAAAAAAATAGCATAATTTAATTACAAGATGTTAATAACTTAGACGGCTTTACAATTAATTAAAGTTTCTGAAACCGGTTGCCAAAATAAATTAACATCTTACATTAGAAACATAATATTAACAAATTTCAGGTGTTTTCTATAAATCTATTGTCAAAACCAAAATTACATTAATTACTTCTAATGTATTTTTTTTATCGAATAATGATAGAACATGTAATATTTTGATTACTTTATTTACATATTATTGACAGAATATTAATTTTCTTATTACATATTTACAAAAAATACAAAATATGGTATTTAAGCTATGCTGCATGAAATAAAAGGTAAAAGCATTACTAAAACTTATACCCTAAAGCCACATTATTAGTTCATTAAAACTAACCAAATTTAGATCAGTATTTTCGAATAGAACATTGTCAAAATTAATTTACGTAAAAAAAATATTTTTACATGAATTGGTTGACATCTGTAAAACATTGAGAACATTTTAGAACACATACCCTCGTAAGTTTATTTTATTCGTGTACTAAAAAAAAGTATTTTTTCCAAAATTAAGTTGTCAATATGCATCATTTCTAACACATGAATGTTGCAAATCCTATTTATTTTTTTGTGCGACTTGAACATAAATATTTTCTTTATTTATGTTATTTTAATAAGCATTCATTCTTTTCGCAAATAGAAAGAAGTAATAAAAATTTAAAACAATTTTAATACAAGTACTTGGTATAAAGTACTTTTATCAAATATATTTAAAAACACAAACGTGTAACGCGCAAAATTTAAATTATTAGTACCTGTTAGGGATATACATTTTACCTACACGTATTTTGATGTGGACCTGTTTTCCTATAACAATTAATATGTAACAATAATTGTCAGAAATCTGAAAATATTTGTAGTTCAAAACACTTGAAAACACTGAAACTTGTATAATTCGCATTGATAAATGAGCACATGGTAAATACCGAAACACACAAGAGAGAATTAATTAAATCGAATTAATTAAATCAAAAGAATTAATAGAAATCAGGAATTTAATCTGAACAGTAATTTATACTCGTTAAATTGAACGAGTATTATTAAATCATAAGGCAGATTTGTTTTCTGAAGCGTTGAACGAGTTTTATGAATTTATGAAAAAGACGAAGTTCAGCTTCAAAACATGTACGAAGCTCGCTTTTTTGCCTTCGGAATACACACACTTTTAATGATATAACCAGGTATGCTAAATTCTGACGATATTCAATATTTTTTATGAAGCATACTCTTAACAAATTACTAATAAATACAACAAATATTTCCCTGGACTATAATAAAATATTCAGATATGTACTACGTACAGTTTATTACCTCAAGAATGATGAATTTCGCAGTCATGTTACTATTCAAAATAATTCCTCATTATTTGAAACCTAATAGAGTACCAGTTGGTTAGGAATCAAGTGACCACTTGGTTAGGAATCAAGTGACCAGTTGGTTAGGAATCTATGAATTGAAGTGTTTAGAATGAAGTGTTGAATTAATTTAAATTGAATTTTGAATTTGAAAACATATTGGCTTCCATAAAATTATGAACTTAGAAGCACGTTGTTTAAATTCCGTTTTACTGGTTTATTATGTCGTTTTTTAAACTTTAATTTCACAATAAAGTTTAAAAGTAAGAATAGTACACGACGCCATTAGGCATTTTTTTGCGATTTAAAGGATAGAACGACAATGAAAAAACATGAACGGAGTTCTTTAGGATGGCATTCATGGAACTAATAAAAATATCTTTCCTAAAAATACCACAATAAAACCAATATTTATTAATCCTAAAAAAGGCTCATTGCAAAAAAAATAGACAAAAAAAACTCATTGAACCGTAAACCAGCCAAAAATGGACAGATTTTACAAAAGTTGTACTATTGTAAAAATAAATTTTATCTAATACGAATACTGTAAGATTTGTTTCCTAGATTAGAGTTAAAACATTCAATTTAAGCTTGCACATAATTTACTTCCTGTTGATGAGTTTTTTTTGTTGTGTAAACTTTAAATTTGCGTAAACGTTGTGTTGTTTTTTTTCCGATATTCAAATTCGACATTCAATCGTTTTTGAAATGTTAAATTTTATCATAAGATTACTTCTTAGTTTACTGTCCTAAATATAAAATATATATGATATTATAGGAATTCTTTTAGCATAAAAGGTGTATAAACCCAATCAGTAAAAACGTGAGATCATTGGAGTCATTCGTATTGATATTTTAAGATTAAACAACATTTGAGAAGTTAAGGGAGAATAAAATATTCTGCAAATAGGTATGTTTGAAAAGTTTCAATTCTCTAAGCTTGCCATCCGATTTGCAAAATCAAACGTTTGCTTTTGATAATGTGTTTTAAATACACCATGAATTTAAGTTGTTTTCTCGACTTGTTCAAGTATTTCCGGTAAACAGTTATAAGCAACCATTCCAACACACCCGGCCGTATCCTTCTTGGTGACGATGGCCACAATTTCCTCGTCGCCATTGAACGCCGTGTCGGATAACTCTGCAAAGACATCGTCAGCTTTCGTGCAGTCAACCTTTCTGTCACTATTAGAGTCTTCCATTACACTATACAGATTTTCAGTTTTGTTGAACAATTGTCAGGAAGCCATATAGTAGGGGTCGGCAACGTTTGCCTCGTCGTTCACAGCGTTACCTTTCTGCGTCCATTCCTTCTGTTTGTGTTTTATCCTATGAATTATCTCCTCATGTATGACGCTGAAACACATCGCTGTCAACGCCAAACCAGTCATTATGTACACAGAGCAGAACCATATCGTAGTATTACTAACCGTATGCTGACTAACACCATTGACCGTTGATATTCTTGTACCCGGTAAAATATTTCCAAACCCTATTGTACTCAGAGACATAAAACAAAAGTAGAAACCATCCAACGGTTGAATTCCGTCGATTTCAAATAGAACTATTGTACCGATAAGTATGTAAATGAATATCGCACAAAGGCATAGTAGCACTGGTGCCAGGATGCTCAGACCCTGTATGGAGAGCTTCGAGTCTGTATCGGGCCAGCTGATTGTATCCGATTCCTTAGCGGAGCTGGCGTTTTGACTGCATTTTGCTGTGGTCGTTTGGCTCTTGTCGTTCTCTATGCTGACAACGTAGCACGGATCGCTCTTGGACGAGGTTTCCGCCCTCTGGCTGGCCATTTCCTCGTGTTGCCGCTTCAGCTTCATCCTCCTCTCCTTCTCTGCCATTCTCTTCTCGTCGTAGCAGCAGTAGCCGCAGTTGGAGCAGAGGCAACAGCACAGCGCCCTCGAGAACACGCTCCTCGCCAGCTTGGATAGAAGCGAACCGATGCTCGATAGGTACAGCAGTGTGAGCGGGATGCCGAACAAAGCATACCCTATCGTTACTGCTTTACCGAGAGCGGTTTTTGGCGCGATGCTTCCGTAACCTGGAACAAAGAAAAAATGAAATTGTTTCAAACAAAATTCTTTTAAATTTAACATTTTCATTATAACTATGAACACACTAGCAATGTGTATTTTTCCAGGTAAAATGACAACCTCTTTTTCGTAGGATATCAAACATATGACGCCTGAAACTATTTGGCTTTTTTGAGATAATACATATTCCCCCACACCTCTAACCCAATGCACCTCACCTCACTCCCTAATCTTTCATCACCATATTTTAACTTTGACTTTCACAAAATTCATAAACGAAATTCTGTGTATTTTTTTACTGACCTAAAAAATATTCCTATTAGCATATTCTGTCGTTTTTAATATGTTTATTTTTGAAATCTACATATTTTTATTGAGGTTGGTTTCTCTATTTATTTTCTGTATCAAATGTTAAAATCAATTTTTCCCCATTTTCCGTCTAACCGATTTTAGCCGGTATTTTTGATATTAATATTATGTTATATCAAATTTAGGTTAACCCGCCTTCTTTTCTTCACAGGTTTCGATTTTAGATCGTTAGAAAGATCTACCAATATTAATACATATTTGTAAAGCCCTAGCAATAGTACAAGCATTGCTTGAGAGCTGTAGAAATATTTGTACATTGTACACCTGTACATATTTGTACATATCTGTATCTGTGTATATCTGTTAAAAATCCTAATTTTGCTAATTTTGCTTGAAAGCCGTATCAATAATATTTGCACATATTATTTGTTAAAAGCACTAGTAATACTAAAAAGTTTGCTTGAAAGCTATAGCAATATATTTACATATCTGTTGAAAGCTAAAGCAATATAGGTATCTATCTAATGACTTAAAA
This sequence comes from Neomicropteryx cornuta, assembly GCA_020383195.1. Taxonomy (NCBI): domain Eukaryota; kingdom Metazoa; phylum Arthropoda; class Insecta; order Lepidoptera; family Micropterigidae; genus Neomicropteryx; species Neomicropteryx cornuta. The sequence goes on along the minus strand of JAHKQU010000026.1, from coordinate 10,805,614 downwards.
TTTTATCAAAACATATATTTAACAAATGGTCTAACTTTCCTTATTAGATTGTTATGAATTAGAGAGTTAGCCGAATAAATGGTCTTACTTTCCATATTAGACTGTTTTCTACCTCGGTTTACGACTCTAAAGAGACCCTCGCAAAGCAGCCGTTCCGTATAATCATGTACTTTTGTATCAAGTAAATTTGAAAAACACTTTTTCTTTACAATATTCGCCTGTTGTGGTATTTTACCGAATTTTATTTAAATAAAATGTAAACGGAAAACCGGTTTTATAAATAATATAGGTGAGAGAATGTAAGAAAATGTAAGATTTTTTTCCGATGACCTATGTCATATAGAATTATTTTAGGACCTACTCAACTAACCCAAATGTGCTTGTGTGTCAGGGGAGATGGTAGTAATGAAGCGTTAAAAATGGTCAATTGCGGATTCGAATCCGCAACCGCCGGGTTAATAATCAAGCACCGCAACCACTAAACTACCGCGATCTGTGCAACTGTACACGTAAAAAGCACATTTATTTTACACTTCGTGATGTTTTCAGAATAGCACGTCGCCGGCTGACCTGATTTTACCGTACTTTCGTCGTTTTTTTTGTGCTGATTTCCGGACAATACGGCAATTGCCGTAGCATCGAAAGAGTCCAGCGTTTATTCTACGCGCATTGACCTATCGATATTTTCGATATGAGTTAGATTCGTAAATTGTACGAATCTAACTCGTATGTGGTTGAAACCGTTTCGATCAATGCACGCGTCGTCACATTGTACCCGTCATTATAACGTTTTTAAAATATCTATATACTCTACAATTAACGCTCTATACCACGGTTACAAAATTATTATAATCATACTATCAACTGCTTCCATAAATTGACTCTGAATACATCGCAATTTAAAGTGTTTAGCAATAATTAATTGTGTAAAAAATAAACATAACAAATTAATTTTCTAATGTCCTGGAAATAGATATGTAAATATATATATCGTGTCCCAAGACCATTTCTGATAAAAAAAATCAGTTAATTGGCCCTGAGATTTCTAATGTTATTTGTTAAGATGCTGTATAAAAATCATCGTGGTTATCGAGAAAAAAATGTTAACTTTACTTGAAAATAGTACAAGGATCATGTCTTTGTTGTGAGCGCTCAACTTTAGCGCTGGCCGAATTTACAAGATCTGTTAAAACATATAAAAAAAATGTGAGTGATTTTGGATTGGTGTGGGGGGAGTTTATCCAATCCCCTCTCCCCCTTAAGTCTTCCTGTATATGTATTATATTTATAAATATTTTAAAAAAATGGTATTGTAATATATTTTTTTAGTATAAACCTATTTTTAGTTTACATAGGTTTTATTGTAGGCACATGTATTTTTTTTATGTTACCGTATAAAACTGTTAGTTTTTCCAATAAAGACAAATAAAAATACACATAAGTGTCCTCTGTATTATTATAACGAATTTTCAGGGAAGTTCCAAAGATATACATTTTTTGAACGGAACCAAATTATTATAAATCCTTTGTAGAATGATTACACGTTTTACTTGTGAGGTCATCAAATGTAGTATATACTATGCTACAGTACAGTCCAGTTACTTCAGAGTAACAATAAATGACTGGTGTTTAATTTGTCTATTTATTTATTTATTTATCGTTTATTCGGAAAACCAAGAGTATAATTGAAAAAATGGTACATACAATTGTTTGTAAAATTAACCGATGACAGGTTTTCGCAAAAGTACAGAATACAAGTACAGAGTACAGTCTATATTATATTAATTTAATTCCTTGTTCAGTGTTATTATATAATTTATTATTGTAACTTCTTATTGTACCATAATGAATAAATAAATAAATATGGAGCGATGCAGATCCTCGTAATTTTCCCGAAACAATGACTAAGGCACTCCTCTCGTACAAAGGACTCCTCGTAAAAGTTTAAGGAGAAATTTCAGCTTTTCGTTACTGCGAGTATAATTAAGCTTGCCGGTTTGTTTACAGAAACGATATTTAATAATTATAGTATTACAATCTTTCCACGGAGATTAACCGAGCATATTATTACAGAAAATCAGAATTCACGGCGTGGACATAATTAAAACATCGGAATGGGTAATAACTTTGACTCTTGACTGGCTTTTACAACGCCAATGTTTATTTAATTACTTGTGGTCGATCAGTGGTTTAAATTCGACCGTAATTCATTAAACTTTAAAATTTGAGCATTAGTGAGGTTCTTATACCTCTATAATATGGTGAGTTTACCTCTATAATCATTGCAAATATTTTTTTTTATTTTGTTTTATTACATCAGCTGTGAGCGTGTACAAACACTTTATTAGGGTGTGTTGTTTGCCTTAATACCCTGCAATACCCATGGAATTTAAAACTTTAGAAACAGTTAAAAAAAAAAACGCAATTACAGCTTATGCTTAACATAATGCACTATATTGACATTGATAGACAATTGAAAACGAAACATTTGAAATCTCACAAAATTCACAGCTCGAAACCCATTCGGTCCATCGGCTGTTAGTAGTATGAACGTTTTATTTTATTAGATTTAATGTACGCATGTAACGCATGTTATAGATGAATTTCTGCTTCCAGCACTCCATATAAACTTTAACTATGCCAAATTTCACACTTATCAAAGGCGAAAAGGGGGAGGCAAAGGGGGGGGGGGGGTATTCACGTATTAATAATACTAAAAACATACACCTTGGTGGTCTTCACTGCGACATTAAGTCTCGCATGTATACGCTTAGATACTTTTAATTAAAAAAAAACTGCACTCATAACTTAATGTAAAGTAGACCTTTCACCGTAATCAGTCCTTGGAAGAAAGCAACTGAGGAAAGTCATATTTGCTGAGGAGAGCCATTCGCCGTGGCAGCAGTTAAATTTAAACAGATTTATCCCCCGCTTAAGGCGAGAACTTTAAACTTAAACGCCTCGCGAAGTTTTCGATAATGGCGTCTGGCTGAACGCGAGGAGACCGACTTTGTTTATTTGAATAGTTGACGTTGCTGGAAGCCTTCTAATGAAGAAAGCCACGGTACGACTTGGCACTCTTCAGTCCCTAATGAGGCCTGCTAAAAACTCCACGTGATCATTATTTTATATTAGCAACGTCTGCTTAATGATATATTCTAATTATAATGCGTATGTTGTCGGGGAAGTCATCGAAGGTACTAACAATTGGGCACTTATCAACAGTAATTACAATTGGTCACTTATCAACAGTAATTACTATTGGTCACTTTTCAACAGTAATTGAAATTAGGCACTTATCCGCAGTAATGACGATTGTGATAACTAACAATAATTATGATTAGGCATATATTGGCAGTACTTACAATAATTATAAAGTCATCGAAGGTGCATACCATCATTGGGTACTCATTGATAGTACTTACAATTACTGAAATGTCATCCACAGTTTTTACGATAATTTGACACTCATCGACAGTACCAAACCCAGTGACTTTTTTTTCAAACCGTTCCTACACAGAATACTGTCAAAGATTAATACAGAGTACACAATTATTCATTAACTAGGTAATGTGTTAATAATTTTGGTAATGTGGCATTTAAATTTTATTTTTTATTACATAAGTACATATGGATGTATGAATTACTTCAATATTATAGGTCGTGCAATAATTCTAGATGCAGTTAACTAATCTAAATTGTTTGCCTTAGAGTTAGAGAGGTGCTTGAAGTTTACTGTAGTATTTATTGGTAATAGTAAACTAATTTTATTGAAATATCTGCAATAATCATTTTGCGTACCGAATGCCAACTACTTCCGGTGAAAAATTTAAAAGTCACAGAACTGTAACCAACATACAAAATAATATATGATATTGTCGTAGCTTAGGGGTTAAGGCATTCGAATATTGACCCATAGGTCTAGGGTTCCAATCCTCACACGGTCATACCGTTTTTAACGCTTTATTACCGCCATCTTTCCTGACTCTAGCACAGTCTTTTGGTACGAAATTGCAATGTGTTCCTTTTGATTTTCGCAACGTGCGTTTCCACATGGGATACTTTTTCGATTGTAACTAATGAGCGAAGTATTTATGGCTTTCGAACGGTTCGTATTTCCGCTCGAACGGCTTTCCGGCGAACGTGCGATCAGACAATCAGATTATATACTGCTTTCCACGGTTCCCTCGACAAGTGTCGTTTATCTCGGCGGCACAACAAAAGCCCTGGGCGACACGTCTCGGGAACCAAAGAAGTACAAAGGACACTCGTCTCCGAGTAGCTCTCGAGATGGTATACTTACAAAACTGCGACAAAACAAACACATTTATTTATTAGGGTCGTTCGGGCTGACGAACAAACTGGTTTTTGAAGGTACTCAAACCTTTATCATCATTTACTAATTTACCGTGTTTCTAATTTATCCTGTATTCGTAAGGGTTGTGCTGAAAACCAGCGTTTAATCGTTTAACAAGTAAGGAAGTTGAGCGCAAAAGTTTACCATATTTTTCCTCAGAAATCTTGAACGAAACAAAGACCATCTTTTTATCCTCACTTTTGACATACTCCAGATGCTTTATTTTTAGGTAGATTTCATACGGAAAGCTACCTATTCCAATGGGTAACATGTTATGACTTCCGGAAAATTTCGACATATCTTCGATATCCCCTAGAACCCAAAACCACCCTCAGTATAAAAGTTTATACGAGTATATCTATCTATCTGTTTTACTTTCTTGTGGATACAATAGCTGCCGTAATATTTCACCAATCACTCTCAAATTGATACATACATTTGAGGGCATAAAATCTCACTCAAGTTCGTTAATGGGAAAAATCAGACTCGGGGGGGGTGAGAATGGAAATGAATTGAAAAAGTGAAATTTGGCTATAACTTTCTTAGTATATAAGATATCGAGCTCATTTAAATTTTATATTTCTCCTTAGATAAGGGCCTAAAACTTGTCTAAGAAAACTTTTTTGGTAGCACCAACCATTGTTTCAAAGGGTTTTACAAAATTTGAAAAAGTCAAATCAGTTCAAAATCTTAATTGTATCCCTATAATTTCCCAATAACTTTTGTTTGAAACAATTCTTGATATGAGCAACCCTTACGGTACAGCGAAAAGAGGGATTCAGTATACGCACTCTCGCTGCGCAAGGGCTTGTTGATACAAGTTCGTACAATTGGAGTTTGCCTATCCCCTACTTTGATTCTGTGAAATATAGTTCCGCCTTCCGGCGAGCTGAAAGGGTTTTATATTGTTAAACAAAAAACAAATATACAATTATGTATTTATTCAAGACTAGAAAATATAGTAACGGATATATAGTTTAAAAATAATATTCCTTTCTCTAAAAAAAAGTTACAAAAGTGTCAGATAAATCAAAAACATTTTTTTTTCTAAATCAATAACATTACAAAACTGTAGCAAAAACGAGAAGAGAAAAGCTTTGGTTAGCGAATACAATATAATTTAAAACACAGAAATCGAATTAAAATAAAGATAGGGACATAGAGGTAGAGGAAAGATAAGGGACATAATAACACTTGTAAATACAAAAATAGAATAAAGCAATGTAAACATAAAGATAAAGATATATTAAACTGATCAGAACTATTCTTTGATAATTCTAATAGCCATTTACGACATTGGATTTTAATGAAAATATGTTCGATTTTTGCCTTAGCAATGGCGGTAAATCGTTCCATAATTTGGATGCGGCGAATATAGAAGAAACTTTAAGGTAGACTTCTTAAGTCGAGGAAGGTTTAATAAATACTAAAATCAATTGCGCTAACGCATTTTTAACACATTTGAGGATACTTGAACATTTTTAATATATGTAATAACATGATGCTTAATAAAACAGTGACACTCAGCGTAAAAACGTGAATTACAAAGCCGGCGTAGATTGTATCAAATAGTCGCTATCATGTTCCCAAATCGAATCAGCTCGAAGCGGTGTTTGGGGGTAGGAAACGACCCCTAGAGCCGCGAGGGTCGAATATGACTAAGCTCCTTTACTGACAACGACCCAAATGATGATCATCGAAATGGGACTCTAGATCATACGATAGGCCACGACGGTAGGGTCAGCATGCATCATATTTTATATTTGGGACTCGACAACGGATGAGTGCTGAATGTGTAGACACATGCTATGAATTATATTAAATATGTAGACAATAAAAACACCTACGGACTTCGAGACTGGAATGAATACAGCTCAGCGAAAACAGAATTAAAAAAAACAAGTGTACCGTGACGTCGTTTTATGTGTAAAATATATTTTATAGATACCTGTATCGCTTGATGTAAGTATTTATAAATATTTAGTCGTTTCTCTTAAATATATGTCTGACTATTGTTTTTTATTTTATTTATTTATTACATTCAAATTCAATATATTTCACATGATCGCTTAACCTGCATAGGATCTTAGCTTTTGGTATTTTTTTTCTTTTCGAGTCGCTTGTATTTTTTACAGTAAATTTATAATGTTTATATGTACATATATTAAATATTCCAAAACATATTAATTTAAAATTTTGTAATAATATTGTTGAGAAAAAAAAGCAGAATCAATAGAAAAGTGGAGAAGAGTGGTTCAATTTGAATGAGCTCAAAAAGAAATCTTTTAACCTCCCCTGAGCTTGATTTTTGATTTCATCCCTTGAAGTCATGATATCTTTATTTTTTTTTTAAATCACACGAGGTATGTTAACTTAATTTGTAAGCATGTTATATTTTATGCATGTATAAATAAATTGTATTTTAGTTAAGATTAAGAAACAAGAATGCCTTAGCTGGATCTATTTACATTGTAATTGTATATATTTGATTAATAAAAGTTGCTAATGGCAACGTTAAAATTGAAAGTTCTTTTGGGATTTTATTAAATTATAATTGGGTTAATTACCAGATACGTGCTGGCACCTAGCGGCAGGCGAGAGTAGGTACTTCCAACAATTAGTTAGACTTTCAAACACTTCATATTGACATGAACTGATGAAAATTAATTAATATGCTTTCTTCGAACGACGCCGTTTCACATTTATTTATTTATATCGTCATTTACATTCATTCTTATTATATAACAACAAATAGTGCTTACGCAATAAATAAATTGTTATATATATATTATTGTGATTTGTAATCACAATAATCACATATATATTACATCATTTTAAGTAAATTCTTAGACAAATAAACACTTTGCAAACACATCTGGCAGTATGCGTGATACATATCTTGGAAGATTATATAAGTAATATTTTTTCTCCAAGATACTTTCTTTTTATACGTATGCATTCTCAGCTATTTTTTTTTCTTAATATTTCTTTTCTTGGGCCTCCTATAAAGATGACGAAATTCGGCACACGACGGAATCGCGGCGGTAGTGTCGCCAAGGAATAAAATATTCCTTGGCGACACATATTCCTTCAAGTGTCTTATTTATTTTCGCCGAACGCCGCGCCGCAGGTAATGTGGTTACCCTACTCGAACGGTATTTTATATCTATACCGCTTTTGTTTTTGTCTAAGAAAAAAGATGTATATAGGCATTTTACGACCATAAAAATAGATACCCAGCTGTTCTCAAATATTTTAAATTATTATTACAATGTTTTACAATACGGTAATAGAATAATAACATAAAAATAAATAGGAATTCCAAAAATCCCTTTTTCAAAATAGATTTATTATAAGTTCCTTTATGATATAATAGAAAAGATCAACATTAGATAATAAATATTAAAGGTCATGATATAATTCAGTGATATGCAATTAAATATGATCTACTCTCTCGTGTGGCTGAATGGCACAACCATTTTCATTTACTGGGCTGCAATTTAAAGTATACCCCTAATACTCTGCGTCGTGGTTGTTGTAGCACCTACAAATATGTCCTAAAAAAAACTAGCTTATCTGACAGATATCTAAGTGGTTTTTAAGGCCACCAACAGAGTTACAATTAATAAACAATGGATTAGTTTTGTTCATCACCTTAATAGCACAATGTGCTGTTCCAAGGAGACGGCAATCATTTGTAAAAGTAGTTTAAAATTTGACGCAAGCTACGGGACTTCTTAATATACCTATAAATATATAATATAAATAAAGTAAATAACCTATAGATCAATATTTATAAGGAAATTTAAAAAAAAAACAACAAAAAATTAATAAACTTTTCTAAATTTTCAATATTGTCAAAGATTGTGTCATTTATCTTTTTAGGTGATTTGCCGCTATTAAAAACGATCATGAATGATGTCAAATACCTTTACAACTTAATTATATCAATAATACGCACACTAATCATGTGCATAATTTTAAATATCTATTGATTTTATCCACTTCATGCGTAAGTCACTCATAAACTCATCTCATCTCACTATAATCTTTCATCTTAACCACATATTCATTATTTTTTACTTGTGTTAAAATATCTTCCTTTTCTTATTACATCTAATTAGATGGCTTTAATATTTGACAATATTTTAAACTAAGGAGGATAGATGAGAGTCAAAAATGCATTATTATATAACTCAGCACCGGGTTTAAACCGACATCCTGCGCTCTCAAGTACAGGACCTCTTTAGTACCTTTAGAAATATTCTGCTATCTTACGCTTTATCAAAAAAGCATTCAACTTTTCAATATTGCCAAAGATTGTGTCAATTTCTTTTTAGTTGATTTGCCACTATTAAAAAAACAATGATTAAATATAAGTCAAATACCTTCACAACTCAATTATACAATTATATAAGGAAATATAAATATATTTAAATACAATAGAAATACAAACTATTTCATACGAGAAAGCCTCTTATATTATTTACGTCTGTTTGAATAGCAATTTTCTGTCTTAAACATAAAACGTTAATACGATTATAAATGATATGAATTTATACACGAAATAAAAATGTTATATTCTTATTTTTACTTTATAAATTGTTTTTGAGCTAATGCACATGCCAAAAGTAAATGTGTTAAAAAGAATAATGTATCATGTAGGATCCCGGAAGATTGACATTTTCTGTTAGATACAACTGACCTTTTATCTTGCCTACGAAGGGTTCGCGATGTCATAAACGCGCCACTAAAGAATATTCCATTTCATCTTATTGATATTCACATTTCTTTTATTCGGACATTCTCGCCCATATTCGTATATTATATATTTACAGGGCTGTTTTTAAATTTAGGGCACTCCTTTTAGGAGGTTGATCTATATCGAAAACTAAACCGATTTCGCGTTAACAATAAAAATATATTATAAAAAACTTTCAGTCACTGACCGTTCGTGCGCCATGGGTTTGTGCCGGCAGCCACAATATTCCAGTAACAAATCTAGTGGCGCGCGAAAATGCTTAATAGACGATTCGCACACTTTAAAAATACAATAGAAATTTAATGTTTGATTGTTGATATAGACCAACTTATAAGTAATTGTGATTTGTAATAAACCAATCACGTTTAGGGCGGGCTGATATTTGATAAACATTTTTTTAAGTTGATAAACTTCTAACATCCGTGGCTGTGCGTGAATAGTGACTTGGGTCATCAAAAAGAATGAGCGGAGATTCGCGTCGACCTAATCCTCCCATAAGGGAGCATGTGTGCAAACGTGCATATGCTGTACGCCCGGGACATCAAATAAAACATGGCACCCGGGAACTTAAGCTCGGAAAGCTGGACAACTAATTCATGGAGAAAATAACAAAAAAAAAAGAAAAAATAAACAGCTTGTTACGAAGCCGAATAAAATTAAATTAACTGTTAAAAGGCATCACAAGTCCGTGAATGTTTGCACCGAGTCCCTGTTTTTTTTTAATTATTTACAGAATTGTTCTTAATTATAATATAAATATTTTTTTTAGTTAAATCATCAATACTAACATTGGTTACAGGCAACAAGTTATAACATAGTAATAAATAAATACGTGAGCGTTTAGTACCGTTACAACGTCTGTTGTATATATATATATGTATAAAAAAATATTTTAAATGTCAATAATAATCCAAAGACCAAGAAAAATAGAGTAGGCCAAATTGAGACAAACAGTTAACTATTGTTTATAATCAGACTATTTGGCATATTTGTAATTTTTACGAAATGTTTTTTTTTTAAGGAAAATAAATTGAACATTATTTAAGTATTACACCGTATTCCTATTAACACAAAGAAGTCACATCCCTAGATGTTTTCATTTGTAATGGTCCAATCTTCCCGGTTACACAAAGCAAGGACGAAACGTACGTAAGTATAAGCATTGTGTCTCTGGATATATAAAGAAGGCTTACAATTTTATTGCAATCTTAAGTCGGCCCTTTGGCCTTTAGGCCGCGGTCGCATGGCAATTGTGTATAAGTCCGAGTAATTTATTCTGAGGAACAATTAAATAACGAACATTAATTCCGAGTGTAATGAAAGCAACGATAAAATATTTAAACCTTAAAATACAATCACTCTATCCGTTTAGTAGGGACATCTTGCGGAGAGTAGAGAAGTTAGGTTAAGCAGGCAAGTACCATCTTGCGGCGAGCGCCGGATTTACAAAAAACGTCAATTATGCTTGGTTATACAATGCCATGTTGTAGCGAGTAGCAGAACAAGAGCATCTTCTGAAAAAGTTCTGCTGCGTGATTGTATTATTTACTAATACAAATTTTACAATTACTATGACGGGCCGGTGTTGGTAGTTTGCAGACCCTGGTCTAAAGCATCGTGCGTGGTAGATGAGCGGTCGGCCTCACGGGTATTAGGTTCAAAAGCAATGTGACCGTATCCCAAAAATCCACGGCGAGGCGACAGCTTAAGGCAACATTACACGTTCGCAAAACTTAAGCCAGGCTTACTTCGGACCTGCCCTAATCTCGGCGCGTGTAATGAGAACACCACGCCAAGAGAACAATTTTGCTTAGAGTAATATCTCGACGATACGTGTAGGGAGTAGAAGGCGTCTCGGCGCAATGTATTCTCAAACTGTGGGTCTTTTTAATTATTAAAAAATAAACTAATAAATTTCTACTAGAGGGAAAATGAAAAAAAGCCGCAAGACTATAAATAACTCCTTATTAAAACTCCTCCAAATTGTTTGATTCACCTGAGAAAAAGCCATGATAATGGTGTGATCGATAAACACTGATAAACATAACGAAATATTCAGTAGTATCATACATTGTTTTGGCTACTGAATTTTAGTAGGGCCAACCGAAGTATATTGCGGTGTATTAATCGTAGATAAACAATTCAAATAAAAAAATGTGTATTTACTGTTTTGCTACATTACAATACTGTTATTTTACGTCAACCAAAACATTAGTAGTAAACTCGTAAACACACCTCGCATTTATTGCCTATTCCACCATTTTGTTTCTCTACCGAACAGTTCGGTAGCGTTTATAAAGCAGTTTGTTTATGTGTTACGGATTGAGTAAGGCATACCAAATGTTGGTTGAGCCTACTGAAAACTTTAGTAATAGTCAAATATTCAAATAGTTTCATATTAAAGTTTGGTTTATGATAAGTTTTTTTGAATGCCACTAGGTAAATATTAAATATATCAATTTCTGGATATTTTATATTTAAGGTTGTACACATTCTATAAATGGGTTTATTTTGCCCATAATTGGTTCTACGACATGGGATGTCTGGTCACACGTTACAAGACTTCTACAGAAATTTCTTGCAGAGCGTACAGATTTTTTACCTCAATGTAATTATAGTTCTTTTGTAGCATTATTAAGAACATCAAACTAAGTTCTCTACAAAACAATCCTTCATTTACGATTAAGGAGAAAATAATAAGGTCATAATAAATTAGAAATACAAAATTTAACTGATAAAAAGCGAAATGAAACTATATACATATAAAGTAAAAAATTAAAAAAAAAATTCATTATAGTTTAGGCATAATAGCATATATTTTTTTGAGATGGCATGTCCTCTTGAGTTGTAATGCAAAGTTATCTGAAAAATCTAAATTACTTGTCTCTTGTCAGAGGTAACTAATTCGAACCCAGTCGCTTTTAAACTGTTAATACCAATTTATTCCGTTTCTTAGTCTAATTCTTCTCTAGACCCTGGTGTATTAACCATCCAGCTAGATCTCGCATCTAAATTTTCATTCAATCTGTCATTCGATGATCATATAACGGTTTTTCAGGATTTTCAGTAGATTAATACAAATATTATATAGTTAAATCTTATAATTCATAGTGGTAGACCAAGGATATAATAAAAATATATAGTCATTAGTATGTTTACATGTAAATAATAAATAAGTTTCAAGGATAAAAGAAATGATTGAAACCCCTCACTAGTGAAGTTAATTTAATATATATATTTTGTTGTTAAAAGTAATTTAATATTATAAGGGAGGTATTTCCAACTAACAAACTGCACGAAAATTCAATAGAGGTTTTTGTAAGTACAATTTCAAATTATTGTGAAAAAAAATAACTGCAACGGAGGATGTAAATCTCTCGTTAACGTGGTAAGGATAAGGCGAGGATAGAGATAGAGTTCAGATCAGGGTCACCAAGTAGTTGGTTGAGTTTCATATACTTATCCTAACCAATTTCTGACTCAGTAGGAGTGCAAATAGAAAATTATAAATGACCTGTAATAGCTTCGACTCGATACAAAGTCAAATTTGACTACATAGGAAGGTGTTTATTCCGGGAGCGCGGTGAATAAACCGTGAGAATGGAATTTATAACTCGTCTTAGACTTTCAATTAGGAATTTGCAAATTTAATAAGTCTAGTTGCATTTGACGTCAATAGAAAACTTCTACTTAAACCGGGCATGAGAACTGAATATCTGGCAATTTCGCAGGTGTGCAAAATTCTTACGTAAGCAACGCTTGACGGCGGCATATAATTATAAAAAATGGGTCTGTGAGTACAACGGTCGGTATATTAATATTTCCGATACAAATACCGCGTGTGGCATGCACATTAATTGCTTCGTATGGTCGTCTTTATAACGCGAAAGTTTGAGATCAATTTGCGGGTGTAAAACACGGCCGTGGCCCGAGAGCCGTGCGTTCGTACCTACATAGGTACTACATAATTCCGGAGCGGTTCTCCAGCATCCAGCATCCATTCGCGTCGAGAGCCGCAGCCGGGCTGAATGTATGAAATTCTTTTAAGCGGAATTACTCGGTGGTAGATGCGGTTGCAGATCGCGCTAAGATTGTGTGCCTTGGGGGGAGAAATAATAACATTACCAATTTTCATATAAACGAGAGTTTACTGTGGAGTTTGCAGGAGAACAAGTATTAGAATTAGTACAAGAATTAGTGTTTGTGACAAAAATTGACACAAAAATCTCAGCAGACTAAATTCACAAAATATTTGACTTTTAAAAATACAACAATTTAAGCAAAACCTCTTAGAAACTGCACAAAATATGTTCCAGGATTGAACAGCATATTCCAGGTGAATATGCTGTTCAAATACCGAGTTCACGTATTTTGTTTACTTGTGGTAGGATTGTATTATTCAGTTGGAAATCCAATTTAATACATTTTTTGTTGTTTTTGAATATTGTTTGTGAATAAAAATAAATCAAAATACAGCAGCACTTGTCTATGTTGAGGTGAAGTCGTTGCGCTCACATTATTTCTCTAGTCTTAACAAGTCTTGCATCTTTAAACAATAATTTTTATTACGAATTAGCTCGAATAGTTTAAGGTCGTGATAGAGGTTAACAGGACTGAAAGCATGAAATGATATAATTTATTTATATATAAAGAAACAAAAAAGGTCCAAGAATGGAACCTTGTGGGACACCTGACATTTGATGATCACAGTCTGAGGGGCGTGCCGCCATCTAGTGAAGAGTACTTCCCCATACAGTGAGACCAACAAAAACTACTATATTGAGATGAGGTGTCGAAGAATATGCTTTCTTCGTTGGAATATTGTACCTAGCGTATGATACAAGCGCGCTATCAGAGATTAACAATAGTATCGACGCTCGATTTCACGTGCGTTTAATTTTTTTATCGATTTTAAAAATAGGAGGTTTACTTATCAATTCGTGGGACGATTTCGAAAATTATTTTTACATACGATAGGGAATATCATAAGTATGGTCTTAAATTAATTTCGCAAATCTACGTCTAGTGTAATAAATATTGATAAATCAAATTAAAAAGTATGTTTACCGTTCAAAATATTTCCATCCCGATGTAATGTAATATCATCTGCATACTTTTTAGGTTGTGTGTATTTTTCGTATATTTTTTTATTTTGAAGTCGGTTTTATGATTTTAAACTAATTTATGTCGTTTTGAACAATGTGATTTTATTCTGCACGATTTTTTAAGTGATCGCTGTGGTATATGGTGTCTACGATCTATTTTTTGTTTTTCTTGTTTCGATTTATGTTCACTTTATTTTTAGGAAAAATACCTATTCCGACATAGGTATAATTGTGTGTGATTTTTCGTAACTCTTGGTTCTTGGTTCTAGCTCGTAGCAAATAATAGCTCGTTGGTTGGTTGAGAGGAAATCGCGGGTTTGTCACAGCAGATTATTTAAAATAAAAATCTAAAAGCTAATGAAATATTTAATACATAAAGACACTCACCAATTGTCGTCAAAACTGTCAACGAGTAAAAAAAAGCCATCGCCAAACTCCATTCAAAGTCCTCCGGCGGCGTCATCAGATCAGCCGGTCCCACCAGATCACCGAGGGCCATTTCCTGGTACGGAACCCCGTACTGCGCCGCCATTTCCGAGGTCACCCTCTGCACGAGCTCATCCTGAAACTTCGAAATCTCAATAGCGGCCAGTCTGGTCCAGTTCTCTCTGTATAGAATATTCAGAGAGACAGTGATCTCCCATATGTTAGCTACAGTTTTTTCTCTAGCCTCTGTGTATGGGTTGACTACAGACACATCCGTGCTGTTATCAGCACCTATCCGTCTGTTCTTGCGATACACGTACGGTTTACTTCTATCTGGTAACGTCCTGGGTTCCTCGCCCCCTTCGATGGCCAGAAATATGAAAGAACCCAGGAAGGTGTACGCTAGAAGTAGGGAGAATATGCCTATGTTAGTGAGGAAACCAACGATGTATTGCTTTCGCCTGTGCCTCGTGGTTTTGAAACAGAAGCAGCAGACTTTGTTTTGCTTGCTGCTGGCACTGCTGGAGTTCCTGGGTCGTCTGGTGACATCCTCGCCGCCGTAGCCAAGGATGGCGGTGCCATTCGTCGTGGGCTTCGGCAGGGAATATTTGTCCGCGGACGTTACTGGCTCCATCTCTTGGGATGTTTCATTTCAGTTTAATATATAGTGGGTGGATTGTTCAGATGACGATGATTGACGTGTCTCTCCATCTGTAACAAAATAATGAATCTTATGAACACGAACTCAGTACGATCGTAACATTGGCTTCAAGCCCTGCGGGAGGACTTGACAGCAGATTTAGTGCCCAGACGTCTCGCTATAAAACTAAGGATGGGTTCCTTCGCTACCCACTTTTATGGTCTTTAAGCTCTCCTTAGCGGCGCTTGATCTTTGATATAATAAAAGGGTAAATAATATATATAACATTAATATAATAATATGTGTAGTCTATATATGTCATTGCAATTG
Organism: Neomicropteryx cornuta; assembly: GCA_020383195.1. Classification (NCBI taxonomy): domain Eukaryota; kingdom Metazoa; phylum Arthropoda; class Insecta; order Lepidoptera; family Micropterigidae; genus Neomicropteryx; species Neomicropteryx cornuta. The sequence goes on along the minus strand of JAHKQU010000026.1, from coordinate 10,789,994 downwards.
CAAGTACATATATTGTCTAAAGTTAATCTATTAATTGGAGCGTAGCGAGCGAAGCTCCCATGTGGTGACTCAAATGTCACTCTGTTCACGGACTAAGGCTCTAGAACTACAAGACCTATTTTGATAATTATTTTTTTAAAATGACCATGACAATGTCTTCTCTGCATAGATACCAAAAACCATATACATTTGATTGCGCAAAGAATTATAAAAAATTAAATGGTAATCCCTATGGAGAAATACATTTATATACTAAACTCCGCTCCAATGTATGCCGCAGCGAAGCAAAGCGGCGCCCTAGTATAATTTGTCTTTAATTTACAATTTGTCCTAATAATAAACCACTCAATAACCTAATAGTCTGTTTAGAGCTTCTATAAATTATTCACTTCAGAGTACCCCAACGAATTACTAGATTAACAGCTCTTTTACAAACCATTCTCAAAACGCAACAATTTACAGAACTTATATGAATATAACTGTAATCTTTCGGAAATAGAATTTTTAATTGCACTTTGAATTCATTCAAAAACAAGGTGAGTAAAATATACTCATCTCATACAGGTAATTACAGGGTAAATTTATGTTTATCATAATAACTACCTAAACTCATACTCTAATTAATACATATTTTTATCAGTGTAAATATGCAAAAACTATTTTATAATGTTCAACAGTGGATTCATGTAATTGGCCAAATTAATAACTATGTAGGTATTTGCTATTTTACAAATCAACATACTCTCGTATTATTCAAAATTATTAAAAAAAGAATAAATTTTGCAAGATAAAAAAGGAAACTGTTTAATAATATTAATATAGATGTATTTTATCTGCAAATATATATTTTTTGAATGATTACATATTTTATATAAAGCTTGTCAGGTTATATTCTTAGTATTGACTTGGAACAATAAAATAGTTCATTGTAAATAAATATATATTATTAGTAAAAATACATTTTTAAAAACAAGCTTTCATTTAAGTGCTTGTACGCGTATACAAAATTTCGTGTCTTTGCTGTTGACCGTTGAGGAATTCCTTCGTTTGGAGCCATTCCTGGGTGTAGAATCAGGCCAGGCTTACCGTAAAAATGCATTATCATCGGATCTAAACCAACATGTCAAAACAAACATTGTAAGCTAAATAAAAGCTCGCAATAAACAAACGTTTGTTTTGCTTATGTTCGCGTAAATTCCAAAAGTGTATAATGTGGAATCTCAACTCAAATTAATTATCTCAACAGCGCCACGCGACCGTTACAGAACCGTTATGTAAATTGCTCAAACAACGAAAATGCTACATATTATTTTAATTAAGATCAAGGAAAGTGAAACGTGTTAGTGTAGTATGTTTACCGAGGGGTCGCTTGCGTAACGACTTTGAAGTTCTAGAAATTTCCAAAGCTAACATTTGCCTTTAATTGTATCCATTCTTACGATGTGTGCGACAGGCAACAAGGAATAATTTAATTGTTTATGCACTCGAGCGTGCAAAAATATAAACTACTGTACCAATTTCAAATCACATATACTATGCATAATCAAGACTGGTGGTGCGAATGGTAGTGTGAAAAATTTCAGCCCTTATCTTCAACTTAAGGTACTTTTAGCGGTGACGAAATGTTGCTGACGGTAAAGGAAGGATAATATGAGACCAAGGACTCGACAGCAGTTCTTGGTACACCTTGTTTTTAGCGTATTCGTACAGCCATCAGTATTGTCGACAACTCCCACCAAAACAGAGATCCTGGCTTCGCGCGCGTTGGAGAGTGACTGGTTTCTTCATCCATATTTTGTAGGCATTGCGCCGCTCCATGGGTAGGTATTTAATTCATGTTTGAGAAAGACACGGTAAAATTTAGTCTTGTAACGTCACTGTTATGATTTATTTAATTTAATTTATAGGAAACGGCGCATACAATACAAATGTCAATTTTACACAATTCAGTTCATCCGAAGTTATTTTAGATCTTTTATAAATAATAGATATGTGTTTATGACTTGTAAAATAAATAAAATCTTGTGTAAGAAACTGGACCAAATTTCATCAATAAAAAACATAAAAATTTAGGAATTTACTCGTAGGTTTGTTTTGAATTTTATAAAAATTAGTAGGGTATAATTCTGCTAAGCCATGCTTCTTTATTCGAGAAGAGATATGTCGACAAAAAATTGGACTTTATTTTTAGTCGATTTTAAATTTTCCAATATTGAATTTTACTACTGATTTAATTTTCAGCACATTTAAGTACGCGATATAACTAAATATTTCACATTAAAATAAAATGGAGGTACTCAAGACAATAATATTATTACTCTGTATATTTGTAACATATTATATTCCATTATGTTTTTGATGTTATGTCATTACTTTAACGGCGAGAATTTTTTCGCCGTTGAGAATATTCAACGGCAGTTTTCTCAACGCTGTCGACTGAGTTAAGTAACAGGATTCACAAAAAAAACACTCATTCAATAACAGATATGCGAGGTGATGTTTGTACAATAACTTTGTTCATGGAAAATAAATTATCTTATCTTATCTTATCTTATCTTTGTCTGTAATGAACGGCCTCGCATCATGAAAATAACAATAAGGCAGTCGGACCTGCGCCCAATAGGGCTTCCCCGCCAACACAATCCATAGGATTGAGGAAGAACCACAACATAGCTCAGTACACAATATTTAAGGAACGACAGCAAATAAGTTTACCTTGGAACGTTCATAATAAAATACATATATTAAATTGAGGAAAGGAAGGCGTGGACGGCTGACGATGAACTGTCGCTGCGGCCCTAAGGTCTACAGACACAAGGCTCAACTCAAAATCCCAACCGGCGCAGATGACAAATGACACACGCGAAAATGAAAAGACAGCGTCCGCAAAACGAACAGACGCAAAAAAGAAGAAGACACGAAAGGGAGGAGGGGGGGGGGCGGGAGGGAGGGATGAACAAGGATGAGAGCCGCCGAGATATTCATCATGCGGGGATGATGGACGATCTGGCGCGTAATAAGGCGCCCGCGCCCCGCGGCCCGCACCGTGTGGTAGTAGTACCCTAAGAGATCATTTTCCATAGAAGCAACTCGTTAACACCTTCGCGTGGAAGTCAGTTTGTACGACTGTGTTACAGACGAAAAAAGTATACAACGGCCAGGTGGCGATTATATAAACATCTGGATTCGAATCAGGGTCTTCGTTTTATTTTCGTGCGTGGTGAGGGGTGAGGGGGGGTGCTGTGGGGGGGGGGGGGTGATATTAGAGAATAATTTATAATAGTCACTGTTTAACCGGCCAAAAAACTGGGTGTTTTTAATAAATCATCCTCGATTCATCATGGTTAGATATGTTTATTTTTTAATTTTTTAATACACGTTCACTCGTTACTCCAAAATGACTGGGGATTTCGATGTTTTTATTTTGCACATAATAGGGAATACTTAATAGGGATAGTGCTATTTTAGTTTCATAAAATTACGTCATAAATGTAAAGTTGCATAAAAATTTGTTTATTATTGCAAATTCTACAGATACGCTTGGAATCAACCATCCATCCATCAAAGTTTAATTGAGTTACTTCTAGTGTAACGTAGCTAAAAAAATAAAATAAAACAGTCCTCATAGTAAATCTACAGTTAAAAAACAAAAATAATAATTGAATAAACTGGGTATTTTTTATTTATTTATTTCGGTTCACAATAAATATTGACAATATTAGTACAGTAACAAAGAATAATGGTATCGTACCTACAACACATTCGAACAAGTGATTGACACTACAATACTGTGTTTTATTAACGGTTCCTATAAAAATATTGCGATGGATTCAACAATAATTTTCTTGCTCGCGTAAGATTTTTCCTAAATAATAATTCAATTACGATTTTTGTGTTTAACGTCTTAAAATAAAGTTAAAATCTATATATTAATACGCGAAAATTATGTGAGATTTGGCATAGTTAAAGGTTATATGGAGAAAAATTGCACAAACCTAAAACTATCAGTAATATGTGATATAAATACATTAAATTTAATAATATAAAACATTCATACTAACTAACAGATTGACTGAATGAGTTTTGAGCTGTGAATTTTGTGTGATTTCAAATGTTTCTTTTTCAATAATCTGTCAATGTCAATAAAGTAATGTCAAGGTAAAAAAGTATAGTTATTAGGTTAAAAAAAAGAGTACATTTTAGTATATAAATTAAACCATGTGTTCTTAGTTTCAGTAATTTAATTTTACATATATGTTACATTCTTAAATACAGTAATTTATTTTTTTTTAACATTCAGATATTCGCACCTCTTCCGTTGTGCAATCACATAGAACTGACGTAAGCCACAAAGAAGGTATATTCGCGTGAATGTGGATATGATAATAGGACAAATGCAAATTTAAATAGTGTAAATAATATTTTAAAAAAATTTAATTATTTTGAGGGATACATTTAAATGTGCACTGAATGTCATTCCGAAAAATTTGAATCTTTTTGATTGTAAATTAATGCATTTACAATGCAGGTTACAAAACGTTTGGAATCTGAAGTCACTTTAGGTGAAAGGTTGCATTCACTGTAACTAATATTTTTTTTTCAACTATTGCCAGATTAAATATTAAATTTCATTGGTATTGCAGGAAATTAAGGCAAACAACACACGCTAATGACGTATTTGTACACACTCGTAGCTAAAGTAATAGAAAAAAAATAAAAATATATATACGCAACGATTAAAGAGGTATGCTAACCTTATTATATCTAATTTCGTTTCGACCTCTAGTTTATATAATTAAGATCAATTAATTCTAGGGTCGGTTGTGTATTTGCTTGTAAGTTTTAAATATTTTAATCTTTTTATGTTTTCAACAATAGTAATATAATTGTTGATATTATTTAAAGTGCAAACAAATAATAAAGCTCTATTTTCTGTTTGCATTCATCAAGCAAGTGCACTGAGTGCAAATCATCTTTTTGATTTGATTTGTAAAACACAGCGACTTGACGAGGAACACTTTTATTGAATTATACTCTGTACTGTGGTTAATAATATCCTGAGGGATTCCCGCTGCGATAAAGTTGAAATCTATTTATCTCAGAATGAAAATGCATATTAATCAAGAATACACTATTTATACAGGAGTGTAGGTATATTTTTTTTTTGTGAGACGACTTTTTAAAAAGTTTTTATTTAGCTTGCAATGTCAGCTGAATTAAACCACTTCCTCTTATCCTACGGAAATTTGACATGTGAGCTTAGTTCCGATGGAAACGCATTTTTATGGTAAGCATGACCTGATCCTACGCCCAGGAATGGCTCCAAACGAAGGAACTCCTCAACGGTCAACATCCTAAGAGGAGTAAATTGTTTTGACACTCTGTTCGTTAAGAAGCAATTCTTTCAGTCAACCGCCATTATATGAATAATTAATATATATATTTAAACCGATTTATTATTCCTTATATCATGTGAATTCAAGCCATGTAAGCATTTTGATATGATTAAGAGTTAAAAGCATAATTTAACTATTATTGTTTTGTTTCTAACTTAGTTTTTAGTGTTTATATTAACAGTTGAAATCTTTGATTACTTTTACTTTTTACTTGTAAGACTGTTGATTTCTCTCAATAAAGAATAAAGAATAAAGGAGTGCCCTAAATTTAAATTAAAGTAGGACTCTCCAGTTTGAAAAAAGTAAAATAATCACGCCTTAAACCCAACTTACTCAATTATATTATAAAATAAAAACTTATGGCCCGGTCGCTACATACATACTGATTGCTGGCGTACATTCTAAATGCATATTTACTGAGTCGTGTTTATATCTTGTCAGTATATAGCGCGCTTTATTCTGCCTAAAGCGTAATTTAAATTTGCAACGCGACGGTAGACAAAAACATATTTCGTTAATTAAAAAACACACCGCCGATATAATAAGGTATTCGTCGAGAACTTTTCGATACAACCAAAGCGAGGAAACGCCGCAAACAATACAAGGCGGCGGTAAAATTACTTAAAAGCTACGATCAAATTTTCGGTCCTTTCTTTTCCGCGGTTGGCGGATAAACACGCCAACTCCCCTAGATACGTACCTCGTTACGTTTATTTATTTATTAAAAAACAACGCGTTCAAGAAGTAACGATACATCTTTATATAACATATAATTCAGGTTAACCCTTAGAAGTTTTTCATACTTTATTGATTTCGATAGAAATTTACTATTCTCGATAAAATATTTTCCTACCGATGAGATCAGAAATGAGTATTCACATTCGTAAGCAATCATATTTATCTAATAAAATAACAATATGGTTTTTACTACATTAATATAAAAATAATAAAAAGTGGAGGTGAATTCAAATTAAAGAAAAATGTTTTATTTTTATTAAGATTTATAAAAGATGATTTTAAGCGCTACGGGTAAGGAGAGTCTCAAATAACTGCAAAATACATATTAATTTATTTAGTGCAGTCATATCTAACAATGGTAAAGATTTAAACAATTATAACTTTAATATTTATGCAGTAAAATGCTCTGTAGGTTAAAATGTATACAAACCCACTTCAAAAGCTGTAGTTTTTTTCTCAAACTACGCACCTTTAACAAACTTTTACACATGAAAATATTTAATCAATCGTTCTGTTTTTTTGGACCATACGTTATTAAAAATATAAATATAGATTAAAACTTTAGTAGCCTAGTTGTTAAAATTTTTGATTATCGACCGAGTCATATAATTTAAAAATAACTACTATTTCTCTTCACTCTAACACGTAGGGCCCAAAATAATTATAAATAACCTAAGTCTAGCAATTCTAAAAAAAAATTGAAGAAAATACAGTTTCTAAGTATAAAAAAATACATAATACAGGCAAGATTGGGGGCGAGAGTTTGAGAATTTCGGCCCAAGCGTCGTATTTCACATTTAATGGATTCACCAACAAGCTATCATCAAGTTGACATGTAGCTTTCTTTAAACTATATAATAGTTTTATTAGGTTAAAATATTTTACTATTCTTAGTAACGTAACATAGCGCGTAGCTTTGCCAGGATTTACCAGGAGTTATCTCAGCGCACAAACAATAGAGTTAAGTTAAAAGGGAACACTGTACAGAGAGTGCTGAGAATTCCATTTGGGGTGTGTTGATGACATCATATGCTTCGCCGGCCCAGGCCTGGATATAAAAGGGCCAAAACCGCGAATATTGGAAAGTACTGCAGGTCTATGTCCTGTAGTGGGCAGATACAGGCTGATGAGGAAGGATGATCAATTGGAAAATGTTAAGGAAATAATTGACAAAGTGTATTTAAAAAAAAAATTGGGTCTGCGTCGGACCAGATGATGAAGTTATACTTCTTTGGCCATTCGCACACACCCACTCACACACACAGATATAAATGAAATATAAGACATTTTTCTCTGTTATTCAATATATTATTATATGTCACTTCATTATTATACTGTACACCTATACATTATCATTAAGTTCGTATATTCGTATAATTTGTGAAAAAAAAACATAGACAACTAGCTTCAAATTTCGTAAGAGAGCCTACAACGCGACAAACATATTTCGTAAAAAAACAATTGGACAAGTCGACAAACGAAAAAATTACTCCTAACGCGTGACGTGGTTTCTTGATCAACATCCCAATGAGTACAACGGGCGCAAAGAAGTATAACTTCAAAAAAATACGGATCAGTCTATTTTTATAAAAGCTATATTGATAGAAATGAGATTTATTAAATTATATTTAAATTTTTAACTTTTGGGTTCGAGGGGATTTGAATCGTGAAGATAGGTCGAAATTTTACGAAAGTCACGACATTGTACCTTCTTAATCGAATCTACCTAAAAGACACAATAGTGATTTAGGCTTTTTTATTGGTTTGTAATTTCCGTCTGCCCTTATTTATACGCTAAAATAAACATAATTATTACCCCATTTCGCCCAGCCAATAAATCCAGAGCACAAAGACCGCGCGGGCGCCATTCATCATTTGACATAAAGTGGATAACATTATTCGCTCTCCTTTAATAAAGCCAAATCGCATTAAAAATGTTACAAGCGCTGATATAAATCGTCCTCAGACGCGGCGTCGTAATTTTCTTTCGCTGGCTTTGACTAAACGGAAACGGTCCGCGGAAATACGACTTACGGTCGGAGGCGAAGACCTTTTTTTTTTGTGCGCACTTACGCTGTTTCATTTTCGACCCGAGGCTTGAGGCCCGCCTCAGCCTCGGATGAATATTATTTAGCGAAATAGATTCTGAGGGTGCGATTTAAATCAACAGGCGTAAGTTACTTATCCTCTAGTACAATCAGATCTATGAATCACAGTATGCATTCCTTCAAAATAAAAAAAAGAGATGGTAATATATTTGCATCGTTCGTCTTCAAAACGGACAATAAATGACGGGTGGTCAGCTACTACGTGCATCGCAAGGTGAACCGGTTTCGGTCAGTTGCAGGCCGGTGTAGGTAAAGTTTAAATTGCCCTCGACTGTACAAGTAACAGAAAGGGACGAAATATGCCGCTGGATTTAGATAGATTAGCGAACTGAGAAATGCCATTGTGTAATTCTACCTCACCTGCGGCAGCACCGGCACTCGCCGTTGGTGGTTTCACGGGAGTTACGCCGATTTTTACACTCCAGGTCCTTGAGATTAGCACGCTATTTACTTTATATTGTTTAATATCGTCTACACCAGTGCTCCGCAACCTTTTCTCACCTACGACACACAAAAATACTTCTTAAATTTCCGCGGCACACCAAAAGCTATTTTGCCAAATATAAAGGGTTATTTTTTCTTTGTTTATAACTAATTTGGTGCAGTCATGGTGTGTACAAAGCACACTGCGCAGTTTGCAACAATTGGCACCAGGCGCTGGAAAAACGTTGAAAAATTATATAATAATTATTTTTATTCTATACTAAAATATCAAAATACTTTGAATTTTACCGCGGCACACCTGTATCTTGCTCACGGCACACCGGTGTGCCACGGCACACCGGTTGCGGAGCACTGGTCTACACTACAAATAATTGCCGCCGATGGAACGGAATATTGAACTCAAAACCTCTCTGCAGGTAACGAAAAACTATTGGTATTGCCAGATCTACATACATCCTTTTCGTCCGGCGTGGACAGGTCAAAGGGGGAATAGGTAGGATTTTAAAAGAAATGTGGAATTAAACAAAATTTACTTTATTAAAATATCGTGTACTTATAAAGGAATAAATTAATAGTATTGATACTTGAAATATTACATACAATAAATTAGGTTATAGTCACTGCAGCTTATACGATTCTAACGATGTAATAATTATATTATAATATGTTTATATGTTATAATTATATTATACTTTATATGTTATAATTAAGTTCTACTCGGCGACTACTAAGTGAGCCCAGATAGAATACAATATATGTATATATTTATATATGTATATATATAGATTTGATGATTATTATTTAAGCTTTCGCCATTCGGCGTCTTCAGAAAATATATGAAAGATGACGTTTAAAATGCAACCTTCATAAAATATATATATATATATATATATATATATATATATATATATATATATATATATTAATACTAAATTTGTTCACGGGGAACATCAGACGAACCTTTCAAAGGTAAGAGTTTAATATTTTGAGGCCATTGTAATTCGCACAGCCGACGTCTTCGTATTGCGGCAATTTCTCTTTTAGGTACATACTCAGACTTAACGAAAAGCATTTCGCTTGTAACAAGGATAGAACTACGAACAAAAGGAGATGAATATATAGAAAGCCGTGACAATGGCTGAATGAGAAACCGAAGAGAATGGACAAATTCACTATTAAATGTGTATTTGGCTGAAATCGCAAAACCTCGCCAATTACCGGTGAGGCGTCTTATCTAAAAATAAATAAATAAATATAAAATAAAAACTTAAATACTAATCGAACTTATCTATTTATTTATTAATGCATACCTACGCATAGGAAATTAAGGATAATAAAAAAATACAAAGACTTACCTATTTATTTATTTGTTAATGTTTGCCTGGAGGTATTATTTTATTTTTTAACGTGGTATTTTTGATGATAGTTTTAGGTTTTTTGATTTTTATTGTTATTATTTTTTGTTTTTGATGTTGGTTTTTTTCTTGTAGTAGTTTAATTTTTTACTTTACTTTGTACTAATTAAGGTGGACTTATTTGTGGCGGTGTAATCATATTTATAATTATAATTTCCAGTGCAGTGTCGAAAATAAATACCTATTTTGATAGTAATCTTAAGTGTATATATACCTCAGATTGAACAGTTAACGAAAAGAATTGGAAAACTATTTTTTATCTTTAAATGCCTGCGTAACATTTTGGACCACAATACGTTTATTTCGCCCTGTGTTAATCATTGCTTTATTATGGAATCATTGGTTGGGGAAACTGTCTAAAAACACACATTAAGCCTATAGAAAAAGCACAGAAAGCAGTTCTTAGAACAAACCGTATCGCTCATCTTCTGAATATAATTAAATTATAATAAAAAGTAATTTTAACACCTGCTACTCACCACGACACTTATAACCAAGAACATTTTTGTAATGGACTGTACGTATTACCAGGTGTTACCACCTGTCCGGGGGGGTGTTTCTTCTCCCCCGCCCACCCCGGACCTCTTTGATTGTCACAATTCAAATGAGTGTACTTTGATTTTAATTTATGTTGAGGTAAGTAAGTTGCCCATAATGTACGCTTACGTGGTTACCGTTTTACAAAGGTGTAAGAGCAATTGCCTTTAATGTAGGTTGTAACTTCCGAAAGCCACTTAATGAATAAACCGCGGCGCCCTCAAACACACCAATCCTTCACTTTTCACCCCCCACTTTGGGGTGAGGGGGGGGGGTTATAGGGGTACATAAATAAGGAAACCTCCGCGCGGGGCGGCTGGCAATATTAAACGCCGCTCAAAGCGACCGTAAATAATATTATGCAAGGGAAAGTTTTGTACCTGCTTTTTAAGTCATGTTCCGGATTTTGGTCTGGTTAAATTAATAAAGTTTGAGAACGCCTGCACTGCGTGGGCGCCTTGCGTTGGTATCATAATGTTAAAACTAACAATCCAAATCATTAATTGCGTTTGAAAACAGCAAAACCACAAATGGAACTCATTTTATGGAGTTGAATAGCACAGCGAATGTGTTAATACACATGTCGTCCATTTTTAAACTCAACCTTCTCTGCTAAAGCGTATTTTACAGGAGAGAGAATGAATTATAACACAATTGAACGCAAAGCGATTTAAAGATTATTGCTTTGGTTTATCAAAAAAAAAACAAATATGAAACTTCTATTTTGAAACTCCCCCCAACCCCAACCTAATCCCAACCTTAGTCCCGAATCTATTTTTCTAATTATTTTTTTGTAAATTATTGTTAATTTTAATTTTATATCAGCTGTTGTAATCTGAAATAAATAAATAAATATTTAGTGTGTTGATGCTGTTAGCTTGTTTTTTGTTTGAACACTTTTGAAGCTAACCATTAAAGTTAGAAAACCAAATATAATTTGTCTTTGTGAGATCAGCGTGAATTATTTATTTGTTATTGTTCGCCTGGGAGCATTATTATTAATTTTTGACTTCGTATTTTTCCTGATTAGTTATGATTATTTTTTGTTTTTTATTTTTATTGTTTTTGGTTTTTAATTTTGTTTTTTTCTTTTATATATATTATAATTTTTTGCTTGTATGTTACCAGTTGAAATGTGTAGGTATATGGGGAAACCTGTTAAATAAATAAATAAAGAATTGGATATTTTTTCGTTATGAATGTAACGATATTATTATAAATAAACAAACATTGTGGTATGAATGCTTAAAAAACTAAAACTAATTCACACAAATTTAATTTAAAAACGATAAAATAAGTTAAAATGACGCCATCTGTTTCTTTCAACATTAGATGTGTTTATTAAAAGATAATAGATAGTTTACAATTATATGATACATACTAATCTACTTTCATTAAAAAATCAGTTATATGCGGTGTTGGTAATTCATAACGTGCTAGCGTGCATGTGTATTCTGCTATTAAACTTGGAGAACCATAGCATCAGAAGCGCGTATACTTTTACGAATCAAATCATTCGGACCGTTTATGACCTTTCATAAAATCCTTATAATTTCCTGCTCCTTAATGTCTTTATCCTTATGATAAAATGTACGCTCTGTCCTTACCTTAAAAGCAAATATGTACATTATCTGGGGGTAGTTTCGCACGAGCCCAACAAAGAGTATCGAAACAAACCGCGCGCGACCAATCGATCCGATACGATTGTACGAGCTGGTTTGCACGGTCCGAGTTCCAGCCCTCGCCCTGGTAAAGTAATCTTCCGGTTGCAAAAATACGAACATTATTAAAGGTTAAGTTAAGATTATTAAAAGTTAAAGGTGTGGAAGTGTGGCAGCCAAGCTTCAGCCGCAGCAGAAACGCAGGGACATCATCATCATCAAGGTCAGTGATTTTGTACTATTTCCTAATCCTCTGTTGAATTCCATCCGATGGCCTATACTGTCAGATATCTGTAACCCGATTAACCACCAATAATTAAAAGTATTCAATGTTGACTTTCCGCCAACTCAAGGTCCTTTGAGAAAAACGTCTGACTTGCCATCAGACCCTGAGCCCAGGCCCACGTGCCTACAACTATAATATATAATAATAATATACATAACAAACAAATTACTATAATAAATATAAACTGCAGTGCAAATATCATATATATGACACGGCATGCGCTATATTTTTTTTTCATCTTATGACTGGTATCTTTAGACGACTGATATATACGGAAAACAAGACACTGGGTCACAGTAAATCCTTTACAAAGACATAATACCTCCGTTTATGGCCACTTCTGCTGGTATTCCGATGGCGCGACGCGGCAACGCCGCACCGCTACATTGTTGCCGCTTCTGTGGTAATGATGGCAACGTCGCGCGTAAACGACAGGATTTATAGGCGGCTCTTTCAGCCCTTAACCAGTTAACGTTTCGCCGCCGCGACTGTGTCGTTATTTCGCTTATTGCGACGCTGAAATCGCTCAAATGAGATAAGTCACGATAATTTTGAATGAATTTCGTCCCGCTCTCACTTTCCAGTCTTTCGTCGCCTGCCATTACAGATAACGCCAATGAGATTATAAGCGAACGCTTGATGCTTTATAGGCGCGATGCGGCATTACAATGCGAGAGTAGCACTTGCGAGGCGCTCAGCGCACCGATTGGACTAGTCTCGAAGCGGGATCGCAATTCTTATATATAAAGTATATTAACCTTGTTAATTATAATCTAAAAGTTGATGGCCATTCACTCGCTTAATAACGAATCTCACACGTTAAATCGCTAGGTAATGTGTAGCTGTATAGGTAAATGCCGCCTCCCTAACACAATTCGTTTCAGCTGTCTGCTGTCAGACCGGTTTTGACTATTATGCATATTTTAGACGTAATTATGTTTATAATATTGATACGGAGGGATAATCGTTGAAAAATGAATTAGGTTTTTTTTAAAGTGTAGCTCAAAAACTATAATTTACAACTAAAATCTAAATATACCACGTAATTTAATTTAATATTTATTGTGTTGTTATGGCCCGACCCCATTTGGTTTTTTTTGCCCTATATGAAATCTATTGCGGGGTATATTTTACATTAAAAGAAAGCACACCAACAAGTAGTTTTTTACGATAAAACTGTTTAAAGTTGAATTTTGAAAATACTAAAGGTACTCATGTACCTGATATTCTAACTCAAAAAATACTAAACCTATTTAAAGACTTTATTACAATTTATTTATTTTTTTATTTTTATATGCGAGTCTAATAAATTTTTAAAATTACTGAACTAGGTAAGTAATATTATATTATTAAGGTATATTTTTTTGGTTAGACACCCTCGAATAACCTACTAAGAAAAAGAAAAATGTAAATAAATGGTTACGTTAGAAAATGTAAATAACTAAATCTAAATAGGTAAATTCAATTTTTCAATTATTCCTTAATATTAATTGCATAAGAGAAGGTTACTCAAAGTAATTGTTAGGAAAAAAATCATTTAGGAGTCTCTGGGTCTGAATTTTTGACCTAAGACACTCATTTGGAATTTTGTACCTCATATATAATAAAAGCAAAGGATAAATTTCAACTTAACTCGTTTTAGTGAACTAGCTCCATTTGAATTTTCGCGTAACTCGGAAGTTGTATGATGTCGTTAATTAATACGGAAAATTCAAGTATTTCCTGATTTAATTGAAGTAATGTAAGCTGCTAACGATGGAAAGCAGGTAGTTTTAAATCTTTCTCTCTTATTTTCACCGATTAAGATTTTAATAATTTTTAACGGAGGACGAAAAATAAATTAAATATCTTTAAAGTCACAAACCACTAGGTACAGCTTTAGAATTGATAATTACATACAAATAAGACGAAGCGAAAATAGCATTGAAAAAATTGTCTTGGTTTAAAAAATTGAATAGATTACTAATTATGAAAAAGAAATGTCGTTTCGTGTTTTTAACTGGAAAATCTTGGTCTTATATCTTAATGCGGAAAATAAATTAATCCACAGGATTGAATAAAAAAATATCTATCGAGGTTTGATTTTATTTTTATTTGTTTCATTTTTGTTTAGAGGAATTTAAAAAAAACCTTTTATTTCACTTTTTGCCGATAACCGAATCCTGCAACTCTTGATTTTCGGTCGTTCTGTCTCTTTTACTCGGCTGCGCGACGGCGTATGATATCTCTTTTTTACCGAGCCCGCTCGAAATTAAAAAAACATCGAAACAACTTACAAAATAAACTAGAAATAAGTATAAGTATTATAATGTTTGTCCCTTAACTAGGTATCTAAACTAACCACAAAAATACAATATAGAAATGCCGCGGTTTAAACGGACGAATAAAATTTTTATGTTTTATTATTATGAATTATTAAACTAATTATAAAAGCGTATCCCTCCTCCGCCTAAGCCTAAAGCGTAAGACTTTTCCTCGACACTTTCAGTTTAATGCACAGTTGAGAATATGATTTTTTGAGTCGAGACGAAATACATAAAGTTGAAGTCATTTTACAATTATTTTTTTGAATTCAATATTTACTGGATTGGTTTTTTCTTGCTTTCACTACAAATTTAATGTTTCAATTCACGAAATTGGTATTGTTGTTTGTTATTTTTTTATTGCTTGTTTTGTTATTGTTTATTTTAATACAGGCACCTGCCTATTTGGCAGTTCATCTAAACTCTTCACCCTTACACTGAACGACATCTTAAGAACCTAGAATGGGAAGGCATCTATCTAACCCACAAATCAGCAATGAACCAGAAGAACTGAAGTCCATTCTCATACAATTTTACAAAGCACCAGCGAAGTTCGGTTTGATGATGAACCTGCAGAAGACGAAATAATATAATAGACCACAGAGGTGACGAGGAGAGTGAGATGTACACGGGAAGCATTCGGATTCATCCTCGAGAAACCATCATCCTTAAGCGAAAGGTGTATGAGTCCTGCGTCCTACTACCAGTAGCTACATTCGGTTTGGAGACAGTAGCACTGAAAGATGAGAAAATTCGAAGTCGCACTGAGTTCACGGACATCTTGGGATGAATCGCCAGTCAGAAATGGCGCTGGGCGGGTCACGTGGCATGACAGTCGGAAGAGGATCGTCCAGTAGAGACCAAGGACGGAGAGTTGGAAGTCCACAGTTGAGGTAGATGGATGGCATCCGTAGAGTGCAAACCGCAACCAATAGAATTCCAGGAAATGTAAATAAAAACCCAATGGAAAACAGTATATTTAAAAAAAGTTTATGATAGCTATAAACATACGAGTACATTAGCATTTGACACAAATTCAGCGCTGAAAACTGTCATGTTCAGCAATAACGCAAGCAGTTAATCTCCGATCGTTTTCAGTCCGTAAACGTGGCAACAATGTAAAACAGCGGGCGCAGTCGCTCATTGAAATGAAAAGAGAAAAAGAGGGCTATAAAGAGTTATATTTTTGGGTTCGTAGATTGCAACATTGTTTCGCCTTGCAGTTTAGTACGAGGCCGTACCTATGTGACAGTTTTGTTTAGAAGCTGATTTAAGCACCTTTTTGATGTGTGAACATTTGTAGTGGGAGCCTTAGCGTTTTTCCGGGGTGGAGTGATTTGTTATTTGGATACGTTGCGGCTTCTATGAGTGAGAATCGTGACATCGAGAGAATGCGTTCGCATGTATTTTTTATTTATTTACGATTCCAATTTAAATTTCCAAACAGCACTACCGTCATATTAATATTATAATTAAATTCATACAATACAAACATTCGTTCATTATCTATGCTCTGATATGAACCCTACCTTTTATATCTATACAAGAAAGACAGTAGGTATATTCATAGTACTATAAAAAAATAATATCAACCACCAAATGTCAATCAACCATAATACAGTTAGATATACATACACGTAAATAAATAAAATAATACATAAATATACATAAATAAAATACATAAAATGTACATATTTAATTTACACATTAAAAAGTACAACAATTATTTAGTTTTTTTAAATAAACACTATTTTTTATCTCTTTTAGATAGTAAATTATACATTTTGGGATCGCATTTAAATTTCTATGGAAATTTACAGTGTGCGATTCGTCTATTAGGCGATTTTTACTGGCATTTACTGAAATGTGGGTGCATTACCTATTAGGACTAAGAAATTACATAAATAAATTCACCAATAGTTAATAAATGCAAATTTAAAGTACATTGAAATATATTTATTTCATTGATTACCTTTAGGTTTTTTTTGAGTTTATTAACCCTAAATAATATCTACATAGCCATTTCATTTCTAGTATTGTGTGAATAAACCGTATCATGTTTTATTGCACTTTCTTTATTGAAAAATTCTCACAGTGTACAAAAATATCAAACGGAGTGAGAGTCAAGTTTTTTTAAAATAAGGTCTGCACGACTTTTTCGAATTTATTCCAGTTAAAGTATGAATTGTTTTTTTTTTGCACTGAGTGTGTTAACACACTCAGTGCCGATTGCGGGATATTCCGTCATCGCTTTGTACTCCGGGTGCCACGTGCGAGTAAATACGTTATCGTCTTATTGCATTTATTTTAATATTTAAAAGCATGGCATGTCGCGTATACCTAAATTCATGAAAGGCATAAACTAAGTCATTTTATTTAAATTTTAGTTCGGTTTTGACGTTTGATTGTTTATGTGAAAAATGAGTGAGGGAACCGAAAGTGATTTTGACGGATTTAGCGGTAAATAATTCGAGTTTTATTTAAATATAAATAAAAAACATGTTAGTAATTTTGTACTCCGCGTGCAGTGAACGATCATCGCGGAATGGCGGCATCGTGTAGCACTCGCGTTTTACGTACGGAGCGGAATGTATTCCAGTGCGTAGTAGGAAGACAACATTTCTGATGAATTGCTTTTTCTTCGTAGCTCGTATCACGCAGAAAAAGAAATTATTTTGACGTGCTCTAAATTATTTTTTCGGGTCAAATTGTTACCAAGGAACTTAGCCGAGTCACTCGTTGCAACAGAATGAAGTATTTGTGGTATTTATTTAAAAATCATAATATAAACAAACTTATTGAACACATTTATTATCAAAAAGATAGATTTAATATCAGTCATTAAATTCTTAAATTCTTCTTCGTTTCGATGTTTGTTACAATAATATTATTTCTCGATGGAAACATTCCCTACGCTATTTTAAGAATCAGTGATTTAGAAATACTAATGACATACTAAGAATCACATATGTATAGTTTTCTCTCGTAAATCTGTTCCTTCCGCCCCTACATCCCCTGGCAACGCAAACGGATGGAATTGCAACTTTAATTGACATAATTTATTGCCCACTCGAGAGTTGATTTTTTGCTCTAACGTGATGTAATAGATTGCGTTACATTGCAGTACCCGAGATTCCTTTGAGAGTATTGCAGAACTGTTTGTAGGTGAACAGAAGAAGTACGTACAAGTTTATTTTCGAACTTAACGCAACTTTATTTAACGTTAAAGCAACTTAACGCAAATGGAGGACAAATAGTTAGGAATACAAAGAACTAATTATAATATAGACGGTATAAATTATAAAAAGATGATATTTAATTTAAAAAAAAATGCTGTTTTAAAATACAAAACAAAAAGATTTTTGATACCAAAGGTATTTAGGGGCAGTTCGCTCTTGAAAGTCATTTTATTCTCATTTTCGACACGCTCTTTAGGATTCATTTTTAATGTCAGTCAAAAACAATAATGCAAATGTTTTTTTCAAAAATAATAATTTAAAACAGCAATCTAACCAGTGATTGTTTTAAACGTGTTTAAAATATTAGGTTGGAATCAAAACAAACAATCTGCAGCTATGTTAGAATTACTTATGTTACTGATATTAAATTAGGATTAAGACTTACACCTCTGTGTTTTATTGTGACGTCGTCAGTAACATGCTGAAAACATCACGAATTAAAAAATATTGATGATATTACCTTATTCTAGATGTAAATTGTTTTTATTAAATTGTCACTAAACACATTTACTGCAGATTGCTACTTTTAACTCTATACGACTTATATAAAAGTACAGAATCGCATATAACGAAAAGGTGATATTTTATTTTTATTTTATTCAAAATTTAAATTTTCGATTAATGCATACCCGATTAATTACCAGCTAAATAAAATAAATAAATATTCAAAACCAACCAAAGTACTCGCTTGCATCGTCTGTGTAATTGCGATGGAATATAAAGGTTGCTTTTGAGTGAAACAGTAAATAATTTGTTTATAAAAAAACGCGACAGCAGATAGGAATGGAAGTAGATTACATAAGGAAGAAAATTATTGTGCAATCGCACCTGTAGATCCGTCAACGTCGCAAAACCGCGATTCGACGCAACGACTAAGTTCCCTCCAAATAAATAGTATATTTATAGTAGTAGTAGTAGTTTTATTATATATTTAATAAATGTATATTGTATGTAATATATATTTTATATATATGTATATAATAGTATGCACTATTTATTATATGTATTATATTTTGTATTTATGATATTTATCCTATGATCCCCTTTGTATTAGTAACGTCTCGCAAACGTAATAATATTTCATTTTTTCTGCAACTTCCTTTTGGCTGCTCTTAGAACAGGTTTTTTAACCTAGTTAGAGTAGCCATGTTACTTCAGAGCAACAATAAATGACTGGTGTTTAATTTGTCTATATTATATTAATTTAAGTCATTCAGGGTTATTATATCATTTATTGTTGTAACATCTTATTGTACCATATTGAATAAAATAATAATAATAATAAATTTCACATTAATAACACGATATGTTAATGCGAGGTCGGTTGGTTTTTTTTTTTAAATAAGTTCATTATGTTACAATCAACATTTTTTTCTTTGGTCGTCGATATATATAGATTAACCTCCCGATAGGACGGTTGTGGTTTTAAATACCTCCCGCATATATCAGAAAATATTTACAATACAATCATTTGTAGCACTATGACTGTACCTTTTACCTTTTGGTTCGCTATCAAGAGGTAAAAATCCACCCCTTCGTATTAGAGTCATAAATTATTCAAATTAATCAGGCAATTATTCAAAGTCTCGCCCGTTTCATCAACCCGCATTGAACGGAGAAAATAAGGGTGGGACAGGTCGACTTCGAGAAATTAATCTTCGGCACAAGAATTAGGACAATTTTATCGTTTGACATTTTTATTTTATTTATCTATCCCTCTACCTGCGGGCTCCCATTTTCTCGGGTTTAATGTCGCTTAAAGTAAAGAAAATTGGTAAATAATATAATTGAACAGTAGAAAGATTACGAAGATAGCCTTTGTCAAAGAATAGTACTTTTCAGGAGCAATAAAGAATTATTTGCCTTTTAATCCGTTACTGCTAATGCGTTTTTGTTTTATATTTTACTATTCAGGATGTAAGTAAAATAAATTAGTATATTTTAGAGCATTATTAATAATATTATTATTAGTTTTTTAAACATATAGAAAACAAAGGTTTAGGTTTGTATGTGTCGTGTAATCAAACCTTTACCTCAAATATCCTTGGTCTATCCATAAATTCATTTCCCCCCTTGCCCTCTACTGTAACTGTCAAGGAGTGTTAAACGGCCTGTCGTAGCACCAACAGCTCGCTCGTAGCATTTGTAGAAGCTAGCAAAAAAAACATTCGTGCGAGGTATCAGCGTTCTCCACAACCTGAAGAGAGAGTGTCAGAGGCTCCTACGAAGTTTTACCCAACAACTCGGTTATTTAAAATCTTTAAATACAAATTATCTTCAGTTTTTTTAGATTTAATTTCATTTTACACTCGAATACTGAATATATATAACCTTTCTGTAGAAATCTCAAGCGATTTAACCATCACGAAAAGCTGTTTAGTAGTTCCTCCAAGCACAGAACCTCCCAAGGTTCTGTGCTTGGTCCGACTTTTTATCTCTTATGCACAAATGAAATGAAAGGTCTGTTTAAAAACACTGAAGTTCTCCAGTTTGCGGATGACACTGCCATTATCGCGATTCACAAAAATTTAAATACCGAGGTCCAAAACGCCAACGAAGATTTTCTACAACTTCAGCGTTGGGCCCATGACAATGGTTTAGTAATAAATACATCTAAGACTAAAATTTTACACATAACTTCCCCTCAAAATAAACATGGGAAGGTCAATATTAAGGTGCACTCAAACAGCTGCTTGCATTCACCAGGGAGTAGTATCTGTGATAAAATGAGATTCTTCTTGAAAACTATGTACCATAACCGAAATCTTTTGAATTGTAATACAAAAATAATAATTTACGTATCACTAATCGAGTCTATTATGTCGTACGGAGTCCGAGTCTGGGGTACTACCTTCGACAGTTATATGAACAGAGTACACGATTTACAGTGACGAATTTTGATACTAGTGGACCCGCTAATATTAGGGCTAAAAGTAGAAAAAACCCGTCGTTGCTATTTGCGCACTGCAAGGTGTTACCTGCTAAATATCTAGCTCATTATAAAATATTACTCGATCACTTACAAAGCGAATCTTTCAAGGTACCCATAGGGCACCAGTTGACCACCCGACAAAAAAGTAGAGGCTTGTTAGTGGTACCTAGGTACCAAAATTATTACGGCAAACGCACTCTTGCTTTTCTTATACCTACTCTTTTTAACAAGTATATTAATAAGAATCTTTCCAATGCACCTAAATATAATGTTAAAGAGGAGATAAAGATAAATATAATAGAAAAAAAAATCTGAAAAAGGTGTATAAAAAAGTGATACCTGCTCCCTCTCTATCTGCTTGAGATGGAAAGAGAGTAGGTTAGTTAAGTAAGTATAGGCTATAGATCGACGAAAACACATATCTATATATAAATATAAAAATATATTGTTTGTCTATTGTTATTTTTTTCTTTAACTTTGATTTTTATAGGTTTTTACTTTTTACTTTTGGTTGTTATCTATTTATTGCTTTTGCATTTTATTATATTGTTTTTTGTTTTTCCTTTTTCTTATTGATGTAACCCTTTTGAAACTTTATACTGTAATATAGAATGTTTTTTTTCGCCCACAGTAAAGGCACCGTCTTTGTGGGGAAATGTAAAGGTGTTTTGTAAAAAAATAATAATAAAGTTTAAAAAAAAAAAAGTTATAAGAATGTGGCAGATGACAAATTTTTCACTATGTGGTTACTATTTCCCTACAATTTAATCCGTAACCCTAAACATGTTTGATTTATGTTTGTTAATGAAACGTTTATTATAGTAGCGTGTATTTATTTTGCAGGCTTAATAAAGGATATAGTGCATTTCATAAATAATTATAATTTTGTGGTTGAGCTTTCGAGAGAAGCTTTAGGTATCCATTAGTGACGCTTCGGTATCGCAATAAAGTTTTTAGTTTAAGAGCCTTTCAAATAAATATACAAATTAAATATTATTCATTATTTATCTTTGTTTGGGGAGTAAAACAGTTAGGTAACAATAAAAACCATATACAAGCGGTAAAATAAAATTAAAATTAATATTTTTTGTTTATAAATAGGCTGTTTAAAAAAAAGGTAACGTAAAAATTACTTCAAGCTTAAAAATTTTGTAAATTAAAATAATTTAGCTTAAATAGCCCTACCTAACAGGTAAATTTTTGTTTTAAAAAAGTCATTAGAACTTAGAAATTTAATTTTATTGTATTAATTATAATATTGCCTAATAAATCTCTATGCTTTTCAAACTTATGGTTTGCGCTCCGTTATAGAACTTATGGTTTGCGCTCCGTAACAATATTTGTAATATTGTTACATTTATATTTTTGTCACCTTTATAAAGTATATTGTGTTTGTTATTATATTTTTTTTATTTTTTAAATTTATAAAATATGCATTCAAATAGAAAAAAAAATCTGTTAAATAAATAAATTTGTTATCCATGGCTTGAGCAATAAGTATCGACGATAGAATATAAGCTTTCATAAGTGAATATATAAAAAAGCGTAGGTAATTAAATTTTCAAAACCTTGTTAAAATAAATTACTTTAGGTAAACTGTGTTGAAATTTTGCTAATTACTGTGATTTTTAAAGATATATAAAATGTCTATGGTTTACCACAACCACAGAGTTATGTACCTCCTCATATGATCAGCTCAAAACGTTGACTGTAAAGTTGAAAAGTGATCTTTTAATGTATTATTGTTTTTTAAAATAATATAACAGAATTGTAAAAGCATCAAATAAATTTAATTTAATTGATAAATCTCATCACTAACATAAAATACAGACGAATGAAAAAAAAATATGAATCCTGTTACATGGACATAAGTAAATAAAAAAAAGGCTATATTATAGGTATAAAACGTTTTCGGCCTTGAGAAGGTCATACGTGTATTCAAATAAGCTTAATTTGCTTGTACTAATATAAAAAATGATTATCTGTTGAAGTGTGCATGCTTAAATTCTGATTAGAACCCACAACCTCGAAGTTCGGTAGTCGAAAGCCTTATCAACTTACCCACCATGAACTTAGAAGCCTAAGACTTTAAGACTTTCGATGATCTCATATGAAATGCACCTAAAATAATATAATGTGAAAGGATGAGAATTTTGTCAAAAATATATGGTGGGCTCTCTGCCTTTGCTCTATTTTTGGTCAATAAAGCTAAATATTTGAGTGCATACCAAATTAATGCCATTTGATTTTCAAAGACTTTAATAAATATGTTAATTAAAGTGTGATAACAAAATGATACCCGAAATATTATATTTTCACAACCTTTTATTTAACTACCAATGTTTGTCAATGCAAGTCTGTTTAGGTCAAATCTTGCAAGCTGAATTAGTTAAAATTAAAATTTGACGTTGGTTCAGTTTCGATGGCAATGCATTTTTATGGTAAGCATGACCTTATTCTGTACCCAGGAATGGCTCCACACGAAGGAACTCCTCAACTGTCAACAGCACAGACACGAAATATTGTATACGCATCAAGCTCTTAAATAAAAGCTTGTTCTTAAAAATGTATTTTTACTATTATTTTTTTTTCGAAACTCGGTTAGATTTATATATATATATATATATATATAGATATATAACTTATATTTGATGATTGTTTTTTAATAGCGGCAAATCGCCTGAAAAGATAAATGACACAATCTTTGACAATATTGAAAAATTTTGAATTTTTTTTTAATTATTTGATAATGTGCTGGATAGCATAATATTTATAAAGGTTCTAAAGAGGTCCTGTACTTGAGAGCGCAGGATGTCGGTTTGAACCCAGCGCTGAGTTTTATAAAAATGTCTATCTTTATCACTTTCTTGTGGACACTATAACTGCCGTAATTTTAAGGGAAAAATTGGTTTTACGAAATTTAAAAAAATCTTACTTCCCTTAATAGGCACAATATCAAATCAGTTCAAAATGTCAATTATAGGTCTATAATTTTGCTATAATTTTTGTTTGAAACAATTTTTGATATGAGTAATTCTTAAGGTAAGGGATGATTCGGCGTGCTGAAAAGTTTTTGAATTTGAATTCGTGTCAGCTTGCTCAAGATACTTGCATAGTTTAGATTGAAATGTTGATTAAACTATCGAAAAATCTCGACCGCTTAAATTGGGCGGACGTTTCGCACTCTTCAATCGCGCCGTTAACCGTCCGCTCGCAGCGAGTACGTTTTTATTGCGGACTCGCGGATAAGTGCACACTTACTCAAATTACAAGCGCTGAAGGGAACCTTCAATCCGTCGACAACACCATTTTCCGCTGCGAAAATTCCATTCGACTTCGTGAATACATCGTTCCGCTTTCCGCTTGCATTTTTCCTTTATATCTCTTTCATCAAATTCCGCCCTATCTCTCTCTACGGCAGTATCCCCGCCCAGACTCCCCTCTACACTTTTAAAAGGCCTTTGTAGTTCGCTTTTGACGTTTATATTCTACGAAATGCTTTTATTACTGCGAGCGACTTCAGAGTGCCTAACCTCTAAACAGCTCTTTGCCTTTGTGTGATTCGCCTATTATAATAATAATCTTCGTGTAACTGAAGTGATAATTTATATATTTATTTATTCATATATATATATTAGACACAAACTATAATCTAAACTTTCACTGCTAGCTATGCGCAACACATTACACTTATAGCTACAGATATTCTGTTAACATTAGCGTGTTAACAGAATTACTCTTTTTAACGAGTGTATTAATAAGAATCTATCCAATGTACCTAAATATAAGGTTAAAGACACGATCAAGGAAAATATAATAGAAAAAAAATCTGAAAAAGGTGTGTAAGAAATTTGTATACCTGTTCCTTCTCTATCTGCTTGTGATGGAAAGAGAGTAGGTTCAAGTACTTATAGGGTATTGATCTGTACGAAAAATACATATATATAAATATAAAAATATATTGTTTTCTCTAAATTTGCTTTTGGTAGGTTTTTGTTATCGATTTACTGCTTTTCCATTTTAATATAATGTTTTTTTTTCCTTTTTCTTATATATGTAAACCTATTGATACTTTTGTATTGTAATATAGAATGTTTTTTTTTACCCACAGAAAAGGCACCGTCTTTGTGGGGAAATATAAAGGTGTTTTGTAAAAAAAATAATAATAGAGATTTAAAAAAAATAAAATGTCTGTGACACGAACTCATAAGATTTTACCCATCCAAAACGCCTATAATAATAATAATGTCTATTTATACTTTTCTGAGTACATTTACCTATTAATTTACAATTTAAGTAGTTCACAATTTTACATATTAAACATACATTTTACTATGATAGGTTGAATCTACGTACAGATTCAAATAACGTCTCGCCTTGTACGGAGACCGAACCAGCTTCGCGCGAGCAAAAAAAATAACCGCTACGCGTTGCCAAGTCGACGCGCTGTCAAATAAAGCGGGTACCTAGAGGCGAGTCACGTCGCTAATAGATGTCGCTGGCTGGATGCGTTGCCAACGAGGGAATATTTTCTTGTATTCGGTGTATTGGTGTGCCACTCCAGTGTTTCGTCTGTCCGTAATAAATGGCCCAAATCAGTGTAGACCACAATGCGACAGTCAAACCTGCCAATTTATTTATTTATTTATATCGTCGACTCTTATATATAACAAATAGTGCTTACATAATAAATACATTATTGTTATTTGTAATTACGTGCAATGGATTATTTTTGTGCATCACCTTAATAGCACAATGTGACGCCAAGGAGACGCCAATCATTTATAGATCTAGCTTAGAATTTTGACGTAAGCTACGGGACTTCTTAATATACCTATAAAGAAAGTAAATAAACTATAGAAAAATCAAATATATAAATATATATAAATACTACATAAACATTAGAATTAATAATCATAGATTACCTTGTAACAAATTACTTGTAACACGCGAGAACTCACGGTAGGGATTTCGATGCTTGCTTTAATGTAAAATTTGTGAAGTCTTTGCCCGCGAAATGATTTAAAGACATGGGAACTCTCTCACATTTGGGTTTAGGGCGGTTGCAGGTCTGTAGGTCTAAATAGACAAAATTAAACGAATTTAACAGCATTTAACGAATGATGTTTGATATATTCTTTTAAGAAATTAGTTTCATTTCATAATACTGATTGATTTATCTAGCAAAACTGCAATTATATAATAATAATTGTAGTGGCTGGATATATTAATCTTTTAGTTGATAATGCGATTTTCGAATTTATGAAGGTTGCATTTTAAACGTCACCTTTCATATATTTTCTGACGACGCCGAATGGTGAAAGCTAAAAATATCGTATCATCAAATCTATATAAATACTACAGACATACATATATTTTATTATTTAAATACAATAAATACGCTGATATCTTACAACAAGAATGCTATTCAACATTTTTAATTTCCTTTTCAAGTAACCATTTGGTTATTATACCAGGTCTAATTTTTATATATGTAGGAAGATTTATATCCTTCAATAATAAATTGTACAATTTTGGTGCTAAAAAGCTAAAATGCTTTTGACTAAAAGTTAAAGATCTGAATATTTAGTTTATTAAATAACTCGTTAGACATATTTATATATCTATTTTAGAGATTATTAACCCTAATTTTGAAGTAAAAGCCCAAGCCCAAATGTAGCGTTGATTTTCTCCTTATATAAATAAGATGGCGGAAACAATGTTGTATGTAGATGTCAGTATGAGGTGATCATTTCGAAATACTCTAGTGGAAAATAAATCAGAAGAATTCAGAATGAAAGAAACAGTATTTGGAAACTTTCTATTATAAGTGTCCAGAATTCTATTAAGCACTTTAGAATTCTTCTAAGCTTAACTTAAATTACATGTAGGCTATTGAAACAGTCCAAGAGTGCGTGAGGGACGAGGGGATACACGAAAAGAGATTCCCTCAGATTATCCGTTTACTTTCAAGTGATTCCATTCTTTCTCAAAATCAAGACCACGTTTTCTCTATATTTTATTTGTTTTATAAACCGTATATGTATATATTTACCCCTTCTAATCCGGCCTTGCGAAAAGCACAGGAGGGGGAAGAGAATTTTCGAAAAGCTTCTATTTTCACGGTACTGACTGATTAGTGCTAAATTTGAATAAAAATATGTACCTCTAGTTTAAGATAGGTGGTTAGAATAATAACTAAACATTTCCACATTTGTGCTGTTTCAAAAATCAATAAAAACGGTTTACTTGTATTAACAAATTTTAAACGCTAGTACAGTGACTGAAATGTGTGTAGATAACATTGGAGAGGGCTTGATTTAACACGGAAAGTATATCGTATAACCATGTCTGTAACCTAGTTTCATTGTCGCCAAATGATTGACAGACAAATTAAGCTGTCAGATTTGACGTTTCACATTTTTACCGTTATATTGCTAGTACGAATAAATTATCTAAGTAGTCACAACTGGAAATGTTTGGTTTTGATTCTGACCACCTCATGTATAATATTAAAAATGTAATAATCTTTTTTAATTTACTAAATTGGTAGTAAATGTTGTTAGGCATGCTCTTTTTTTTTGCTCAGAAACTATTTTTAAAAGTGTCGTTTTATTAAGTTATAATATTTTTCTATATTTTAGATGGATAGTTTTTTTGTATTTCCGAAAAGTGGATAGTCCAAGAACAAAAACCGAATAATCACGCACTTATGAGGAAAGGGAAGAGGTAAGGGGGGGGGGGCGCGTGACGAGGGTGTTGACAGGGTAGATATTTTATGTTTTGGGATAGCATCACATGAGTGGGTTAAACAATGTGACAATTTTCCCCTTATTAAACGGGGCACCTTGACCGTAAATGTTTCCCGCCGAAAGATAAGCTCTCATTTTTACTTATACAGGGCTGTCACAAAAATAATTGTTAATTATTGACATAATTATTAAATAAAAAGGTCTAGCGTAGTCCCATTTTTACTTTGGAGCCAAGATAAAGATTTGACCTGGGATGTCACTTGTGCTAATAGGGTAAAATTGGGCCACGTCCTCAGCTTCTGAAGAACGAGCAACCATCTAGGTCTAAGAGACGCAAATAGGAGCATTTACCAGTTAATCATGTCTTTATTGCATTCGCTATACCGCGATCTTCGTGCGCGATCCCCTACTTCACACGGCAAGTCAGTTTGAAGGTGCGCGGTAACAATAGAACAGTTTAATTGTATAGAATCGCCGTTACGTATTGATCCTTGTATCCAAAATCGAATAACGCAACGGTATTGGTAAGAATATGTGCGACGTTTAGCTTGTCGTGTGCATGCGATACCGGCACGGGAATAACGCCTATAAAACCGTTCCTTGTCATTACCGGTTGCACAAAATGGCGGGCATGTGGACATCGACCATAGACTAGCAGCAAACTGACATTTTTAACACTTTTGACTACTTTTGAACTATGACAGTACAAAAGTGCGGTAGTAAATATTTTATATTTATATTGTAGATATTGTTAGTTTTCTGACAGTTTGCGAAGATAGCGAAATATCTTCAAAAACTTTCTTTAAAAATACTCTATTTACTTTCATAATTTTTTTAGAATTCAGCAACCTGAAAATCTTCGCAAAATCAGCGTTTAAATGTTTCTAAATATTAAAACGGCGATCTTATGTAAGCGCTAGTTATAAATATAAACGAATTTGATCATCGCGTCGTCTCTAATGCTCGAATGTCAAGAGATTCGGTTTTATTTATCCCTCGCTGAGCGCAGTCGGATTGTCATTTTCAATTGAAAACGTGTCAATACTCGCTGCGACCCGGAACTATAACAAAAAGTGTCGCTTTTCTCACATAAGGCTACGAACACAGTAGCGCACCGTTAGGCGTCTAGAAATTTTGACCCGATAAGCCCAAAGCGATTGCGGTAGATTTAAAAAAAAAAATGAATTTCTTAAAATTTATTTAAATTAAGTAGTCAAAAATTTAACTTTGTACATTCGATAAAATTCTAAGAAATATATGTACATATTGTTTCACACCTATAATGCACATTTTAGACCTATTCAAACTAATAATTTGCCCAATTCGAAGATTTTCGTGGTAGGATCAGGTCTTTTAAGTATAGAACAAATTTTTACTATGGAGACATAGTTTGTTGGTTAAACAACCCATTAATGTATTGTAATTAGGTAGGCATACTTTAGGTTAATTAAAAAAAAATCAAGTCTATATGAAAGTAAAAAGGCCGCATTATTAATATGCTTTATTGGGTATACACCTGCAATTAATTGGAATAAATAACAAAACCAAAAGAAAATAATTTCTGTGAACTGACATTCTTCTTCTCTTTCTTTCGTATGGATTGATTATAATAGAATAATAAACGCAATAAAGTTAAGATAGTCAAAAATGTATAATTTAATAAAAACGTCCGCATAGATTTACAGTATCTGCTTATAGAAAAATAAAAAAAATATAATCATTTGAGGCATTTCGTTTGTTTAAATATCTTTGACAATATTCACAACGTTTCGCTGAGGCAAAAGCCGAAGCGCAAGTGTATCGTCACCCTTATATAAACGACGGACGCCATTCGCTTCCATCTGTCATGTTCGCATTTCTTATATAAACGTTGAACGAGAATGAAAATGAAAAAGCATGCGCTTTTCAGCAGAACAGAATCGCTGTTGGCTTTTCAGTTAAAATTCTACACATATGCGCTTAAGTATTCTATTCTTGTTTGCAGACGGATATTATTGGATTACATAAGAGTATATTTATTTTAAACAGTCAACTATAGCTAAAACACACACGCCTCTATGCATAGTCGCATGCATTTTATCATTGTTGCTAATCTATTTTATGCTTAGCAGCCTACTAACGTGACTATCCAAACTTCAAACATCGACTTAAAAACGTTTTTAACGGAAAACTATTTTTTTAATTTATTACTAATTTTTAATTAGTAATTTAAACATTCATTTTCATATTATACAAAGTTCTACCTAAATAGGCAATGCCCGTACTAAGGTAGATTTAACTAGAAGCATTGCTTTTTTAAGCATAATCATCCGACTGCACAACATACAATTATTATGTTATATAAATAATAATAAAATAATACATAACTTTACCGTATTAAAAAAATAAATAATTATAATAATAATGAACTTATTGTAAAAAAAATCTATAAATTGTTTATTAGTAGTACATTATTTAGCTAGGCCCTACAGGCGTCAGTAACGGCATCTCCCACCCCAACTTGTGATGGGTTGCTTCATTTCCTATTTCCATTTGTGCCTGTGGCACTTTTAGGTTATTCGATGTGCGTTATGGTTGGCCATAATAAGTTCTAACAGAGGTGCTGTCATATTTTTGAAATTTTAATATATGACTATCGAGCTGTCAATGTTTCGTTAATTAGCATTAGAAATTTGTTGTATTCGACTAGCCTCCGATGTGATTTAAACGGATATGGTTATTTTTCAAGAGCATCATCATCACAAACAAAAAAATGGAATTTGTACTTTTCGAGTTGAAGCGACATGAACACAGCTTCTGACAGCTTCTTAACATGAATGTATGGAAGCTAAAAAGCTAGATTTTTTTCCTGTCATCGTATAAAATGTAAACCTATTAGCATAACGGCATTTTCCACGCGGTGGCCGCAGTTTTTTTAAATTTTAGAGTTTAACGGCATAAAATTTATGTGTTCAGCCATTCGACTTCGTAAACAGGCGGCCAGGGTGAAATTGGGTTTCCGCTAGCGCGGAAAAATGGATTTCGATACGATATTTTAGCGTCCAGCTCGGCTCACGTGAGATTAAAATGCGCATAATTTTAAACATTTATAATTTTTATTAGAATAATCTGTTTTCAGTTTTTTATACGTTTGCATATAAAAACATAATTACGGTCAAAAAGCTTAAGATTTATCGGGCTGTAAAAATAGAAACGTCGATTTTCAAATATTCTCGTCTAGGTAGAAATATCCTCAAGACAATAGATATAAAAACTCAGTCCTATAAAGAAAGAACATATTACAACTTTGAACCCTATAAAAGTTATTTAAACAGTAAAAATACACTTTTAAAGACAAGCAACTGCTTGAATGCGTATACGAAATTTCGTGTCTGTGCCGTTGACCGTTGAGGAGTTCCTTCACCTGGAGCCGTTCCTGGGTGTAGAATCAGATCATTCTTGCCATAAAAATGCACTATCATCGAAACTGAACCAAGATGCCAAATTTCAACTCCGTAGGATTAGAGGAAGCGGTTCTTTTTAGTCCGAATCGGTTCGAGCGATTTCGTTTTTTTTTTTTTTGCATATGATGGGAAATCTCAAGGGTAATTTTATTTTATTATTCATAAGTTTAAGGTAGTAATAAATCAAAAAACAATAAATGCAGTTGCCTCACTAAAATATTTTTTAAAAACAAATACAAAAATGTCTTTTTATATTTTAATACATTGAGAATTTGTTAATTTTATATTTTCATTTTAATAATTAATACTTATTAAAGTCATATCTAAACCATATACACAATACTAGTAATTAAAAATATCGCTTAAAAATGACGTTAAAACTAGGGGTGAATTTTCACCGCGTAATCATTATGCGATCGTACGCAGCTATGGAATTAGGTCGGACATGTCCCAGTACTCCTAAACTAATACTTCTAACACTCGTATAATTACAGACTTCGCTGCCTTGCCTGCGTGTTAGGTGCTACATCCACAGACCTTATACCCTTGTACCCCTCACTCCTGGCTACAGAGGTTAGGGACAGAATATTAATATAGCCGATATCAGAAGCGCTGTCATCGTGGAAAACAAACGGAAATACATTTCCTTGCAATATCGCCAAATCTAAAATTAATTTAAAATACGATCAATCAAGTGTCGTTACTTTTCGCACGGATAGGAGAAAATGCTACGGGCTTGTTTCTATAATAATACTATGTTAAACCATGTTATTTGCTATCGAAATAATGTGATAATTTTTTAGGCGCTAAACATTACACCTACACACATAACACCCATACGATGACATTACATTACACCTATACATATATACATTCATTAATTTCCTCTCTCCTTCATTTTCTAATTTAAGCGCGTACATATAGACATACCCAATTTTATGTAGATGCATTCACAATATGAATTTCCCTAATTAGGGCAATTTATATATAAATCATTCTGGCATATATCATTCTTATTTTCGACACAAATATTTCAGTTGTAATTGGTCATTCTTTAGTTTTAATATTTAGTGACTTTCATTTGGATTTCTAATCGTTTGTTGCTATACTTGTAAATAAATAAATATATTTCCAAATATGTACTTATTATAATATTTTGTAAGCATATGAAATACATTATATTATTTTATCTATTTATTATTGTTGCAAATAGTACATTTTTTAACAAAATCTGTACACACACATAAAACCTCACACACATCCATGCATACATAGCGTCAAAGTATTCAATATTTCTTATCTCTTGTTCTCGCTATTTATTTGTGACTAGTTAAATTTTCTGTTGCACATTTTATTAATATATTTTTTCGTATGAATATTTTGTGTAAGTTTCTATAACTGATTACCCCTGACACGCTACAGAGGTAATGTAAAAATAAATGGATTGTTTTTGTAAAAATTAATAAATGAAAAAAGGAGACTACCTGTGCACAAATGATTAGAGTTGTTATTTTGGGTTAGAGATGTTATTATACGAAAATAGGTAAAAAAATACAAATTGAAAGAAATTAATGAATTTCTGTTTATAATACCATGATTCAGTGTCATTTTAGTTTGGATTTTTAGTTACCACGCTACACGACTGAACATTATTATAATAGCGGCGTTTCTTTCTAATGTTTAGCTGCGGTCTGCGCGATTGAAAGAAAAAGCATTCACCACTCACAGACTATTTTCATTAGTCTGTGCTGAAACTAAATGCGTTGCAATCGAGTTGGAAGCGCAGAATAGATGCACGGGTACTATGAAAAGTATAGAACGCAAAGAGCACTGTGCCCTCCGGTATATCGGTAAACAAAGAATCGAGCAATGGATTCCCCTACCTTCGTTTCCCGTATTGATAGCCGTCGGCGTAATATGAGAGTACATTGACTGGTAATATTTAACTGAAGTTCATATGACAATGTGGACTATTGACGGTTATTGTCAACAGTTTTATATCTTCGCATGAACTCGATACGATAAAATATGTTTGCAAGCGCACGGAAATATTGAATGCGACTCCTTGCAATGTAAAATTTATGTTTACTGTTTCATAAAATAAATAAAAAAAACAGCATTGAAGTCACCAAGATAGGCCTAACTATGATCAAAAAGGACCCATTTACCCTACATATAACAAATATCCCAACCTCATAAATTGAGTTACTAGAGAGCAGAAGATTTATATTATAGATTCACTATTTAGTCTGGTACAAATTTATTTTAAAAATGTTGTTAGTCGATTTGCTAAGATAACTATGCCTTAAGGTTTGCTCATATCAAAAATTGTTTCAAATAAAAAATTTTAGGGAAATTATGGACTACGATTAAAATTTTTAACTGATTTGATGATGTGCATATTAAAGTAGGTATGATTTTTTTGAATTTTTAAAAACCAAGTTTTCTTACCCCTAAGGTCAATGCTATAAAATAAGTTTTAGGCCTTTATCTAAGAATTCTTATCCCCTGTATCCCTGTAGCTTTGTTGGCCTTATCTTATCTGTATAATTGTACAGAAGTTATATATTCAATATTTTGTTAGTACCGAATAAAAAAAAATAAAAATAAAATAAATAACATAAATTTTAAATGAATTAAATATTTATACACTAAGAAAGTTATAGTAAAATTTCACCTTTTCGAAACCACCCCCCCCTCCCCTCCCTATTCCCGCCCACTTGATCTGATTTGCTCATTACCGAACTTAAACCAAGATTTTGTGCCCTTAAATTTTATGTAAGTGATTGGTGTAAAATTGCGCCAGTATCACAAGAAAGTGATATAGATAGATAGATAGATTTTTCATATCATCTATAAATAAAATACCACTCTATTATAGATTTCATTTACCGAAATAATTATTTAATTGATAACGTACGATTTTTAAAATAGCACTTCTTTTGTGTAAGGTTATTTTAACAAATAATGACTTAACAGTATGTAATTAACACAAAGCAAACTTTATGCTTTGCGTGAGCATGTACTAACCGTGGAACATCTATCACGAAGTCCTTTGTAATGTGTATTTCGTGATATCGGAATATTATTGCTTAATGAGCGAATATGCCAGTAATGGTCGTTATTATGTGATAGAGTACCTTACCTTGCCCTAAGTACTACCTTTTTATACGGTAATAAAACATGCAAAATTAATCGATTGTTATTTGTAGTTCCAATATTTTAGTGATAGAAAGAATAAGTATAAATCTTATGATAAATGTATGTAGTTTTTAAAATTTTTAATGTAGACTATATTTTACAATACCTGTTAAATTTTGCTACAATTAAATCTGATAGTGTTTATCAATATACTCGTATTACCAAAATGTATGTGGTTTAACAACCAAAAGAAATAAGTTTTTTTTTTGTTTTATTTTATAAACTTTCTTATTTGTAAAGAGTACAGTATATTTCATACTTTTGCTATGTTAATTCCCCAACCATTCCTACCCCCAATCTCAACCTCGTTCCCAAATGTACTTACTAATTTTAGAGGAAACTATATTGGCTTTATGTTTTGATTGTTTATTAAAATACATAAAGTATCAGCTACTTTGATGCCTAGTTTTGGCGTCATACATATTCGTCTATCACCCAACCTTATTCTCCGCCTAAAACCACACCTTACAGATTGTCCGTTTTCATCTCACACAACGGAGTCGTTCGATAGGACGTTTTTACGTTTTCAAGGAGGGTAGATTACTGTAGGGGGCGGGCGGTTTGCAGCAAAAGTTGCGTTCCAATTGTCTATCGTTCTGTCTCCAGACATTCGGCACTGCATCTTGTGACCTAAATTTTCCTCCTAATAATTAAATAAAAAAAACCTACAGTCCATCAAAATTCTATCGAACTATTAACATTTCCGCACGAGTGAGAATGCATATAAAATATGTAACTTCAACGTTCACCAAATCCATTCCTTTTAAAAAATCCAGGTGATTGACCCTGCGATTTCAAACATGATTCGTGTTGACATCATATAAAAAATCAAAATGGTTTCCGAGAAAAAAAATGGAAACTTGACGTGATAATATTGAATCGTTCTTGTCGCTCGCCACATACAAAAGGGGAATTTACAAGAACACTTCGGTAAAATTTATAAATTTGGGCATGAATTATTTTCACATTTTTTTGTACAATTTCATTCGCGTAATAGGGAATATAAACAACTCCCTTAAGTTCTATCAGTGTGTATTTTGTTAATAAGGCCATGGTCCCCTTGTTTGCTCAAAAATAAGGTAAATTATTAAGTTTCTTTGCATATAATTAGAGCGGACGTTGAGTGGCGCTGAAAATATTAGGAGGCTGTAAAATAAAGATGGCGGAAATTTTTCAGCGGAAACGTGTCAGTTCAGATAAGGGAAAAAGTACCGCTAACAAAATAATCTAAATATCAATTATAAATTGTAATTCTTAATGAGGAATTGTAATATCGAAATAAACCCATAAGAGCAGAAGATCGTAGATTAATTAATGTAACACTAATAAATACACTCTTTAGTAGTTCAAGTTCAAACTACATGGTAGTGTATCTATCGATTTATTTACATATAAAATTATCTACTAGCGCTTTTTAATGGTTTAATTCCACAATACCCGTTTACATCTACGGAGTGCAAGTAAGGAGTTCCACAACATTGGTGCGAGTGACGTCATGAGCGCCACTGACAGATGCGTCGATTTCATCAAAAAGAAAATCACCCCACCTCGAAAAATCCTAGAGGCCCCGGTATAAATGTTTAACGAAACATTCAAACTATCATACAAAACTTTAAAAGAATAAAAGTCCTCGATATTGTCTTTAGTCCAGTTTTTAACAAATATTTAATAACTCGTTTTAGTATTGAAATACACGGCTAAATGTAATGCAATGAAATCTCAACTTCGTGACGTCGATCTTCGTGACGTCGTAAGCACTTGAGTTTGATTGCGCGTAGGGTAGATGATATAACTATTGACCGTTTAAGGGGATTTCAATTTTTTGACTCTCCACAATTACTATGCTATGAATACCTTTATTGATGTTGCAAATTTTAATCTAAACATACCAATTAGAAATGCATACAGATACATAAATACAAGTTAAATTTGTTTGTGATTGGAGATACGTATGAATATAATGTGCCTATTGTGGTAACTGAAGTTAGTATATATTTTGCATTTAAATCCTATGTAATTAATAATAAACGATTTACAAAAACACAATTTTCAAAAAATTAAAAAAAAAATGCATTTAATTGGCTGGGGGAGGGGAAAATGACTGCAAAATTGTATTTATGTGTATTGGCCACTCATTAACAGTTAAGTTATATGTAAATATATCGATATGGAAGTAACATTATCTCACAGAAAGAGATATGCTATCTGTAAAATAAAAAAACACAAAATGTCACACAGATAACTATGCTGCTAATTAATAAATAATATAAACCTTGTTATTAACTATCAAGAATTTATGTCGAATTAATTTAGCATGGCTAATAACTCTATCATTCACCCTAACACCATAAGTTTGAGGGGAGTCCATTAAATTAGCATGTAGCGCGTTAGGTCAGAACTTAACGTACAGTTTTCGGTGGGAATAAAGTGATGCCAGTTAACTTTGCGTTAAGTACATTTTGATGCAATTTGGATGCTCCAGATCTTTGACTGAGCACTCCTCTCAGTTTCGAGCAATCCACATTTAAAACATCTGACATGCGCACTTTTGTGTGTACAATTACTATGTTAAAACCATCAAAACGACCGTTCGCTAAGTCTATTGATTAAAAAGTTTAGTAAATTTAGGTCAGGACCTATTTAATTTTTCAAAAATCGTCTTCAGCTTAAAATGTCATATTTAACTTAAATGATTTTCAATAGAATTACATCTAAGATATGACAAACTCGCCTGGGGAACAGCGCTGCATATTAAAAAAATATTGTGACGCTAAAAAGAGCACTTCATGCAGTACCTACTGTAAATAGGTAATTTATTTATTTATTCTTTATTGAAAAATCCAACAGTATTCATTTTTATCATTACAAAAAAACTTATTACTAGTACACAAAAAAAATAAATAAATAGATAATCGTGTAAATCTCACTTTAGGAAACCTTGAGTGTTCACTGTCTTCGTAAATTACATTTAAAGTGTGACCTTTTTTA
Organism: Neomicropteryx cornuta; assembly: GCA_020383195.1. Classification (NCBI taxonomy): domain Eukaryota; kingdom Metazoa; phylum Arthropoda; class Insecta; order Lepidoptera; family Micropterigidae; genus Neomicropteryx; species Neomicropteryx cornuta. The sequence goes on along the minus strand of JAHKQU010000026.1, from coordinate 10,752,551 downwards.
AAAATAAAGAAAAAAACGAAAGTAAGGTTAATTATGTTAAACCAGTAAGAACAAAAATAAAATAAAATCTTGTTACTTTTTTGTTATTTTTTAATTCACTGCCTAAATTATAAAAACGAATTACATTGACCCAATATAATTTAAAAATTTAACTCAAACAATTCCTTTGTACAAACGATTTATACGTAGTTTTAATGAAAATTAGTAGATATAATAAAAAAAAATTTTTTTTCTTGGATAATTAAATTTATTTATAACTGTGTGTGTGTGTCCTTTAAATGAGATATTTGTTTGTGTTATTGTTAGAAACATTTACTTTTCTTGGTATTGTTAGAAACATGTGTATTATATTTGTTATGTGTGTGTGTAATGGTTTGATAATAGTTTTAATGGGCTGAGAATAGTTCATAAATATGGTTCATAGCTTTATGTTTTTGAGTTTTTTTTGTTTATTAAAATTGTGTATGTGAGGTTTTGACGGAAAATGATACAATTGTGTGATTTTGATAAGGAACATGTCAATGTATGTTTTTTTTATTAAAAACTTTTATTTTCATTTCTATATAATATTATGTAAAATTCAGCCACGGTTAATTTCCCCAGCTTTGACATAAATTAGCATGTGTGAGGAAAATTTGTGTTTTTAATGAAATAAACGTAAATAGGCTCGAATTATATGAATATAATCATTTTAGAAAGCTTGGAAATAATTGGCTCAAGCTCAATTGGTTCCGAAAGCTCAAATTTGAACAATATTATTTTACTAAATATGCGCTGTTTTTGTGATATTAGAAAATGAGTTCAAAACGGAGAATACGAAAAAAAAATCCAAATAAAATGCGGTAACTGCAAATGAGAAATTCTAATCTCGGACTTCTCAAATGATAAAGCAGTTCATCATATGTTGAATATCAATAAAAGGACATTAAGTTTCTAAAACAATGAATATAACTAAGTAATCACAATTCAAATGAGCAAAAAGATTCAATCTATGTGTGAATCTAAAAATTGAAGCATTTTATATTAGGAAATACAGTATCGAGTTTTCTTCCGCCTCGAATATTCTAAATTTGAAATATATTTGTTAGCTAAAGAATATGAGAATCCTATATTTTTAGATTGAAAAATTGTTCAGAATGAAATATATACGAGTACCTTACTGAAAAGAAACGACGTCGGCTACAATGAAAGTAGATAAGAATTGTTCGCTTCAAACCAACTCAGTCCAGTAGCTCGCATGCGAGCTGAAACTACAAGCCCAACTCGACGAGTGTGCGAAAGAGACAGCTATACTAAAATACCTGTTACTACCCCCCCTTGCAGCTCTCCCCGCTCCTCGATGAGGTCATCTTTTTTTTCACTGCATTGCATGGGTTCGAACCGCGAACTGAGACCGGCGCTTTAACGTACTAGTCCATTTTGCATAATTCTGTGCCAGAGTATAAACTCGCTATTTGAAGTACTTGTCCCGCCATCTAGTGGAAAAAATTGCAGCAACCGAAAACCGTACTAACCATAATACAACGTATCGTTAATATTTTTTATTTATATTTGATCTGATCAGTAAAACATATTTTTTTAAACGATATTGAACTAAGGAGTGAAACTTACTTCGCTTTTGGATTTACTCTCGGCCTATTCGCATGATAAGGTAAGTAATCCTCAGCGGATTAACAACTTCAAAGCCTGTTTTTTTTTCATCACTTCAGTTAGTATTCAGGGCGGAACTTCGTCTGAAACTGGATTAATATTTAAGCTCGCACTTAGCGAAAGAAACTGCTTCGGAGAAGCGGAAACCAGGAAAGGCTCGCATTACTAATAAATCAATTTTCTATAATCCCGTTCGGCGACGTGCAGCGTCCAACGGCATCTGGGGTGGGTTCATCCCACGGGATATTAAGGGAGACGGGGGATTATAAGAACAGGGTTGCCCTATTCTAATGAAAAAAAAAAAATAATTTAATACGAGCGCATAAAACAACGACTTCATTTGTATACCTAAAATACCTAACCAAATCTATTCAAATTATCGATAACCAATAACAATATATCAGAGGAGCGTATATTTAAATAAAGTAGTAGATATATGTGGGTAAATGAGAGGTGGAGCGTATTTGATTAACAGAAATATATTATTATTCTATTGGTTATTATATTTAAATTAAATTACATTCACTTATGCTATATGAATACGTGGGCTATATATTTGGGCTGTGGCTGGCAACGTCAAGTTAGCCGGGCGGCGACGTATGATCGCCGCTAAGCTCAACGGATTGGTGGGCATCTGCGCAGGCGCTCATTCGAGCGGTGCAGGGGCGACTGGCCAGTGGCGCAAGCAGTCGATACAACGGGCTTGCAAGCCACCGCGTGTATTATACGCCAACGACTTTTATTGCACTTGCTTTATATTTTATTCTTCCGTGGTTTTACATTTGTTATTAGTTATTTAATTTAAATTCAATTGTTGAAATATTACCCATCTGGGTTTTATCTAAATAAAGAAGATGGCGCCGGAAGATGATATCGACCTGGACATTTGTGTTTTTAATCATTCCTTCACCAGGAGTTAAAACGCTAGGATCCAACAGGACCCACATCTTATAGTTATACTTATTTGGCCTAAATATAAATATTATTATTTTTTTTTGATTAACAAAACAAAATGAAAGATATTTAGTACACAGTAGTTTTTTTTTAAAGTTTTATCTATTTTTTTAAAACGTAGGTTTTTAAGTTAAATTAAAAAATAAATTTAAATGCACTAAAATTATTTCAATTTTGTTTATGGATTTACTGTAATTATCTTACATTGTATTTATATAGCTTGAAGATAACGAAAGTGGTAAATTAAGCAAACAAACCCAAACTGCTTCCCTTAGTACAGAATGTGAATGTATTTCACAAATATTAATATATGTATATTAGACACCTGGTTTCCAAGCCTTCGGCTTTGTTGGTACATAAGAAAAATAATATTATTGATTTAAATAAATAAATAAATATAAAAAAGAAGTTACTTTCTAGAACCAATTTAACTCTTATAAAAAAAGATAAAAAACAGATTGAGCATCTCTGATTTAGTAACGGTGAACGGTGAAATTTGAGAGAGGGAGGGTGCGTTGAGGAAGACTGTAGGTGAGTAACCCCTCGCTTACCCCATTATTCATAAAAGTTAGCAAAGTTTTCATTTTGTTAATACGCTAAGAGCGCCCTTTTGACACACCCTTCCCTTGACAACACTTCAGCTAAAGGAAGCTGTCAGGGCAGGTACTAGGAAATTTATACCTCTTTCCTCTTATTTGGCTTCCTATTAAAACAAACAACAATTCTCACTATGTTAAAAGTTTATTATGATTAATTAATTCCATCTTCTAAATGTTTTTAATTATTTTCCTTAACGTGTGTTTTAAAATAATCTACTCAATTGAATACAGGCTGTAACAGAACAATTAATCTTATAATAAGAACAATTTTGATATGATGTGATGTTCAGTTAAGAATAAACAAGTAAATAAAATAAAAAATGCTTTATTATATGCATTGCACATAATTTATTTATTTTATTCTAGTACAAAACAACAAAATATAGTACCTATAACATAAATATTTTAAACATAACATGTTTAACTTGTAAGAACTTAATACTCTCTAATTTCATGAAAGAAATAAATATTATTACATTATTAGGCGCTAGATAAAGTAGAAAAATATGCATAGATATAATAAAAAAAAATATATGTGTGTATAATGTGAGAGTGTAGGTGTTATACATGCGTGTGCCATTATAGTTAGAGATAAGTGATAATTAAACAAATAAAAAAAATAGATACAATGATGACATTATTATCTTCTCCTGATTTTTATATAAAAAAAACTATAATACAATTAGTTATTTGTATTCGTTATATTTAACTAATACAACTCGAATCATAAAAATATATTTGTTATTTCAAGAAAAAACCAAGCATGAATATTATCTTTATTGATTACTTTAATTAATGATTAATATTATAACAAAATGATGTAATCATAAATTATTTTCAATTTAATTACTCTTAAAGCAAAAAAAAAATCATATTAAATTTTATGATAGGCTTAGATAAATGATATATCTTATTGAAAAATTATCTTATGTTTATAAAGATACAACTCAAAATTGTGTAAAAAAATAGGTTTTAGGCGTTTTGAAGCAAATACACAAAAAAAAATACCTACAAAGTTATCGCTTTTTTTGTATTAAATATGTTTTTTTTTATATAAATTTTAGTTAACATTTAAGTACCTTTTCGGTGACACATAAAAACTATACACGATCATCTATTTAAATCCGTTTCAATTTTTGAAAATCTATGTTTAAAATCGTGTTGGTAATGTATAAATTAAATTAATCAAAGTTAACCGCTCTTAAATCGAGCAGTAATAACTGCCACATTTAAAGATTACTTACATACAGTTTAATCGCTGCGGAGACTAATCATTAGTCTAAATTTCAGATTAATTTATGGGTTATTTTAATGACAAATTTTCATGATAGTTTAATGTCCAATAACGGTCCTATTGGTGAAATATTTATTGAATTTGCCGGTTTTGCTTTCAAAGAGTCGAATATTCATTATGCTTTACGTTCGGACCCATTCTGAATAGATGGCCATCTAACTTTAGAACAAAAGGACGGGTCAGCTATTTTGAGATAATTGTCTTTGTTAAACCAATTTGATTACAATCAAATTAATACGCGAATTAATTTATGAGTTACGTGGTTATAAATATAATTCAATATATTTATTATCTGTTCTTTTAAAATTAATTTAGTTGCCAAACGACAAAAAAAGACTACAAAAAGCATTCTTATTATGATACATTTAACATTAAGTAGGTACTAAAATTCGCAGTAATTAGAAGAGCATAATTCTGCCTAGTTATGCTTTCATAATTAAATTATTTAATCAAGTATGTCAACCGCTGCAGTAGGAAAATATTCGAATGGAGACCTCGAACTTTAAGACGAAGCGTAGGTCGACCACATTGGAGTTCCAACATTCATTTGAGTGTTATTGTGCATGTCATATGTCCATAATCGAATCCACATGCAAAAATTCTTCGTCGTCCTAAGACTTCAATGCCCTTTAAGTACAAGTGTTGTTTAACAACGACACCGCTGTATTTTCAGAAAGAAATCAGTCAAATCGTGTGAGTTAGTGTGGAAGGAATACCTGAAACTGCTAATTTCAAAACAATACCTAACAAAATAAACACAAGTCTCTATAAACAAACAAAGAAAACAAATAATTGAAGTTATTTAATCAAGAACAAAACAAAGTACCAAAGAGAATTGATACGGACATCATTATACATCCAAGATTCATCTTTTCTAATCGTTATAAGACCCTCGCAGAACCTCATCATTTCATGGTTGTGTCAACCTTTCAAAGGTCCACTTAATCAACCCCCGGCGCAGTCATTAAAATATTTTTAGGTCACGAGTACGGGTACGCGCTTAGGATAACTGATCTGAGCGCCGATGCGTGGAACTGTAAATCTCTTCAGCGGCCATATTTATTTGACCAAACCGCCCGAAGAGGTCCAAATATTCGGACAATACAATCGTTAGAGCGCTTCGCTGGGGTCATTTTAAATCATTCGACCTCTAATTTGGGAACAAAGGAACGGCCCGCCCGTCCGCCCGTCCGCACGGCCGCCGCTCCACTGCGATCTACGCCATTCTTTTATTCGAGCCATTAATCTGCGGGTATGATTTACCGAGGCCGCGTTGATATGTCGACTTGTTACCGCGGCGGCGCTGGAATGGTTCCAATGGCCTCTTCGCCGTCGCCCGAAAGTACGGGTAGGACGATGATATTGAATTTGTTAAGCAAGTATAATTTAACGCTAAAGAAGAAGGTTATATTTATAATTTATTAGCGATGTAAATGTACGCATGGCGTTTGACAAAGAAAAAAAAATCTACAAAAGACGTAAATGTTGTTATATGTTTCTTTATTATTACATTATTTAACTATATTATAGTTAAACTTAGATAACACCAAAAGTAGTTATAAGGTATCAAAATAATCACATAGTTTATCTAAATCTGCATTTTGTGGCATGTCGGAATCTCCACCGTACTCATCTAACTAGGTGCTAAACACTTATCTTAAGATGGCATTGGGACATCATTTTTTCACGCAAAAATAGCACCTAGTTCAGGCACTGCTACTCTCTCTGACACACATGCATACGCACATGTTATTTACACTAAGTAATGCGAAGTAACGCAAAGTAAAAGTTTATTTCCAAGTGCAGCTTAATGCACAGGGATGACAATTTTCAAGTGGTTCATAAAAAAATACATAATAAAATATACAGATACATCAATATATGCTACATCATACCCATAGTTCATATTTATACTCTCATTTAATAGCTAAAAGATATAAATAATAAATAACAAGTTTTATAAATTTTATGCTATTTTAGAATTACTGTGAAAAAAAATTACCACTTATTTCTTTCCTTTAAACTACATTTATGATACTACACCACGTAGAGTTATGATTTACTTTCTGTTGTACTATTTAGTATTTAGGTTTGTATTTTTTTTACGTTCAAACTCTTATTTTTATTTCTATATCTAATAAATTTTATTGTTTATTTTTGTTTAATTTCAACTCTCACCTTATTGTTTTATTTAAAAATTGAAACTCTTAATCGGTGTTGTATTTGCTATTGTTATAATATTTATGTTTGTAAGGCTGTGACCTTAACAATGATTAAAATAAAATAAAAAAAAAATATAAAACAAAATCGGGTTAGTTACACTATTTATAACTCAAGAATGGCTAGACCGATTTGTATGATCTTTGATTTATTGGATTTGTCTCCGTCCCGAATACCAGAATAACTATTAAAATATTGGAAAAGTTCACGAAAAAAAATAGTAAAGAAAATTCATTTTTTCATACGTTTTGTATGGAACGGATTTGTTTTCTGTGGAATTCTATTTTTAAACGGTAAGTTGCCTTTGAAAATTTTCACTTTGTGAGGTTATGACATTTGTCATTGTGATATGAAAGCTTATAAATGTAATTGTGAACGTACCAAGCACCAATTTATTTAATTCTAGAAATGCTTACAGCTGCATAAAGACAGTTACATAAAAATACATTAAATAACAACTTAAGCCGACTGCAGACATCTCCAATTTAACATTATATTTAACAGAAAGAACTAGATTTAAATTTAAATTTATAAGTGTAAGTAATTTATAAGTTCTAAAGTTATAGTGTGAGTGTTGATATTTTCATTTAACATGTTAGATATTTTTTTTTTAGTATCAAATGTCTTCTTTCCTATGATTCCATATTCACGAACGAAATATTTACACACCAATACACACTCTTCGTTTAAACAAATAAACATTTACGTAATAAATACGCCTTAGAATCTAAGTTTAAAATGCCCTAAGAATGTTTTTTTTTTTTTTGACATGTAATAAGAATGTAATGGCTTAGTTCGGGTTATAGCCGTGAGTTCATAATGTGTAGGAGTTGAAGAACAGATCTATTGAAGATGAGTTCACAGAATTAACTTTGTTACATTTGTCTCTGTTGAAGTGGGTTATATAGCCAGGTGTAGCGAGAGGTGGGGGCTGACTCGTGCCATTACCAATGACGCAAAAGTAAATTCAGAGTCCACACTGTGTTCACTGGAAAATTAGACTACGCGATTCAAGTTAGTGGAGCTGTGCCGACATCAGGTGTTTCTTGACGCGTGTCGAAGGACGTTGAACTTTTGGATCAGTAAAATAGCCACTCGTGAGGTCGACTCTGAACTAAATAAAAATGTCTGTTTAGGCATACGTATTTTGTCACATAAAAAATCTTAAAATATTAAAAATATAATTAAGTTCACGTTTAGTTTTAATTTACTTTTAGGGTAATATTGATGCACACATGATATGGCAAATTATGAAAAAACACATTTCTAAGTTAGGATGAAATTTGCGCACTCGAGCAATTCCAAATTGCCAAAGAGCACATACCACGCGTCATCCTCCGGAAAGTTTTGGAAGTTCTCGGCAAAGCAGATGTTCCAAAACTTCGTCAATAAATTTCAGTCTGATTGGCGAAGCCTCGAGAAATTGTTGGAGGTGGTCCTCTCGGGACTCCGATATAATGATTCGAATGATTGCTTTTGGCTTAGTCAAATTATATCACAAAAGTAGAATATTGATAGCCTTGAGGAGTTTCGCGCAATTCGATTTTCGCTTTCTGTCGAATTCATACGTCTAAAGTTATTAAATGTCAAAGAAAATTAACGAAATATAAAAATAATCACAATCGACTCAAATAACTATAAGCGTAGATAAAACCCCAATTTCAATGATGGGTGATGTCAAATTCAAATTTAATTATGAAGCTCATTTAATGAGTACCAAATTTATTTAATTATTTATTAAAGAAATCAACCGTTTTTTTAAATTTACATAAAGTTCAACAAAACATACATGAATAGTTACCAATTTATAAAATTAAAATCGATGTTCACTTAAAACTTTAAATAGTTAAAAACATGATACGATTATTTTTAAATGGATTTTGAAAATATAACATGTTATAAAAGATTTAAACTTTGAAATTAAATTCTTTTATGCAATTTAGCGCATGTTTCTTGTACTTACCAAGTTTTAGAGCATCGTGACAACCTGCCAAGCTATTCAGAGTAATCTGATTTGTGCGCAAACAAAGTATTTATAAGACACAAATCAATTAATTATACATCTGTTATTTACATATTCACAATTATAAAACCTAAGCATTGAATCGTAGTCACTAAATAATTTTAATAGCAGTTTTTAAATTTATTCAATTTGATCATTGCGAATTGAATAAAAAGGATTAGATTTAAAATTAGTTTAAATCATATTATAGAACAATTTTGTGGGATTACATTTTTTTGTGATTACATTTGGTTGCGAAGATCTGGTTTTCAGCAAAACAATTACAATTACTGTATTATATAACAGAAATAAGGTAAAAAATATGAAGTAGAGGAAGGGGTAAGGGACATATGTAAAAACAAAAATGGAACGAAACAAAAAATATGAATATAAATCCATTTATCTTATTTACCTTGAAAAACCTAACTAAATAGCTTTCTTGTTAAACAATATTGTCTGATACGATCTAATATCCGAAGCCCCCTTTTTTTATTAGAAGCTTTAAATGTGACATTACAACTAGAGATGAAAGTGTGGTTACGTGGCAGTACCTAATGATAGCTAAATAATACGATAACACTTTTTCGGTTTTTTCGGAGAGTTTCTTTTACATTATATATCAACATGCATCTGTAAGTTTTGCGGAAAAAAAGTAAATGAATTAATTATTAATTCTTGTATGTTTAATATGTATTTTTTGCATCGTAATAGGTAAATATATTTTAGACAGATTTAAACAAAATTTACCTCTTCATTTTATTTATTTCTACTTTTTACTTTCCCTCAAAAACTTTTTGATAAAGGTAGGTAGGTAATGAAAAAAAAAAATATTGCATTTAATTTATTCCCATGATTACTTATAGCTTATCTGTAATATCCCTTAATATCATTTAATTAAACTAGCTTTTCTAAAAACATTTTTACTAGCATAGCATAATTTCTAGTATGTTTTGGATTTATTTTTGACTTTGGGCAAAAAAAAATAATTTAAAGTTTAGTGTATTGTCTAAGCGTAGACTAAATATATTTTCTTCGAATTGGTCATAACTAGGTAATTTTGAATTAGAAGAAAAAGTAATTTGACGTATGAAAGACGTAAAATAAATAATTACAGTTAGTAATTAAAAAAAATATTATATTTTTTAAGATAAAAAAAGATGGCGATATAGTTTATAATATTAATTGGAGTGGAATTGCATTTTTTCAAATAAATAAATGTAAGTTGATCTGTGGCGGGGTTTTACGTCAAATCTGAAAATTTAATTATATCAATTAATCAAAACGTAAATTATGGTACTGGTACTACAAGCATAGGTTAAGTACTCACCCACAGACCATTAAACGTTACTACTAGGTCAAGTGGTACTTTTAAAAATTTCGAGGCCTGGCGCCATCGAAACCGATAATTAGTAATCGTGACAATATTGACTCATAAAGTATGCTAGTGTGCAGCAATTTGATATGAAAGTTTTATTACAAAATTTGTACCTTACTTCTAGCAATCAACCTGCGTGCATTATTTGATTACCTTCAACAGGCGATATGAATTCTTTCTAATAAGCGTTTCCTTTTTGTGTTTTCAGACGAGCTTTTTTTCGGTATTTTAATTATATATTAACTCTTACTATTAATAAAACTGTCACCGACCCTCCTCCATTTTATATAGGGGAGGCAGTATAGTCGACCGTGTAACATTATAGGTCTTACCATTTATAATATCATTAACTAAGGCATACTACTATATAAAATTAAGGCCTTTGTTAGGGGAAAATTAAATGTTTTAAATATAAACTTTAGAGGATCCTATAAATTCATCGACTAAAATTTATGAAATAAATTCCGCCACCATTAAGGTTAAAATCCAGTTTAGCGTCATTTAAAGCCAAATGCCAATTGCAATTACAAATTTGTGTATAACTTGATTAAAGGGTGTGCTGAAAACCAGCGCCTTCTTGTTTCTACTGAAAACAATTTATTTATTGAGATACTGTTGTTGTACTGTTGTACTTCTGTATTGAATTTACAATAAATAAAATTCTTGATGCATTATTTTAATTATGTAAAATATAACCTATAGCAACCTATTTTGGTGAAGAAACCCTTTCGATGCTTACTAGCTGTTAATTTTAATTCACCAATCAACCGTTTGGTAAAAGCTCGCCAACCCCTATCTCAAGAAAAAACATTAGACTCTGGAGTCCGGTTAAAAGTTTTAATAAACAAATTTCCCAAAGTATAAATTTCACAAAACATTCATCAATTATCTCCCAGTAACGAAGTCTTTATTTTTCATTTGCTAAGCTGCGGCTTCCACTAAGAAAAGTTACAAAAATATTACTTCCAACAGAAACTCATTAATTTCGCTGTCAGCCTCGTCCCGGGAGCCGCATATTTTTGCCAAAAAGTTATTAAAATCTCGCCAATTACCGTGTTTCGAGTTTTTGTGATGTTTTCGAAAACCGTTTAAATAGTGACGGCACTCGCGCGAGTCGCAAAGGTTTTTTTTGTGCACCGCGCGATTTGCGAAGGTTTTTTTTGTGCACTAGCGCGAGTAGGTATTTATTTAGTAATATTAACGCGAATGCTCGAAGAGTATCGGCGCAAAACTTTACCTTCGAGTATGACCCTTATTCAGCGAGTCGATGAAATACCGCGATCTAAAAGTTGCGCTAGTTCGAAAGAAAGAGAGGGAAGACGTTTCGGAAGTGGAGGGCGTTCTCTATAAAGCGGACTACACTTCTTCTCATTTATGCTGTAATACTAGTAGTAAAATTTATTACTCATTTAATAATAATAGGATACCTAATATTGAAAGCATACAATTAAATTAAATAAATAAATAAATATGTGATAAACTATATATGCTCCCTAATAATATTGATTTAATATTATTTTTTATAGAATGCAGTATTTTTACAATATTTTAATAAAATTTACACATTCGTTGATATTGCGTATTGTCTTTTTTTTTAAAAGAATAATTCTTAAATAAAAATTAATAATAATAAATGACAAATGAAACGCAATAGCGTTTTGTATTCGAGTTTCACAATAATTTTATTTTTAAGTTTAAGTTAAGTTTTAAGCGCATAACAAATGATGAAGATCGAATTATAAAGATCGATTCCATAATATCTATGAAAGGGATTTTGTGACCATGATAACGAAATATGAACGTATCATGTATTAGTGAAAAGAGCTGATTAGATTTTACATAATAACACTAGATGATTTAGTTACATAATTAATCAATGTGAAACAAAACATTTGAACATTTTAACAAGGTGATTTAGAGACATAATTATACAAAATGATTGCTTTAATTCGGATACAAGAATTTTTAGTTCAAAATTATACAAAAGTTTTAATTATAAAATTATAGCAAAATAATTATACAAGCTAATTTAGTTGTGACTTGTATGCGAACTTTATAAAATTTTAGGTTTATAGATTCGAACTTTTTTTTTATAAAGTTGGTTTTTATGGATGGAATTGCTAGCCGTTGAAATTTATAAGACGATTAAAAAAAACGGTTGAAGTTTAATACGAATGCCAGTGAGCATTAGTGAATTTTGTGATCATTCTAAAGTAGAACTAATTTGTTGATTGTTTTTTTCTTTCATTGAATTAAAATATCTATATTTTTGGTGTCAAACAATTCATGATATAATTACGGATTGTGGCCTCTGTGGGTCAAATTACCAATAATGAAATCCGATATGGGTCAAAATAATATTTGTTTAGTTATAGCTATAAAATCTAATAAAATGTTCTCTCACAATGTTTAAAAATGTCTGATCAATATGGGCGAGTCACAGGTTATTGGATAGTTCCATAAAATAATTGTAGTAAATTGTTTTTATTTTATGTTATATTTTCTGAATTATTGCTGGTTTTAGCAAGTTAAATACCAAATAGATGTTCCTTTAATAATAAAATAAAATATTTAAAATGTAAACCTGTTACGTAAATAAATAAATATTTGTCCATAATAATTATTTGAACCATCATTCAAGTCACTAGCATCGTTTCAAGCAAACGGAATCCCCAGTGGCTTATTATTTTAAGCAAAGCCAAGACTTGAAATTTGTCCCTTTTTGATTGCCAAATAGACGCGTAGGTAAAACAATAAAATATTAGGCAGCGTGGACATTAGGGCGGAATAATTGATGTTTCCAGTGACAAATTTACGGACCAGTCTTTTGAAATTTTCAGCGCTTTTTTCAGCCCTGTAAAATTTACAGTGTGTATTTAAATTCAGCGATCTTATTTTAGACTCTAACCGGTCTCACGAAAAAAAAAAAATTGGGTCTGTGTCGGATCAGACGGTGGAAGTTATACTTCTTTGGCCATTCGCACACACCCACTCACACACACACACACATACACAGACACAATATATAAATGAAATATAATTCTCTGTTATTCAATATATTTCTCTTCAATATATTATTATAAGTCACTTCATTATTATACTATACACCTATACATTATCATAATTAAGTTCGTATACTCGTATAATTTGTGTAAAAAAAAAATCCAGTCGGGGATCGAATCAGGGACTCTAGCGTGGGAGACGAGTGTGTTAACCACTGACCCACCGAGACCTTGGGGTATCTTTGGTAGAGAACGTATAAAAAGGCACTCTACGGATTTTACTCCTAACGCGTGACGCGGTTTCTCGACCAACATCCCATTCTAATGAGTACAACGGGCGCAAAGAAGTATAACTTCAACAATAATAATAATAATTTAAGAATTGTTCTATGTATATTATTTTTTTAAACTAATGTAAAAAAATAGTGCTCTTTTTTCTTTGTTATGAGTATTAAAACTGTTAGTTTTTTTCCCGACTATACCTTAACTTGTATCAATGTACCCCGTGTAACGATTTAACCCCTACGATCCTTGCACGATTACCGCAATCGCGTGTGTGTGTTAAAAAAACCACTGCTTTCCAATTACACTGGGTTATTAATTCGTTCCTTTGCCAGAGTAACCCAGCAGCAGCTGAAAGTTTAGCCTTGGGGTTAATATTTCAGTGGGATTACAAGCGGCACACACGTCTCGCGTGAACGTACACGGTCGTGAGTTGGTATGTGTGTGTCGCGTCGCTACGTCCCGCTACTTGCATACATTTATAGGGAGAGACGTTAGAATTACGGGGCGGGGCTTGTAATCCGACCCACACGCTGCGGGTACAGTCAACCGAAATAGACAAAAGTGTAATGTAGCGTGAGTATATTTTGTTATATAAGTATACTTCAGGTGTGAGTAATTATCCTAGGTATTTTTTTATTTATTTTTTGAATATAAGTCGTATAGAATCTAAAGCTGCAGATTGCTGTTTTATATTATTATTTCTTGCTTTAATTTGTGGTAAAGGTGAAGAAGTTTCTAAATTAAAACAAAACCCTAAAATGTTTAACAAAACACTGTAAAGTTTGCAAAACGAAATTGACGAAACAAACAGTAAAATTAAACCATTAGAAATAATATATTTTAAAAACAAGGTTTCATTTAAGTGCCTAAATGCGCGTTAAAATTTCGTGTCTGTGCTGTTGACCGTTGAGGAGTTCCTTCATCTGGAGCCGATCGTGGTTGTAGAATCAGGTCATGCTTACCATAACAATGCATTGTCATCGGAACTGGGCCAACATGTTAAATTTAACTCCGTAGCTTCTAATTCAGCTTGCAAGATTTGACCTAAACCGGCATACAAACATTGCAAGCTTGTAAAAACATACCAACATTCACGTATCGAAAACTGTAACTATATCATATCGTATACTAAAATTTACCAAGTCAATGTATCATTTTTCACACCCATAACTCCCTCGCTTGACATTTTTAACACGCTTAAAAAATATTTGATGACAAAGATTGAAAGAAATATTATAAAAAAAAAAGTTTTGATTAATATTAATGAAACTGACATTTCACTCTCTTCAATGTTGGTAATAATTACTTGAGTTACGCATTGTAAATATTTATCTATTGAGTGTTATGAGACCCTTCTGTTTTCCCTGGGGTGTCAGGAAGATAGATACTGGAAAAAATATTTCGCTGACATATCAAAAACGATTTAAGTAAGACATGCCGTATCTCTATATTTATTAAAAGATCGTTGACTTAAACTCAGCGGGGTAACGTCCACTGCACGCGGTCCGACAGTGATTTGGCATGCGTCGTAGTAGACACGACCCCCCCCCACTCTTCGCCTTGGCGCGGGTATAAAAACCCGTTCCAGAGCTACGTTCGGGGCAGTTTCATTACGATCGTAGCGCGAGTAACTTCTCCTTGTTTACTCGTCTGCCGAGATAGTGCACCCTACTCAGCTGGGCCAAATATGCAGATTCTCCTATGTATGACACAAATGCGTTAATTGCAAATAATAATTTGTGAGTTTTAAATCTTGTAACTAACTATAAAATATAATGAATACAAAAAAAATAGTTACATACCTATATCTATTGGTAGACTCATGTTTATAGTTTATTCATATTTTGAAAGTATGTAAGTAACTTTTTTAAATTTGTTAATACTTTATTTAAAATTTATTTTGAAAGTTAACCTAGGTAAAAAAAAATGTTAATTTATAATGAATGTAAATATGAAATATGTGAAAAAAAAAAAGGCTGTGGGAGCTACATTTACGCTGATACATAAATATACCATTTTATACCGCCACCGAATGAACTCGCATATTTTTGACGGTATATAGTTTTAAAATTTGTTTATTTTTTGCTGTAATTACTGTTTAATAAAAAAGATTGAATTGAATTGACTGTTAAGCATGCGAGTCCGCAAACGAGTGAGTGCAAACGCAAATGAGTGCGCTCATTATTTTTAAAAATATTGTATTATGCTTTAAGGTTGGTACACGCAAGGTCTCCAGAAGCCCATTAAATCTCTTTACGGCTTCATTAGTTCGGAGAGCTTTACAAACTTCACCAACTTTTTGCGCGGCTCGCCGACTAAAGTTTAGGCATCGCTGGAAATAATGTCTTATTAGGGGAGTACCTACAAATCCTTGCGGAATTTCAGGACTGCGCGCAGCTTAAATTTATAATATAATTCTATGTCTACCCGCAGCGCATTCCTGCTAACCATATATCCGCCCGAATCTTGGCAATGTTGAATGTACTGAAAAATTTGCAAGCAGCGTAGAATTGGTACGGTGACTACAGTGTTGTCAACGATACGGCAATTGCCGTAATATACAGCAATTCAAATAATTTTATTATTCATTCATTTGAATGTTTTTCTAAACAAATATATGGCAATTCTCCGGACTTTTTTATAATTAATAGGGCAATCAAGATTCTGACGTTAGCAACACTAAGTGACTACTTCAACACCTACTCTAGTAAATAATACAGAATGAATTTTTTTTCTCATGCACATCCTTTTATGGGGTCATACTATACTTCAAACTGATCAATTGTTGTTGTACAAGTTTTTCAATGTGTCAAACAAAGTTCACTCATGCCTGGCGCGTAGAAACGTTTCCTGGCATATTTTGTATGGAAAAAAAATGTCAAAGTTATGAAAATTTTTCGAACCAAACTTATTCAGTTTGATGTATGGAATAAACCTATAAAAAGGTGCGCATGATGAAAAGTTCATTTTCAGATGGGAAATTAACCCATCACACAACTGAACTATTTAGCTCACTAATAGACCAAATAATCATAGAGTATTTTTTTATTTTAGCCTTATGTCAAGACTATGGGCTAAGGTTGGGCTGGGGCAAGGTCAATAACAGTACTTAAAATGATGACTGCGCCTTCTCTGTCTTGCACGTGTGCCGTTATTGGTAAATCATGAAAAACAGAATCAACGTGGTTTAAAACCAACTTTGCCCGTTTAGTTTTATCGGAGCGTAACAAAGCGTAGCTCCCATGGATTGACTCCAATAGCGAAATGTCTGTGATGTCAGATCTCAATGATTTCACTACCGATTTTAGAATTTCAAAGTTCTAATCGAACCTACATGAAATATATTAAGTCACGACGGAATTACTAATTATATGCTTCTCATACTAATCTTAATTTAAGAGATACGCTCTTGTCGCTGAAATATTCTTCTGCCAAACGGCCTGACTTCTTGATACTTGTCATTAACCTTGTCCTTTACTTGAGCAAGTTGGGTGCATCTAAGTTTTTCTTTTCCTCTTCTCCTGTCAATCTTTCCTTCGATGATGTTTTTTTAAGAAACTGTCATGTCCTATCAATTAGTGTCCTATTATCTTCCCTCTTCTGTTTTCCCTGGTTCTAGATAAACATATTTTTTCTTCTACGAATTTTTTCTTCTCAGCACCTCCTCGTTAGACTGTTTCTCTGTCCTTCCTCCTCAAGTAAAACATCAGAAGCGCTTTCAGACTATCTTAATCTGTACACGTTTCATAGACATAGGCCATTATGGGGTGTTTCCGGATTTTTCTTGATATCTTAGATTTTAAAACATGTTTTTCATTTAGATATTTTCGATATACTAGTGGACTGTGGATTTAGGTATATAGGTTTGGATTATATCTAACCAGAAAGGAAATGAATGGGGTAAGCGGAATACACCAAAATACAAAGAGATTCACCAACCTTTTGTTGACTTTCGTCCAGATGCTGCAACCGGTGTTGGTGGGTTTCATACAACCGCACCGTGCAATTGCTGAAACGTCTCTGTTCCGCACCAAAGTGCGTAAAAGCGAGACGGGGTATATTTGTGGGTAGGGAAGAGACAGGTATATCCTTGCCACGAAGAGGGTTTGAACGTATTACTTGGTTTGAACGTATTTTAAGAATGGCTCATACATTGTCAAATACCCTTTTGGCCACTGCAATTCTGGAGACGACGTTTTATTGCATCTGGTGTCATTGGTGGTTTAACTTCCTAAGTATCTAAGGGCCTAAATTTCATGTCTTACTTAAGACTAACCTAAATTTTAAGCTAGACTTAACCGTTATAACTTAGCATTAGATATGAAATAAATCACTTTATATGTAAAAAACTTGTAAGGATGCAAGACTAACCTAAATCATAAGTTTTTCTAAGTTTTCTTCTCATCTCTTGTATCTGTTGTTTTTCCTCGATTAAATAAATAAATAAATAAACATCGTATTTCAACTCACTCTTAGCGTTAAGTCGAGCATAAAAGTCCGCCTTAGCTAAGAATCAAAACGACCACGACTTAAGCCATATGTCAAACTTAAGTCAGTGTTAAAATACGCTGCTAGGAGCGATTTCAGTACATTAACGGCGCTACAGTCGCCGTGACCCGTGTCTGAGTGTATTGCCATCTGTGGTTTTCGTCTCGTACTTGATTTTATATTTTCTAACTAATTAAAATTGACTGGATTTGCATAGGATTTCCTATTTTGAACATCTTGGATTCAAGTAAACACGCATGGCAAAATCCTAGTAATCCTACAGCTGACAACATAACCTCAGAATGTCAGATGACGCGTTATATGTCAAAAGTTATGCGACAGTGGCGACAGAAACCATAGCGGCTAGTAGCGAACTAATCACGAGTGCGAAAACATATTCTAACAAAGTCAAACTTAAAAAGTGTCTGAAATAGGTACACAATTCAATTTAGATCATGCTTAAAAGTTAAGTTGATCCTAACTAAGAACGACTTTAAGCGGTGACTGAAATTTCGGCCCTAAGACTTCTTCTAGTGGGATATTTTTTAGTATGGCTGGATGATGTCGAATTTCTCTTCTATATCTACAAATAAGAGTCACAACACTACAGCGTTTGTATGGAGAAATTACCGGGTTAAGTCTACACACGGAAAAATATAATAAACGTAAATAATATTAACCTCGCCAATTAGGAAGGCTTTATTAATTTTGGGTTAGAATCTCAAAATGAACCGCGCTAACTCAGCTCTCTCGCCGGCCACAGAAGTGTCTCATTAAGAAAGGGTCGCATGTATGGAGCTGTTATGTCCGTTCGCCTCTTCTGTTTATTCAGGTGGGTACCTAATTAGAGAACGAAATAATTCAGGAGATTTATTAAAATTTACCGAGAAATACGGCCGGCACTGTGCCGGATGCTGCCTGATAATATTATTAAGACAACCCACGCAAAATAGGCAAACGTCGTGTTTGTGTGACTTTTCGTTTAGTTTAATTAATATTACTGCAGCGAGAAAACGCCGGCTTGTGACTTATAATTATCGTAATCGAAAGGTTGAGAGCCCGGCATGAAAGCATGCTTTTAAATTATATGAAGACTTGTAAGTGCTTTATTTAAGTACTTGAATGCGTATACAAAATTTCGTGTTTGTGCTGTTGACCGTCGCGGAGTTTAGTGTAGAATCAGGTCATGCTTACCATAAAAATGCCGAATTTCATCTCTCTAGGATAAGAGGAAGTGGTTATAATTCTGCTTGCTAGATGTGACCTATACAGACTAGTTAAATAAAAGCTTCTAAAAACGCTCTGTTGGTTGGATTTCTTGCTAAAAAATTTTTTACTAAAATTAATTGATATTATGCTAATGCTAAATGCTAAAGCAATTATATTATTAAGAATATTTGTTTTTCTGCGAAGTGCTCCGCGGGGGAACCATGCGTTCAACGGCGCTCTCAAACATTAAAACGATTTCTATTTCATTTTGAAGTCGTTTATCTCGGTAATTGAGAAACAAGTTTTTTCGATATTTTTTCCTGATTAATGTTTGATTGACGATATAGATGAACATCCTAAAAGGAGTGCCCTACATTTAAAAACGCCCTGTTTAATAGCTATAGAGTGTCGTAATAATCCTTGTATCTTTTTATGACTTCTGAAAAATATGCCACTCTGTTAAGCCATAAAGCTCGCGACTTTCCTATGTTTTCATGCTCTGGATATTTTATCCTTGAACTTGTGGGTCACAGACAGTCTGGGATATTTTCAGTCTAGAACAGAACTAACCCATCCCTGCAGAATGACCCTCCGATGAGCGACCCGCCTATAGGTATTAATTAATCCACACAATGACGGATCAGCTATGTACCTCGTCTGGAAATTATACCACAAGCTGTTTAAATATTTTCCCTTCCTATGTCAAGGTATCTAAACATATCATTTTATAAATAAATATCGAATGGTTACCAAATGCCAGTCATAAAAAAAAAGGTCTAAATTAATCGAAATTAATATTTATTCCTTGGCTTCGCCTTAAATGATTACCTAATCTGTTCAACCCTAAGCCTACGAAAAATTACAGCACTGAGTTTAAATATCGATGATTTAGGGAAATAGATACATAGGTGAAAGTATTGCTGTACGAGTTGGAGTTGACGTAGTCGACGCCTCTAAAAATCAAGGTTGAAAAGTCAAGGTTGAAAATCAAGGATATTAAAAAAATTAAAAAAAAGCACTTTATATAGTCTAAGTCAAATATCGAAGACATATTTTTTTCGAATATTTTCACGTCTATGTAATAATTCCAAGGTCGATCTGAAGAGATCTGAAAGAGATCTGAAAATTATAAAATATATATACTTTAAATAATATATTTATATAGATTTGTGAACCTCTTCCTTTTTTTGAAGTCGGATAAAAATAAACTTTCAGTAGGTTTGTTTAAAAATAAGCTAGCTGTTATGTTTAAAAGATCATTTACCATAAACGAGCTTAAACTTTATCCATTGCCCTGAAATAACAACTATGTGCCGAAAAATCAAGACTTTTGATTGTACACAATCCGTTCACCTCACGGTTTTAAGCGTGTAAGTCATTTCTGACGTCCATGCGGATTAGTTTTCAGCCTGATTAATAGCTAATTTTCGTCGATTCGTCATGTAGAAGCAAACAGCTGCGTCCTGAAAGTTTCAGCTGATACCCGTACGTCGCGACGCGAGTCTGAAGATTTATTCGAGTAAGTCAGGCCTGGAGGCGCGCTTGTCTAACAACGCCGCCACAATAGTCACCTATTATAAAAACCCCCTGTACACAGATGATCAGTTCAATGAACTTCCGTCACATGCTTGCATTCCGAAATAAATAATGAAATATTAATTTAAGATATATTACGAAATAGACTCTGAACTACCATCGCATCTCCAATGTGGAGCACCACCATACACCCCATTTAAACACCTTACACCTCTATCTTATTTAAAAGGTACTATACCGCTTCGAGGACTATTAGTTACCTATACATAATACTTAAACATTATTTTTATAGTTTTTGCGCAAAAAGTTCTTTTTGTAAATTATTGTTCTATAATAACTGTATTTTCAGTTTAAATCGACTGTTTTGCTAGCTTTCTTCAGTATGCTCAGGTTTTAGTTGTTATGTAATATAAATTGTTTACAAAAACTTTTTATGTGGATATGTACTTAATTATTATAAACCGATGGTAATGCCATTCCTGGCATTAATGGAAATCATATTTCTTGTATCTTGTATTTTTTTACGAACGGTAGTGTAACCTGGATTTAGGCGATTAAAGATGTAACGAAACGCTGCACCACCCGCTCCTGTACCCCATTGAGTTAGGTAGGGTATTGGGCAGGCATCGCCGCAGTAATCGTTACAGGCGTATGGATACGAATACCGTGCTAATAATACTCGTTGCGTTTATTGTTAAAATGTATACAGGGATGTTCCATGACCATTCCCGATGACTTAAGGGGGCGTTTATCTTCCCTATTACGTGTAAGAAATTGTATAAAACATTGCTCTCAGGCACTCATTCGGAAACCACGATGAATTTGAGGTCAAAACAAATCATGTTTGAAATCGCAGGGCCAATAGGCTGGATTTTTTATCAGGAATGGTCTTGGAACACTAGTTATTTGTTATAACGTGAATATGATTCACTAGCATATTTTGTTTTTCAATATTGCTCCGTACTTAATATGGTTTGTGTATTTCTCGTGTGTATGTAGAATTTGCATAAATAAGTTACACTTCTGTAGTAGTCTAAAATACACGAAAAAGAATGAAAAGAGATTGTAAGAGATATTTGTGTGAATGCGCGTGACTATGAAATAAGGGTGTTTGTGGGTATAAACAATTTACCTAAATATGAAAACCAAAGGAGGAAAAATCTCTGTGATTAACTTGGTTTTGTGGAGTACTGCCACCAGCGAGCGCATTAGGTAGGCTTCAGCCGACAATGTATCTCCCTCGCACTTATATCTATCCATTAGGTATAACGAGATAAGTTGATGCAATGCGCGTTGAAATTTATAGTTCCCAAGGCGATAGTCTTCCGCGAGCAAATTTGCTTGGCGTGATACGTCTAATTACAAACGCATACATAACAAGCAAAAATACAGGATTTAAAAAGAAATTCATATATCTTTTATTATACATAACTGAGCCTAGTTTCATGTATATATTAGTATAACCGGTAGATTGTCTCGTAGAGGTACATTTTAGCGAAGTTAATGACGTCATAATCCAAATCAATTAATTATAAATTTTGACAGTCCGACAGATACTAATTTAATATTTCACTCAACACGAAAATTATTTAGTGAGACGACAGAAAAATGTAATTATAAAAAATATTAGCTTTCATTATTGCGTAATTTTTATGCATTACGTTTTTTCGGAGTTATTTATTATTATTTTTTAACCACTGATAATGTGTAGGTTTATATACACACACAAACAGTTTCATGCTACAAATAAAGGCACCACCCACGGTAGACCTATTCCACATTACACACCACACACTACACGTACTTTAATAAATAAATAGATCGATCGATAAATAATGAGATCGTGGTAGTCTAGTGGTTAAGAAGTTGAACTATTGACCGCAAGGTCCGTTCAATAACTCGGTAAAAGTTTCGCATTTTTCAATATATATAAATAATCGAAGTTTAAATTGGTGTATTTTATGTTATTTTTAATTTAAAATCGTTTTTTCTTTATTTATTTTTAATATTTTTTCTATTTATTTAAATTCGTTTAATATATTTTATTATTATTATTTTTTACATCATTACCTTTAATGAGTACAATTTCTGTTGTGTAACCACAATAAATAAATAAATAGACACGGAAATTATATTTCAATTTTTAATAATTATAACGTGGCAATGAACACGTTTTTACATATTTCAGTGTGTGCTTATAGACAAGTTTATAATAATTTATACTAGCCAGCAATAAATAAAACGTTCCTATAGCCGCGCTATCAAACATTTGAAATTCGAATATGATCGCACCCTATGATGAGCGTTATGTCAGTTTCATACTAAACATTTGTTGACTTTAATGTTAAATATCTATATTATCCGACCAGCTTTCGGTGTGATCTAAACGGCTATGGTTGTTTTTCGAGCGCATTCACACACACAAAAATTCATTTTTTTCGCATTTGTACTTTTCGAGTTGAAAGATGCAACAGACAGATGGACAGATATACGGCCAAAGGACGAGGATAGTAGCTTCTCATACATGAATATATGTATGTTATAGAAGTTAAAACTATAAAGGCATAGTTGCATTCATAAAGATGCAACGAAGTTTTAAACTTACATTGATGAGACAGAATGATTAAAAACCGCGCGCAATACAGAGCGTAGCTCTTTCAGGAGAGGCCAATTAAAACAAAAACAACCGTGTTAACATATTTAAAAAAAGTATTGGTTTCACCAAAGTAATATAAAATTATATTAGGCCTTACTCAACTAGGCCAAATGTGCCTGTGCTAAAGTCAGGGGAGATGGTGGTAATGAAGCGTTAAAAATGGTATGACATGTGCGGATTCGAACCCGCGACCTTTTGATCACTAGTCAAACGCCTAGACTATCACGATCTCTCAGAATTATAATGTATTAATTGATAAAGTATTCTTTCAACTTGTTAATATTCAATTCAAACGTTTATTATACAAAATAAGGTATCGGAAAAAACTGTTGTTTTATATATATAGGTCCTATAATATTGCAGTGTATAATGCAAAATTTACTGGCGTTATAAATAAGTAAATCACTAAACGAAAACCTATTTATTACGTTATAGTTAAATGCAATAATTACATAAGGCTATCAAGTTATATCGCTGTCTCACTCATCGATTACTAAGTAATGAAAATCTCAAGAGGGAATTGAAAGACCTCGCTGCCAGGAATCTCTGCCCACACACTCGTAGCTCCGTCTCTGTCGCTCTACGAGAGATCTCTATATCCTCGTATGTATTATGTGGCTTCTCTCTCACTCCGGTTTTAGTGCCTTGTTGATGGATCGCCAGTCCATTTTAATTTAGGTCCGATCTGGTTTCGGCCGGACAGGGCGAGTTTCATGTTCGCGATGTGGGGTAGTTTCAGAAAATGTATTCATCTATACATCCAGTGTTACACATCTATGCACTGTTCTATATATTTTTTTTATATTATTTGTTAAAACATCACTCTTTTCTTATTTCATCTGATTCGATTGTTACATAATATTTGTCAATATTTTACACCAAAAAGGTTCTTACACAGGTAGGAGTTAAAATTGCATTTTATATGATTTATCGACCGACTATGATTTATCAAAAAATTAATATTTTTTTCTATTTTTTGCAATATCGATTAAAAAAATCAATCGTTAAATATAATGTCCGTTACAACTCACTTATATAAGTTGTATTATTAATTGTACATAAAAAAACAGGTTTAATGGGTTTTTAATGTTATTTTCTGAACCGTTTTTCTTTAGTTTTTAATATCAAATAGTTCAATATTTAACAAAACCCTACTATTATTGAATCTGCTGTTGTTGACAGTTCAGAAGAATGTTATTTTAAATAAAAAAATAGTTTATTATTTTTTCCTCTTATTGTTTGGAGTGATCAGTTCAGTTCAGTTCAATGTCGTCAACAACGGCGTTTATTTCAACATAGTTTTTTTATTACAATCAAAATGAGCAAGGACCCATTAGTCAGAGACTGTCGACAGGTCCTTTTAATAAGTTTCTTAACTAATAATACATAATTAAAAGGTATAAATAAGTACATGAATTGTTGGACAAGGTAGATTTGGCATAACAAAAACAGAACAGTAGAAATAATATAAAACCTAACATGACACATAGCACAGATGTTATTTTCAACTTTTTATTTTAGTAGTACATATTCTATCCTAATAATTATTTTACATGTGTTAATTAGCTGCTGCAAAGTTTACTAATTTAATTTCGAATTTATTTTTTTATAATAACTGATAACATCAGCTACTAATATAATGCTCAATTTAAAAGAAGGTATAAAACTATATCTATAATGCTGTTTATAATTTTATTTTAAGACAGTCAGTAAATTAGGTCAGTAAATTAACCTATAATGTGTTGTTTTTAATAAACAAATGGCCATGGCCATAGCATAGGTTGGAAGCGAAACGTCGCCCAAAACTCTTATCTGCCAATCCGCGAAGAAAACCTGGCTAGAACAGCTAGTATTAAAAAATGAGCTTCATTGATTATGAACTAAAACCATTATATACAAAAAAACTTCGGAAGGCCATTTGCCGCCCTGCGGCGTCGGTCACGCTTTTACAAAAAAAAAAGCAATTCCCAACTGACCCATTCGTCGCTGAGGGCCGTCATTAAAAAAGGTAATTTGAAAGGACGGGAGGGGAATTTTCCTCTTGTGAAAATCAATCCTCTTAGAGGAAAATCCATTTCTTCGGAGGAAAATTAGGGCACTCCCCCGGGCGCCGAGTCATACGCGCTTAAAATTCCGATCACATAATGCAAACATAAACCTCCACACTTTTCTGTGAAAATACGTATTTTGTTATTTTTCTTGATCTTTGGTAAGTGTGTGATATTCTTCAAACTACAAGGCTATAGATTTTACTTTTAAAACCATTTTAACAGGAAATATTAAATTTAGGCAAAGTAAATTTGCCTCTTTTTTGAAATATGATCATAATTTTCAGTCTGAATACATTTTAACTAATCATTGTGACTACGATAGCGCCTAAACAAGGCAAAGTATACTCAGAACTTTCACTTAAGCTTGTGTCTGCCCTAGGGGATAGAGAAGGAACTACCCTAAAAATACATTAAATTTTATCGATATTGGTATAGACTGTTGTATCGATAGTAAATATGTACATATTTACTAATACCTCGCAACAACAATTATTCATTAATTAGAAAGTAGTTTAACCACTACTAAATATTTATTCAGGTATTCAGTAAGGTCACTCGACTCGGAGGGTGGCAACAGGGTTGGTGTATAAGATGTTTGTAAATGTTTCAGAGCTACCAGTTTTTAAATACATTTTGACGCGACAGCGGAGCACATTCCGCTCCGTACGTAAAACGTGCAGACCACACGTTGCCGCCCGTTCGGCAAAGGTCGTTGACCGAACGAAATTTCGCACGTTGGGCCGCCATCCATAGCCGACAGGACAACAGGTGGAGACAACTAAACAAAATGTATATTAACATTTTATTAGGTAATGTCTTATACATTAGGAGAATTTGTTAGTCTAATTGTTAGAGCTATTGGCTATTGACCCAGTCTTCGTATCAAAACCGCCCATTACAATTTTAACGCTTCATTACCACCATCTTCCCTAAATCTAGCACAAGTAAATTTAACTTAGTTTAGTAGGGCTAATAATAACCGAAAACAATATGGGTCATAGAAATTCTTTTTCTAAATAAAAGTTACAACAAAGAAAATTATGAATAAATGATCCATTAATTTAGAAAGACCGGTAACAAAAAAATTGTAAATTTTATACTTTAATAAATGATTGTAATGGAAAAATCGTTACCGAAGAATGCAGCATCTCGCGCCGAAACGTCTGGCATTCACTTAGTAAGCCCTGTCTATTTTTCTACCATCTGTACTAACATTTAAAAAGTATATATATATATATATATATATACCACTTTTTAGTCTGTAAATTAAAGAAATCTGTTAATTCTGGTCGAATTTAGATTTTAATTGTGTCATTTTAAAGCTCAAAAAAATGCATATCGCCAGGCGATAATGATTTTTCGAAATTATTTTGTTTATTACAAGAAAAAGGGTAAAAAAACAGCATTGTCACTTTTCGTCGTTCAAAAAAAGGAATAAAATTAGTTTATCTTCCCCAATTGCTTCAACGTGGATAGAAAAGGTTCATTCTCTTATTGGACTACGCACACTAGACACGCCTTACTCGAAACAAAAGAAACTTTTTTTTCTATCGGTCTATACTGGCTTGTAGCTTCTAAACTAGTAAGCACTCCAGTTTCACTTCCAATGTAGTATGGATCATAAATCACAAATGTTGGTGTGTATTATGTGTGCCATAGCACATTTTTTCGTAGTCAAATAAATGTATTACATATTTTAAAAGACATTATTAAATGAATTCAATATGGGAATTACACGCATCAGCATAAAGATGCTGGTTAAAATATAATAAATAATAAAATTTACGACTATGCGACAATCTCTCTGAAGTTTAGGTAATGTTTAATAAATGTCTCCACAGCGCTGATTATTAGCCAACTCAAAGATTGCTAGAGTTAATACACACACACAGAAAAAATATATAGACCAAATCTGTCATATCTCTATGATATGTTTTCAAAAATATAAGTATGATAAGGTGAGGATATAATAGCTTCGAGCCGGTACAAAGTAAAGACTTGTATGTTAGTTGACTACCTAGGATGGTGTCTAGTCCGGGAACGCAGTGAGTAAAGGCTGAAGACTGAATCTTTCATCTTCGATTGTGAAAACTAAATCGTGAGAGAGGAATTTATAACTCGTCTCAGGGTGGTCTGATTTGACGCTACGTGTGAAATGCATTTTTTTCAATGACTA
Organism: Neomicropteryx cornuta; assembly: GCA_020383195.1. NCBI lineage: Eukaryota > Metazoa > Arthropoda > Insecta > Lepidoptera > Micropterigidae > Neomicropteryx > Neomicropteryx cornuta. The sequence goes on along the minus strand of JAHKQU010000026.1, from coordinate 10,725,054 downwards.
AATTAGGAATTTGCAAACTAATTAAGTCTAGTTACCTTTGACGTCAATAGAAAACTTTCAGTTAAACTGGGCATGAGAATTATATATCAGGCAATTTCACAGCGGCATATGAAAAATAATCAAAACTCATAGCAACCAAGAGTACAAGCTAGGTTAGGGTATAGATATTGGAGTTAGTGTCTGTACCTAATGAGTAATAGGTTTCATATTTATTCAAATCTGGCCCATTATTGTTAGGTTTACGATCTTGTTTATAGTATTATTTTACTATATACAGGTTGTTTTTAAATTTAGGGTACTCCTTTTTGGAGGTTGATCTATATCGACAACTAAACCGGTTTCACGAAAAAAAAATTTCATACTAAAATAAATATATTATTAAAACATTTCGTTATCCTCCGAAGTGCTTTGTGAACTGCGCGCCCAAGGGTCACTAACCGCTGTCGCGCAATGCGTTCAACCGCACTTTCAAACATTAAAACGATTTCTATTTAAATTTAAAGTCGTTTTTCTCGTAATTAAGAAACATTTTTCAAATATTTTTTACTGTTTAATATTTGACTGTCGATATAGAACGGCATCCTAAAAGGAGTGCCCTAAATTTAAAACATCCTGTATATTAATAATTGCCCACATCGAGCTCTGATTTATAGTTTTAGAATGTGACCGCACTTAAAAATCTAATAAATAGAGCTCGCTCGTGGAACGCTGTCTTAATGGTTTTGTATTAGGCAAGTGCTGCAGTATTATGAACCTCGCCTTTCTTGTGGACTAAAATCACCGACGTGGTTCATTTTTAAACGCCGCTATTAAGGGAATTTAATCAATGGATTCAGTTCAAAAGCGCTGATCCATTTTCCTCCTGAAAAGCGCCTCGCGATAAAATTGAAAGAGGTAGTTTCCTAATGGCACTCTGCGCTTTTCAATTATGGTGAATTTCAAGCTAAATTTTACCGATATTAAAGTTTAAATTAACATTTTGTACTCACTTCATAAAATAAATAAAAACCTTTATAAAGTAAATTGGAAGAACACATAACCACAAAATATAGACATTTTCATTTATTTTCTTCAACACCGCATATACATATATACACGTAGACAAACACGGTAACACACTCCTATATTCCACACCCTAATACATTCTCAAATTACACACACACTCACATACGTTTTTTAAACATGTATACTTAATTACATTATGTCATTTTATATTAGCGGATATGAGGTGTACCCCCTCCCCCCGGGTTAACCGCGCTGAAATTCACTTATAGTTCACCCTCTAGTAGATAAAGTTGAATATCTTTTTGGGTGCGTTGGTTCTAGTCTATTCTGAATTGAGATCGTGGTAGTCTAGTGGTCAAGGCGTTGGACTATTGACCCAAAGGTCGCGGGTTCGAATCCGCACATGGTCATACCATTTTTAACGCTTCATTAACACCATCTCCCCTGACTCGAGGACAGGCACAGTTAAGTAGGGCCCAAAATAATTGTATATGACCTAGGCCATAGCAATTATTGTGTAACGGACCCGCTTGGGGTGTAGCCCGTGGGATAATAGTAATAACTTAAGAGTCTTTTCGAACATTTATTACTTGATCTTCTTACTACATAAATACTCCGATATACAATATAATGCTTGACTTCATGAAGTGCGGACGCGAAACGGCGTGACGATGACGGAGGAGTAGGTACTGTTGGCGCGAACTCAGTTGAAAAGGTACTGCACTAGCGGACGGCTGCCGCTCTTATAGACTGCCCATTTGCGTCGGAGAGGAAACCCTCTACCTCAGCCCTGGCGCATTCGGTAGACGTCACTCTCGGTCGACGGACTTTGTACCTATGGTGTGATGTCGTCGTCAGCGAAAACCTGGTGCGGTTGTCGTGTGGACTCGTGACCCCACAATTGTATAAAAAAAAATAGGAAGATGGTTGCCTAGATGCTGGTACCTTTTGTAAATGAGGGGCCCACATCCACCTAGTAGGTGTATAGGGGTTCCTGGGCTCTTTTGGCAGAATCTACACCTGTCATTGGTCGATATGTACAGGTGTTTGTACAACTTGCAGTGGCTTGTTAAGGTTTTAATTGGTTAATCCTTAGTTGGTTCCAGCCTAACTTCAATAGCTCTTTCTTCAATATACCTTTAATAGTCTTTTTTGCGAGAATCCATCCATTATTTCTTTAGTTTCTTGCCAGTACTTTTGCCTTTGTTTTCTAGTGCAGATTTTTAGTGATCTACTGTCAGTGCTTTTTACTATGCTGCAGGCCAGTTCTGGGACTATTATAGGCATGCTAGCACCGTTCTTGGCCAGCTCGTCTACTTTTTCGGTGCAATCAATACCTGAATGACCTGGTATCCACATAAGTGTGACTCTGTCCTGTTTATCTTGCTATATCGAACCATTGCAATTAGTAGTGCTTTAAAATATCTCTAAATTACTAGTAGTCATTTTAAATACAGATGTTAATATTCTCGAGTTCTTTTAAACATATATTTTAAATTAGACAGCTTAAATTGTTCATAAATGTATTTTTATATTAGTTTGTGTGTATAGCTATAAACATTTCTCAGTAATATATTTTTATTTGGCTTTTCTACCCTCTTATGGGATGATCTTCGCCATAATATTTGTGATTAGGACTATCAAATGTCTATACTATGAATCTAAGGATAATTTTAAAAACGTTGAGATTATTGGAAAACAGTAAACAACAGTTATTCACAGGGAATGGAATTTTATTTATGGATAATTCAGACAAAAAATCCGGGAAGAGAGAATTTTGTAAACACGTGGAAAATATATGGTCAACTGATCCGACTTCCAGTGGACAGTATATTTTATATAAATGAGCGGGTACGCTACAGTGGTTAAATATTAATCTACATATTAAGGTGATCTAGGCACAGATCTTTGCAAAATGGATGCTGACTGTTTTAGACGAGGATAAGCAAAATAAATAAATATTTTATTACCACATACTAATTAAAAAATCCAATATGTCAATGTCATGGCGAAAAAAATCCTTAGTATAGAGATTTAATTCTATTATTCAATGTTGCCATAAGCAACGTCTATTAGAATATCTTTTAGATTTTAAAAAACAATTAGATTTAAGTGACGGTTTTAGGAATGTATGAAAAAACATATATTTGTGGGCTTTGATTTTGAAATTTGCTCTGAAATGCCATATTTTAACTATATAAAATAAATTTGCAATAATAATGTCAACGATAAACTCCTAAGAATATAAAATCTTGAAAATGAAACCATTACGCAGACGTAAAATAAAATGCTGAAATGCGGTGGGTTTCACTGCGCTACGTCAACGTCACGGAAACATCGCCCGCCATATTTGGCACATCTGCCGTAAATCCTACCCTACATTCTGCAATTTCAAGCCCCGACCGATCGTAGATAGGTGAAATTCACACCGCGGTCGCCTAGCGGATCCTATTTTAAACACTTCTGACAGGTCGGGAATAAGATTTTCCCGAGCCATTTAATCCGGGGGATTAAAATATTACTTCGTCGCTCGAGGGTAGAGAATTAATCATTTTTACGCCTTTATATTCATTTCGTTCGGCGCGATTTGGGTTCAATGTAAAATAATCATTAATTTTAACAATCACATGAGATTAACTTTTAAGCATCCACGTTATAGTGCGGCGGGTGGATAAAGTATAAAAGCCACCAAAGTTAAAATATTAGTGTTACTTTGGCGGTATGGACTAGATCTCAATTTGTGTTTTTTTTCAGGTAATAATCATTAAACTTCACTAAAATACGATCAATTAAAAAAAAACAAATTGATAATATTAAAAAATAATTGAAATTCAGAAAAAAGGAAAAATAATCAGTGTTAATACAGAAATTTTGTGCTCAAGTTTAGGCCAAAGCGGTCATTCCTATTTTTATTTGTTTATTTGTAAACGATTTGCTGTAAAACTTACTAAAATATATCATCTATTTTTTTAAAATTTGGAAACTGTGTTCATTTCCAACTGTATGAATATGAAGGACCTTTATGATATAATGACTATGGAGAACCTGTACGATATGATGAATATGGAGGGTTTGTACGATATGATGAATAAGGAAGATCTGTACGATATGAGAACTATAGAGGACCTGTACGACATGAGAACTATGGAGGACCTGTACGATATGAGAGCTATGGAGGACCTAGTGCGGCACTGCATTTTCTTTAATTTACTTAGTAAGTAAGTTGGTATTCTTTTCAGAAATCGGGCGACCTATAAACTGCAGTAGAAAACACTAATATTTTTAATAGTTTCATAAGTTGGACCTTTTTATAAGTTCTGACAGAGGTAACTTCACATAGTTTACCTTAGAACAGGTGTTTATGTAGTTAAGTTAACACAGTACCTGCTTTCTCGACGAAACCTAATGTGCTGAGTTTTTGTAATAATACACCATTAAATTCTACGCTGGTCACACGACGTATGTATATATATTTTTCTTTATATTTTATGAAATATTTTAGTTTATTGTTAAAATGCTAGGTAAACAAAAAGTGTTTTGAACTCTTAATAATAAATGTAATAATTAAATAAACCTCTAATAAAAATTAATGGTTTAGAGTTTTTTTTATTAATTATAACCCTTATGACAAATTTTTGAGCTTCAATGTAATGCAAAATAATTTCCACTTCATCTAATTTGACGCAGTTTTTTTCTGGACATTTTTTGATGATATAATATTCCCCGATCGATATTATCTATGTAAATTAGTTATTTTCATAATTACGAGCCCTTACTTACATTTATATAGTAAAGCAAATATATAGGTAGATAAAAGCAAACAATTATGTTACGAACTAAATAATAATATTAGCAGGGAGCTGTCTTATAATTACCTACTTGCTTTGAGCGTACGTTTAAAGTAATTACTGAGTCATCAATCAGTTTGAGCCAAAGACATTTTAGCAATAACTAAATTACGGAAGATGTCTAACGAGCGTTATCTGCGACTAATTTACAATTATTATATAGGCACGTACTTAGCTTTTCACTATTATCGAATTGTGGAATTAATGTATAGACGAACGTATCACGAGTATAAAGTGAACAAGTATGTATCAAAATGGGTATGAAAACTCTACCTGGAACGCTTTTTCACAGCGATTCGAAAATAAATATTTAAATTCATAAACGTTAACGTAAATTTTCGGTATAAAATCAATTTAGAGATAAGCCGCGAATCGACTCATCCCAAGTGCTGCAAGCACGAATGTGCCTTCAGAGGCGCCTAAGTGGCAATCCAGGGCGAAGCCTGGTGTTAAACAGCTAGTATGTTATATTATAATACCAATAGAAAATATTTACTAATACAATAAATTGACGAGATGATAATTAAACTTTCTAAAGTAATATCACCTATTTGTGTTCTAATTTGGTGATGCCAGTTTTAAAGTAAAACGTTTAAAATGAACGTTAATACCTATCTAGTGAATCCTAACTACCTGCCACTCGTATTTTAAGGGTCCAATTTTAATGGTTAAGGGCCATGAGTTGAAATGAAATGTGGAGAAGTGTAAATAATGTTTATTAAATATTATCACTTACTCAACTAGCATTACATATAAAAAAAAATAAAATAAGATTATACCTCCGAAATACAATATTATAAAATAAGTCAAACTAAAGTCAACAATTAGCATCGTGTAAATGTTTTGTTCAGCCAAACGTTAAGCTGAACCGACTGCCATGACCGATTGCCTGGCTTAAGAGGTCGTGGTCGACTGTACTGTGAGAAAACAGGTTCAGATTATCCCACGGGTCTGTATTGACGTCACCGCCAGTATTGTGAAATACCCTCAAAATGAGCGGTTCGTTTTACTCGTTCTAACTAATTTTAAAATTTATATGATGTTTCTATGAAATGGCTGCTTCTTAACTAGAAGTCTTTGCTGAAACGAATAAGTATAAAAATCTGAAATTGTCGGCGGCTTTGAGAGTGTTGATAGGCGATCGATTATCACCGCCCCTACAATAAAGATGACTAATAAATTTTCAATTCAATAAAAACTTATTGACATGAGAATTTATAAATATATATTTTTATTGTAGAGATAATCGTTGTTGCCTTTATTATCATTATTTTTTTAATAATAATAGCACGTTAAATATTTTATGTTTTATTGGATTTGAGTGATATGCGAATGCAAAATACTCTAACGGTTTTCATTCCAGTTTGTGTAATTTAGTAGCGAACATAAAATGATCGCTCGATCGAATATAAACCGGGATTGTCGTAAATCCTGAATGAAATTTAAACTCCTTTTCATATTATTTTCAGGCGTATAACTCACGCGGTGCGGTTAGCACCTGCAGCGGCGAAGGTACGAGTATATTCGTTTCAGCGATAGATTCCAAATTAATACCTCAAAGCAATAATTCTTTTCTGATTCTCTCTTTTTCTCTCTCTCTCTGTAGGATTAGCAACATAGAAGTGTCTCCCCATCCGTTTATCCATTAATTTTAAAACACCTTTAAAGGTATTTGGTTTTTCTTGATTTGGCATATTTGTTTGATTTTATTTTGTCTTAGTGATAGTATAATAATTCATCTTTTTTTTTAATGTTTGTGCCGATATACAGATTCTTATCTACGGAACAATAATAATTCGTATTGTATGTAAAAATCTATTTTTTCTATATGATTTGTACATGCTTAAAAACACCGCATATTTATTAATTTAAATGAGTACAGAACAGCAAATATTACAGACAATATTAGTGGAATTTGTACAAACAGTCAGAGTTGTGTAGATCTTTTTTTAAATAAAGCATCAAATGAATTGTGTTTAATGAATTGTGGAATTGTGGCCCAAAGGTCGCAGGTTCGATTCCGCACATGGTCATACCATTTTTAACGCTTCATTACCACCATCTTCCCTGACTCTAGTACAGGCATATTTGGCCCAGTCAACTTAAGTACCCAAGTACCCAAGTACCTTGGGCCTACTCAAGTAGGGCCCAAAATAATTGTATATGACCTAGGTCATAGCAATTATTAAAAAAAAAAAAATGAATAAAAATTGAATATTAAGCAATCATTTTATGTAAAGTTGATATTTTTTATGATTTAAAAAAAAAACACTGTTAATGTGTTCGAATACTTTATTTAGTTTTTATTGTATTATTAACAATAGGCACGCAATCTTTTTTTTTCGAGGTAGGTACCTATTACTTTGCTAAAAATCAACTCATTACTCTTAAAAATCTCCTCATGTACCCACTGATCGGGTGACAGCCGAAAGCATCTGTGCCAAATCCCCCTTAGGAAGTCTCTCTAATTTTCTTATCTTCGGTCTTTACATTAAAAAAAGTGATATTTCTTGTTTTTTTTTTATTAAATTTGTTAAAACTAGCCAAATAAATTTTTGAATATACTCTTTTTGAATTAATTAAACTTTATAATAAATATAATTTTGGTCCAAATATATAGGAAATATATATTGTATGTTTAAAAAAGTACTCAAAGTATATTAAAGTTGATGCTATCTCTGGTGTTATATTGGGTCAATGCAGAAACCGTGAAATTTATTATAAGAAGAGAAAAAAATAAAACGTTTCTTTATTGAAAAATGTAAAACAAAAGTAAATGGTATAGTACATAAGCTTAATCGCATAAGAGGAGGGTGCTGATTTTCAGCACGTCCCGTTTTATTTTATTATAATATATAATTTACACTTAACGTATAAAGATATTATTTGTATTTACAGTAAATTGTAATCCTCACATTCTAGTATGTAACATATACAAAACAAAATACATAATGTATGACCAGCATAGAAAATTATAATTACAAAAGCTTTTAGACAGATTTACTCTTATATGCTAATCGTATTTCTAAAATTGTTCATCTTTTTAATAATAATAATATTAATACATAAAAAAGGGCAAGATTATGGTTACAAGACAATCTCTACCAGCTATTGATCAGTGATAAGCACCTATAAATTTGCCCAAGCCATCTTTTCAGTTAGCCGCAACGCAACGACGCTTTTAAGGGCCCAGTCGGAGAGGATGTAGATAAAAAAATAAACACGTCAGGTGCCCTTCAAGGAAATATAAAAAATAATGAAATAAGAAGAAAACAAGAAATATCCCGTCGAAAGACTGACGGAATAGAATGTGAGCGTCCCGTCCCGCCCAGGCCGGCCGGGCCATTAAGTGGGCGGGCCGCGGGTTTAATTTTTCATCGGTCGCTTAATTTTTCATTCGCTGAAAACAGGGCGCATTTTTCGGCGACTTTCAGCTGTGATTTAATTTCAGATAGGGCGCCGCGGCGGCCTCGCCTCTTCCGCCTAATGAAAGCGGACACTTTCGAAATTTGAATTTTTGACGTTCTTGTTCTACGATCGACGTCTGAAGGATTCTAATAGGGAGTCATAGACGGTGCCTAACACTACTCTTTTTTGTCTCCTTTTATATATATATATGTATATATATTACATAATGTACAAATGTTTTATTTTATTTTATTTATTTTGAAATTACATAACAGCGATACAGAAAGACAATTGTCTAACACTACATTTACATGGCCAAAATAATGTACCAAACATGAAAATGGTTGACAACAACAATGTTACATATAATAATAAAAATTTGGATACCCGTCAATTATGATACCCGTCAAAAATGGCCAGATTGAAATCATTATATATATAAAAAATAATGTCGTTTGTTTGTTTGTTCGTCTTCTATTCGTTCCTAAACCATTCATTTGATGAGTTGTTGTGCGCACGCCTGCGAAGGCATAAGGTGGGGAGCGAGGCGACCAATCTCGAGTGCCGCAGACACTAGTTGTCGTACGCCGACGGCACCGTCAATGCCTAGCCAACAACCCGGGGTTGAACAACTAGTATACAATAAAAGCTATCACCCATTATAGAGTACCTGCAATTTCCACCGTAAATATTATAGAAAAGGTAAAAAGGTAAAATTTGATATGTTTTAAAAATTTACAGACATAGTTATGAAAATGTTATACTTAATAAAATTTGGCAGTGTAGATTGCAATAAAAAAATCGTTAATATGTTCTTGAATTTTTTAAAATTATCTGAAAAGGCAATCCTACCACAAATAGGATTAAATTAAGATTGTCATATAATATCCATATTTGTAGTGAACATAATGTGCGTTTTAATAATAATCTAATTTATATTGTTTCTACTTATTATAATTTGTGTTTTATCTTCCATGTTTTTAATAATCATAAAATATTTTATTTGAATAATAATAAACTTTTACTAACTTTTTTTTAGTGTCTAAGAATAATTATTAATATGTTATGTAGGTCTTTCAATATTTTGTTAGAGTACCGTATAAAAAATAAATAAATTAGAAATAAAAGCATACATTTATATTATTTTTTGAAATATAGATATTTTTAATAGAAACATAAACATATTTTGTGGTCTTACTCTTATCTTCTACGCCCGCGTAGAAGCGTAGACACGCGCGGTTTACTCATGGTAAAATCACTAATATTGATTTTAAAAATATCTACGGAGACCAATTTAAATTTTTCACTTGAACGGAGCTACAAATATAGTTACGCTTATACAGGCTGTTTTGAGACCATTTCTAAAGACTTACATGTTTATGTTTCCTATTACGAGTAAAAACAAATGTGAAAACATTAATCCAAATTTGTTATTTTTATTAAAGCGCTGGTGTCTTTGCCGTGGCACGATCGAACACGCGATCGATATCTCGTAGCTTTGAGTGAGCGCAGCTAACGACCTACGCGTTGCGAGAAAGCTCGAGAGATCAGCAACGACAGCGTTTTAAAATTGCCATGTAAAGCTTACAATTTATTTTTTTCTCGGACACCACGATGAGTTTTTATATATCGTCCTAACAAATCATGTTTGAAGTCGCACGGTAGATTTTTTAACGGTAGTAGTCTCGGCATAGTAACGTCAGATAAAGATAATAGTAAAAATACATTTTAAATTTAGTGTCTATGCTGTAGACCGTTGAGGAGTTCCTTCGTCTGGAGCCCTTCCTGGGTATAGCATCAGGTCATGCTTACCATAAAAATGCATTGTCATCGAAACTGAATCGACATGTCAAATTTCAACTCCGTAGGTTATCCGCTGAATAACCAATGGTAGGCTGAATTAGAACCATTTCCTCTTATGAGGAAATGGTTCTAATTCAGCTCGCAAGATTTGAGCTAAGCCAACAAACATTGCAAGCTAAAAAATGCGAGCTTATTATTGTTTTTTGTTCAACAATATTGAACTACCAGGAGAGTTCAATATTGTTCATTTTTAATTCATCATTAAATTATACTCCGCTTGAACGGAAATAATAATGAATTGGTGTAATTGAGTTTTCTGTAAGACATCTTGCATCGAACCGGGACGGATCGAGCACTTAAGGCGAGGTCAGGATAAATAAGATAAATTTCGTGCTCTTTTGCATGCCGGATTTCCGATTCGAAATACATTCCAACGCTCTCCCTTGAGGCACTCCAATTACATTCGGCGGATAATTGAATCCGAAACGCAAAAGCGACGTCCCAAAAAAAAGCTCCCACTTTTTGCTAAAAATTTAGCTTTGCGACCTTTTGAGGTGCTCCTATAGAACGAACAGGAAATCTTTATACAGAACTCTCGAGAACACAGCATACGGCGGTTTGTCGATATTCTATTAAACTTAAAGGTTATTTTGAAGCTTTCGCAACGCCTGAAGCGAGACAAGTTACTTTCATGTTAAAATATCGAATGTTAACCGTTATAACATTGTTTTCAAGACGTTATTGAATTTCCGTGTAACACATTCGCTTTTAAAAAAATTGTTAAACAATGCATACCAATAATTTATAAAAAGTTTATATTATTTTAAATAAAGCATTAGAAAGACTACATACATTTACATATTTATATAAATACGGTGTTATTTCTTATTAGCAAGATTACTCATAAACATTTGCATTTCTTTTTTGCACACGATTATTGTATTTACACTCTACTGAGTAAACCTAAACGGAAAAGAGTTTAAGTCAGATTTCGTATAATTGTAACTACATGCAGTATTATGTCTTTAAAGTCTTTCGTTTGTTACTTATTTATTTTTTAAAATATTACGCTGCACTTAGCAAAAGTTGTTCAGATCATGCACAAACTCATCCCATAACTTTTAGTTCACCCTGTATATGAAGCACGTGTGTAACCCTGTGTGACGTTTTTTGTACAGCCGAGGTAGTAAAAGATCGAGATATTGAGAGACTCGAACATTAATGTATGGGTCTGTTTCGAATCTGCTGTAGAGTAAAAGAGATTTAAATATTTAAAAAGCACTTCCGCCATAATTATCGCGCTAAGTCGCTCATTTGTAAAATCGTACCATTGTATATTCCCTGCACACACACACACACACTCGCGTACTCACGCACACTCGGATAAACAAGCGGACGTAATCGAATTCTGCGAATTAGTTCTGGGTCACAACATTCTCGCTAACTGCTTCGATAATTCTTTTGCGAACGCTTTTCGGGAGATGAACGAATGAACGAATGAATTCATCTGATATCAAGTGGAACATATATGTTAGGAATGAGAACCGTCGGACCGTATTAATATAATCCCGGAAATCACTTGTGATACACTATAAATATTATTAGTTTATGTTTGTTTTTGTTTATTGTTTTTACTTACAATAAAAGCCTCAATGGTTTGGTATGTTTTGGCGAGAAACGTGAGTCAAATCCTCATACGTTGTTATTTATTTAACTAGGGCGCCGCCTTGCTTCGCTGCGGCATACATTGGAGCGGAGTTTAGTATATAAATGTATTTCTCCATAGGGATTACCATTTAATTTTTATAACTCTTTGCGCAATCAAATGTATATGTTTTTTGGTATCTATGCACAGAAGACATTGTCATGGTCATTTTAAAAAAATAATTATCAAAATCGGTCTTGTAGTTCTAGAGCCTTAGTCCGTGAACAGAGTAACATTTGAGTCCAATCAAGGAAAAACAACGGGTACAAAAGGTGAAAGGAAATCCAAAGGAAACATAAAATTTAGCTTAGTCTAGCATACTTACAAGGTTTTCAAATATCTAATGCTTAAAAAAAAATAAATAAATTTGCTAACGATGAGACCAAGAGTGACTGAGTGTGAGTGGTAAGCATACCAGTAATATTTTACGTACATAAAAATAAAATTTGTGGAGTTGGATTAAAATTAAAGTTGAAGAGAGTCGTTTTCAGGATGCTGTATTATGAAAAGACTTTGGAAGATATTTTTTCTTTATTGAGAAAACATGTTGGCCGATAAATACAAGTCTATAACCTTCCTAACTAGGTAAGAGTTACCTGTTCTAAGGAAGGTTATATATGAAGTGTTACAGTGGGCATACAAGAGACCAGCGCAAAACCCTGTGAAAATATAAAAATGAACTAAGGTACAAATATACACACTGGTATACACACCCAAACACACCCTGACACACACATACACACACACACACATGAATACAATAACTCGATAACACTCAATATATGAAAAAATAAAATGAATAAATGAAGAAACAATTAAAAAAATAACAAATAAATAAACAAATATTAGATATTTGATAAATGAATATTAGATATTCACTATGCCAACTGTCTAGAGCCAACAATTTGGCTTTCGCCTATAGCTATCCTTCTTATATCCAACTTTGGCGATTTTTTATAAATATATAATTACTATATATAAAAACCAAAATTAGTTCAGTGCATTGAAAATTTCACGGAAATTACAAGGACACCAAAAATATATTTTGGGATGAAAAATACCTTCAAAACTACGTCTTCAATGAATCGGTGAGTTTTTCATTTTTTTTTTCATTTTGCTCGACACTTGACAGCTATTTTGAAATTTTGACATTCGAAATTCGACAGTCGTTAGGATACACCTTGACTCAAGACCATTCCTGATAAAAAAATAGAGATTGGTCCTGCGATTTGTAGTGTTATTTGATAAGAGATATCAAAATTCATCGTGGTTACCGAGAAAAAAAAATGTAAACTTTACGCGAAAATAGTAAAAGGATCATGTAACAATGTCTTTGTTGTACACCGTAGCGGTGTCAAGGTCATAATTCGCGCACTCACCGAGTTGCACCATCTGTTAAAAAATATAATAAATTTGGTGATTTTTTTTTTTTCGATTTTTTTTAATATCGTTTCTTACTCATAATAAGTTACACAACACTCCCCTTGAATCTTCGGGAATGGACGCCTTGGGACACCCTGTATGCGGTATCTCGTTTACTCATTTGATAGCTCTTGTTCCTACGTTCCGCAGATCTCGTTAAAATTACAGAAGATACTGGTTAAACTGGAATTGTCACATCAAAGCGTTTCTGGTCAAATTTTACCAGTTGAACTATCACGACCTGGTACTGTATTTATCTTTATATCGCCTTTGTGGAATCGAAATATTCATATAATTAACATTTAATTCATATTTAAATTAAATAAAACATATGCAAATCAGATATGAACTTGAAGGTATTAAACTCCTACTGAGCAAACGCACAAAGAATCATTCCAACGAGTAAATATCTAATTTCTTAAAAATATAACCTATAGAAAATAAACTAAAATACCAATTGTGTATCGAAAATTATTTTATTCAAAAGTTTAAGTAAAGAAAATAAACATATTTATACTACAAGGTGAGTATCTAAAGGTAAGGATAATAAATAGAACGTTCATACCAACTGAAAGATTGCCTAACTGAGTTTCGAGATGTGAATTTTGTGTGATTTCAAATGTTTCTTTTTCAATAGTCTGTCAATGTCAAGCAAAAATAACTGACAATGAATTGTATCAAAAAATAAATAAAATAAAAGCTGTAATTATTTTTTTTTCCAACTATTACTAACATTAAATTTTAAATTTCATAGGTATTGCAGGGAATTAAGGCAAACAACACACACTAATGAAGTATTTGTACACGCTCGCAATTGATGTAATAAAACAAAATTAAAAAAAGGTAATGCAATGATTATAGAGTTATACTCATCGTATTATACAGGTAAAAGAACGTCAATAATGCTCAAACTTAAAGGTTTAATTAATTACGATTAAATTGCGACTATTGGGCGACTACTAAGTTTACTCATAACTGACGTTAATTTCAAACAGCAATAAGAAGGTATGTTCAAAAATATTTTTAGTAAATAAAAATAATAATAATACAATAAGAATAAATAGAGAATTTTATAAAAATGTATATAAAAACTAAAATAAAAGTTTGTATATGAAAGTTAACAACTGTAGAATGTAATAGATTGACAGCTATTGGCTGCGTCACGTCAGCGCGAACGAAGCGACGCCGTCGAAATAGAAAACTATTACCTACCTTCTTTTTTATGTTTTTGTTATCTACATATTAGCTGTTTATAAATTTAATTTATTTGGTAAAAAGAGTTATATAAGGAGCTGTTTTTCAGCCCGATTAACCTAAAGCTGGGTTTGGGCTGGCATATAATAAAATGTATTGTTTTATAAAATAAAGGTTGTTTTGCGACATTGAAAAAAATACATTTTTAATGATTTTACTGTTTTTACTCGTTTAAATAGTAAAACATTTTGTCAATTTTGAAATCGCAGACAGAACATTGAAATTCCCGCAACCCGAGCGCCCTCTGTCGTCGGGTTCCTCGTAAAAAACTTTTTCGCTGCAAATTTGCGGAGAAAGTCGTCGCGAACTCGAAATGTGGCTACAAAACGAAACGGCAGGTCACACAAAAAACGCTCAAAGTTATCGTTAACATATTTCGACGCCAAAAGTGCGCTTAATATATTCATGGTCGGGCTTAGGGCCGCTTGGCTTGAGAATCACGTCTTTTTGTCGTATTTGCGTTGCGTTCACTTTGAAAATATTTTTTCACGCCTTCGAGGGTTTTACACATTTCGCTAGCCAAATGGAGAGGGAATCCTTTTTTCATCATTATTAGAAAACCAATAGTACAATAGAATAGAATAGAATAAAATCAATAGTTATTAGAATACCGCGTGGCATTAGTTTTATTTTTGTTAAAGTATACAGGATGAACACAAGTTTTCTTAATCTTGACTTATATAAATAATATCCCAGGAAACATCTAATTCGCTCACCGCGAGCAAACTTACACCGTGCGAAGGTCAAGTTCGCGCACCGGCCACCTCAGTCAGAGGAGTAACTATGCGTTTAAACGCTGATAGAATTCTGTTTTTGACATTCTGAAAAACTTGTAGTACAAAACTTGATCAGTATGAAGTATAGAATGACCCCATAAAAGGATGTGGATGAGAAAAAGTTTACCTGTGTATAAAAAATTCGTGTCACGGTGTTTGTCCGCGATGAACTCCTAAGCCACCACTGAACCGATTTTAATGAAATTTTGCACACTGTATGCAGTTTGGTCCAACTTGAGAGGTAGGATAGTTTTTAGGAGCGAAGCGGTTCATCCCAAGTGTCGCAGGCTTGAGTTGTCGCACGCCGAAGGTGCTGAAAGCCGCCTTACCTAGTTGCCAACCCGGGGTGAATCCCGGGGTTGAACAGTTATTTTACCGTAGCAAAGTTTATCTAAATTCTATGCATTTTTAAAAATGGACTTTTGAAACGCGCATAAATTATAAATAAAATATCAATAAATTTTGTTACATATTTAAACGATGTTAATTTTCAAAAGTGATTTGTATTCTTCGCTTTTGTATTTGTGAGTTTACCAATAAATATAAAAATAAATAAATAACTACAGTTCATTTAACTAGGCTTTATTTCCGTCCAAGCATAAATGTCAGTACTATTAAATACATAATATATGACTATAATGTGTGAGCATATTACTTAAGATGACAGTAGAATCGTCCTAATCTAATAAGTCGTTTTCACCACAACATGTGACAGTTATTTCAATTTAAATGTTATTTATTTTTAGGACTACAACACATAATAAAGGAAAATAAAATAAAATAAACATGACCTAATATGCACCTATAAAAAAGCTGAAATACTATACAATAGAAACAAAATAGTAAAAACATGGGTAAAATACACAACCCAAATTCTCAATAATTAACCTATAAAACTGCTGCCTGAAAACTTTAAGAGGGTACAGACTCATGATTTTCTGCAGATGCGAAGAACAATTTTAAGCAGCTTCTGTGGTATTGATGGCTCAATTCAGAGCACTGAACGCACTGCAGGGTTGCAGGGTTTTTATTTGCACACAGTACTTTTTTTTGAGGATAGGAAGGAAGTAGGTCAAAAAGGAATTGTGCATTACATATGGTAGAAATGAAGTAAAAATGACCCTACCCGTAGGGCATTGCAATCTTGAATTCTTATAGGAAAAAGCAATGAAATCGAACTTTTTTCTTGCCTAATATTTAATTGCTTTGAGTTAATTTATATAATCAGGTTTATAGTTGCAGATGTAGATAAACAAATTTGTAAGACGAAACATACACGCCTCTCATTCACACTCTCATACAAATTGATTTTGTTAAACTATCGAATCGACCAAAACGCCTGAATTCGTGTATATGTTACCGTTAATGTGGGAGACGATAATGTGCACATTAACTGGTTAATCTGCAGATTGCCGGTTGTTTTCCGTTAAAGTACGAAATTTACGCGTCATGTCATCTGCCGCGTGCGTAGGACAGGTTGATTAGTGTTGTTTTTAAGGTTATTACAGTTTTGAAGTTGTAAATGTTCGACAAATTCGTTTGAATGTTACAAAAACAAATTTCTATGGCACCAATAAGTAATCAATTTAGTTTCATTAGGGTAAAGCCTTAAAACTATTTAACTACTTAACTTAAAATTGTGAAAATTAACGAACGAAAATTGCAACTAACAAATAAAAGTTAATTTTAATAATCAAGTCATGTTTTATTTAATAAAAGAACCTATTATAATCCCATTAACTATTGCTTGGTCGTTAATCTGTAGATTATACAGAGCATCTATAGAATAACGAGGTAATTTGCGAAGCAAAACAATTTTTCGTACTTTAACGTACTTCAAATTCAAATCAAATTCAATGTCGCTGTCGCGACCTTTATTTCATATATTTTATGTAAGCAGTTCACATGTCCTGGAAGAGGCTGCCGACTCGTCCACCAGATACTCACTAGTTTAGAAATTATCTAGCAACATGTTACTTAATTATTATTTTTTTTTGATTACACACCTTAGCCTATTTTTATACAAGAATGAATTGAAGAATATAAGTATAATTTTAGATCTTTTTTACATCACAATTTTTTTTTAATTTCTTTATTTCTAAAGGTATCTTATTAAATAACCGTGCCAGCACAACTTTAATTCGTTTTTCTCCATATACATTTCTATATTTTCGAATTTTACTTGCGTAGTTAATCTACATAGTAATTCGCGCATTAACGGTTTTAGGAACATTAACGGTAACATATCTGCTTGCCTTTCTTTGGACGACCTCAAGATCGGTCTTGAGACACTGCGTAAAATGATCCCACCTATTTTACGATACTTGTGAAGTAAAAAAACTTTAGTTCTGTAAATTGAATGACAGAATACGCCTAGCTTAGCTAAGAGACCACTCTCGCAACTCGTAAATTGTTTCGTAGCCTTTTTTTTAAAAAAAAAGAAAACCTCAAGACCGTTTAATGCTTGCAACTGGTAAGGATAAAAAAAAAACTAAAATTATAATAATTCCTATAGTGGATTCGGCTGTACGGCATTCTTAATAATAGAATCTCATTTGGGCTGAATGCAAAACCCATGTTCCGGAAAAGGTGCTAATATTTTACTCGGGATAGCGCATAATATTACCACACCGCCTTGAATTTGAGCTCGCAAATGCAGTGTTTTACCGTACGCATAGCGGCAATAGCAGTAACTATTTACATATGTTTGTAAATAACGGTCAACTATGGACATTGTTAGTTAGAAGGTTCCGTAGCTATGTTTTGACTGCAGTTATAGTACATAAGATAAATTACTAATATACTTTAAATAATAGGCTTATTTTACGACGCTGTGACACCCAGAAACATTAAAAAAATGTAGTGATTTAAAAAATCTGTATATTTAACGAGAAAACACCGTTAAAAGCATCAAAATATTTATTGGGCTGATTAGATATATAGGGTGTCCCAAGAGCCTTCCCGAATACTTAAGGGGTTTTTATATACCCTATTACGAGTAAGAATTTGAATAAATAATTCGAACATAAATTATCCCCGCTTTTTTATTTTTATTAAAGCGCTGGTTTGGCTGGTGTGGCGACACGCGATCGATATTCGTAGCTAGATCACACTGTCTATTAGAATCTATATATTATTACGTGAAGGGAAAACTTCAGATTCCTTTTTAAGCATATAACGGAGGAGTTTAAGATTTGGATAGGTATAGTTTATATGGAGAAGAAGTGGAGAAGATTAAAATTATATATTATAGTATGTGTTATAAATTTAATAAATAAAACGTTCATACAACTGAAGGGAACGAACGAATTTTCCGAATGACATATATTTGCTGTTTTGATTTTTTTGTATTTTACGTCCTATAGCATTTAAATTTTCCTACTGTGAAAAAAAATATGGTAATGGCAACCATAAAGTTGCGAAATGTTTTAGCTAAAATATTTTTTAAACAAATCTCTTGCTGCTATAATAAGAAATATGGTAAATGTAACCAAAAATTATTTAACAATAATCAGTCCTTACGTAATTATACGATTTGCTTACACTTATTTTCGGTTAGTAAATTTCTTGCTGCGGGGCTAAAATATTTTTTCCAGTGTATTTATATAATTAATTATAATTTTTATTATAATTATAATTTAAATTATTTATAATTTTTCTCTAATTCAAGTTTCATAATAAATGTTAAATATTCTTTCATCGGAGTTTGATTTCTGAACTTAAAGGAGGTGTCTGTTTTCAATTCCAAAAATCTCTCTTGCCAATCTACGTCTGCCAATAATTTCACCCGTAGTCCCAGCATCCCTGTAATTCGTTTAGTTGGCCGATTTATTTACCTCTATCTTACTCTGACTCTCATAAATAAAGCGCCATTCTGGTGAAAGAAAGGGAAAAATAGAAAATCAAATCAGAAGACTTTTAGGAGCAAAACATTAACCTTAAAATAGATGTTTAAAACAGGTAAGGTAAACATTGTGCCTAATTTTTCGACATTTCCTTGTCAATTCGCGTTAAAACTAAACATTTAATAGTGTCTTTATAAGATATTCCTTTTAGGAAAAAAGTTATATTTATGTATATAAAAATTGTAGGTTGTAATAAATTTATTAAATATACTCATTACTTTTACGTCCCTATATTTTTTAATGTTCTGATTTTTCAAAAAATGTATGCACCTACGCAATTGTATTATTTGGTCTGTTAAATAGTACACTATCCATGTAACACATTTTCAATACCATATTTTAATTATTTGTTTATTTTGTTATTTTAATTATTAAATGAAACGGATGAATGTATATATTTTTTTAAATTTGTATTAAAAGCTAAGACAAAGCGATATAGAATGGAAACCGCTCATTTCGAGTTTCGCTTAAATTCGGTGAATTTTAAATGGTATGATGTCACATGGAGTTGCAAGAATTTAATGTGGCACACGCTTTACGACGGACTGGATGTATAAATTTTACGAATAATAAACGCAAAAAGGCACGCGAGCGGTGCACGAAATGTTAAACGGTGCGTTAAGGGTAGATTTACATTAAAACCTCTGTTAAAATATTCTCACTGAGTTGACCCGTTCTAGACACGCTACATACGACCATTGTCCCATTATATAGGGTGATGTTTTTAGAGGCGTGGTTTTCAAGAAGAGATAAAACGCATATAATTTGATGTTATGGCTAAGAATTTAGTTTTATTATAAAGATAAGGGTTTGCCATTATGTTTTAAAAATGATTTCGGGTAAGTGGCCGCCGCGGCTGACTCGAACAAATTCCAGCCGAGAGGCCCAATTTTCAACCACTTTTTGCAGCAAGTTGGGCCGTATGTCAGCAATAACGCGCCGAATATTCTCTTCCAAGGCGTTAATCGTGTCCGGCTTATCTGCGTAGACAAGCGACTTCACATAACCCCACAAAAAATAGTCCAGCGGTGTTAAATCGCACGATCTTGGAGGCCACGCCACAGGCCCACGACGCGATTTTTTCTAAATTTGCACTATTTGCAAACGTTGTTCAGGAGTAAGTCTATTCATTATGAAATGGCAAACCAAACTGAGCATAAATCAAGTGACAGCTGTCAAAAACACCAACTACGAAAAAAGTAATGCCAGATTGAAAAACACGCCTCTAAAAAAAACACCCTATATATGTGTATATGAATATTTAAATGTATTCCTTAATTACTGTATTTAAGATAGGGCCGTACCCGTAGCAGACAAAATACAGTTCTCCTAAAACCAGTTCTCCTAAAATACAGTTTTCCTGAAAGTTGACATCCTGACGTATTAAATAATTGTATCGCTCGAGTTCAATGCATGCTGGTATAAATACAGCGCTATATTTTAATAAAATATTTACTTTACTTATCATTCTCAATCACATCATTAACATCCTAAATTAGTTTATCTAAATTTTTGAAAGTAGATATATAAATATAGTTATAAAAATATGGTATCGTATAATTTTTATTAATGTTAGTTTTTTTGTTAGTGGAAACCTATTATTAGGCTTACATAGTTTTTTTTTGTGTGTTCAAACGAAAGTATTTCTTGTATGTTATTGTGTAAAACTGTTCGTTTTTCCAATAAGAATAAATAAAATAAATTATCTCAGCGGGCACCTCTACTAACGGGAATCGTGTTTATGGTGCTGGTGTCTCTGAAGATGTTTATTAGCTGTTCATCCCTGATTAAGGTCTGGATTGGCCAGGCGGCGAGACTAGGGGAGAGATTTTATAGATTGGAAACGAAACGACTCATCCTGAGTGCTGCAGAAATTATTTTTCAGAGTATAAAGAATGTAAGCTTATCGTGTCCTACCACCGGCTAGGCAATTTTGATTGAATATCATGTTCACGATTGTCTTTTAGGTAGATTTAATTAGAAAGCTATCTATTGCAATGGGTACTATGTCTTGACTTGCGGAAACTTTCGACATATCTTCACACAAGTTCATGTAACGTTTTTAACCCTACTCATTTTAAAAATAACTACCTATATTTTCATAAGTAACATAAATAAATAAGCAGTATTTACTGCTGAATACTGCTTTTTTACTTATGACAACTTAAATTTTTCAGGTAGATTTTATTAGGAAAGCTACCTATTGCAATGGGTGCCATGTCATGACTTCTGGATTATTTCGATATATCTTCGCGTTTCACATCCTCTACAACCCAAAACCACCCTTAGTTTTAAAGTGTATATATTTATCTATCTTGAGGACACGATAATTTTATACCAATCACTTTTAAATGGATACATAAAATTTAAGGGCACAAAATCTCAAGGAGTTTCGTTAATGGGGGAAGTTTTTCGAAAAAGTTTGCAATCAATTTCTTAGTATATAAGATATCGAAGTCATTTAAATTTTATTTTATTCCTTATGTTAAAAGTTATGTTAAAAAACTTTTTTGATAGCACCAACCTTTGGTGCTATCAAAGTGGTGAAAAAAAAGTGGTTTTTCAAATATTTAAAATAAAAGCCGTATCTCTCCTAATATAAACAGGATCAAATTCATTCAAAATGTAATTTGTTGGCCTATAATTTCCCAACAATTTTTGGTTGAAATAATTTTCGATACGAGCAACCCTTACGACACAGTATACTCAATAGAGAGGGATTCATTATGCGCGTGGAGAGTGCTCGCGCAATATTTGATACAACGCTCGATTAGATCTACCGCCGCCTTGCGACGCGCAGAAAGGGTTTTTTTTTTATCAGCAACCCTCGTCCGCAGGCACTCGATTGAAAACGCTTCACACACACGCGACTGCAAGTTCGCGTCGAGCCAATCGAAGTGCGTGCACCCCCCCCCCCCCTTAACCCCCTCCCCCCCGTTCGAACCCCGTTTATCTCGCGCGACATAAAGATAAACCGACGAAGAAAAATGACCGCGGCGCGTTGATTTATATTGCAGACATGACGCGCGCAAAGCCGCGAAGGGCTGCTGTGAGAAACGTCTTGTGGGCTTACGTCATCAGACGCGACTCTGAACCAGGCTTAATGCTGACGGGATTGATTGATATATTAATATGGAATTAAATTACAATACGACTATTATACACAAAAACACTATACACAAAAATTAAGATAACATGCCCTGCGATTTTGACGCGGCCGCAGCAAGGTCATTGGCTGCGCGTCGTGGTCAAGGTTGTGAAAAGGTAATTCCCTATAGATGGTAAGGTAGTTTCCTTCTAGTTTTAATTGCAAAATGTTATCAAATAATAAAAATCACTGCTCTCTTTGACGGCCTTTAATTAAGCCAGGGAACATCAGCGCAGTAGTTGAAGGTCGTTTGTTGGCTGCATTAATTGGCATTGAAATGTATAGAGCAGTAGTAATGGTAGTAAACACAACAGATTTTGTGAATACATATCGACTTTGTTAAGCGCCGTAAAAAATCTGAAGTCAAAAATTTTAATTATCACAACGATGAAAGTACATGTGAAGATACATGTTTTTTATTAATATTATTTTAATTTAACTTCACTTGTCGTTATTTTTATATTTTCAAAATATTACTGTTATTGGTTTTTGCTTAACAATTTGAACACTGACTATTTATGATCGCATCGTTTATAAAATATTTGATTTAAATATTTTAGCAAATTATTCTTGAAAAATTTTTAAGATTTCAACATAATATTTTTATAAGATTTCTTTTCACTTCTTCTAACAGTCCTAAATCAAGTTCAAGTTCATTTAATTTGTTGAGGCATTATAAATTCAATACAATAATAGTATCTCATTAAGTAGGCTGTGCTCAATTGAGTTTATCATTGTAACAACAAGAAAGCGTTATTTTGGCGAATTAAGGCGATAAATAATCGAGGAGAAGAATAAGAAAAAGAAAAATCTGTCAAAGAATTGACAGATCATGACTGTTTTATTAGTACTAAACATTAGGAGACCATTTTTCATTCTATGTGTTTTAACGTATTTATATATAATTGCCTGTCGAGGCGGCCTATTGCCTGCCGACTTCAAAAAGATCACGATTATGATTGATTCGCAAAGGTGAGCGTGGATATGTGCCGAAGCCAGCATCCGGCCGCCATTCGTCGCGAGATTTATCACAAATTTCCGGATGTCACGTTAAACTAATAAATCATAGCCATTTTGTGGATTCTTCTCCTTGAGTAACCCAATACGAAAGGCATTGATAAATTATTTCTTTTCGTATTATTGATAGCAGAAAATGTTTAGTAATCCAAAAAGAAACTGTAAGCACTTTTTTTTTAATCAGTAGAAAACCCTCACATTTTAGATGACATGGTCACGCTATTTCATTCCATACACGTATCTGAAATAAACATTAATACATACAGACGTTTCAAAGACGCTTTATAAGGTCGATATTACATAATTATCACAAATCTGATTTCTCTAAAGCATTTGATAAAATCGATACTGTCGATACGTTAACTTGTCCAGTAATACATTCATCGTTTATGGCTGTATTAAAAATAAAAACTATTACCTAAATAACCCGAGTTGAAAAAATTTAAATTATAGTTGGGGTTTTCAAAATAAAAATAAGTGTGTAGGTAATAGGTTTATTAAGAATTCTATTCATAATACTATTCATTAAGAAATTATTGTTAAATATGTGGGTCTTATTCTTTTTTTATAAAATGGGTATTTAGTTAGTTTATTGTATCATACTTAATAATAGAAAAAAAATTTCTTCAAATTTTTAACCTCAGATGATAGAAAAGAATATATTGTGTCTATGCTTTTTTAAATATTCAAAATTCTTAACAATTTTTGCAATGGTGCATGTTACAAAAAAATATATTGATTCCCTTTGTTGTAAAGCTCATTTTTCAGCCAGAAAATGCATGGCTAAAAACTCTCGTTTATCCCTCTCCACATAGGTACTATAATTTGATTATGGGCAGATAATATAATCAGCCGCCCTAGCGGTGAATCTAACCCCAAGGGGAATTTGCCCTAAATTATTTTATAGAATGATATCAAGAACATGCGTTGCATTTCATAATTTAAAATGTTTTTTACGAACATAAAATTCAATGTATTTTGTTTCTTAGGTTTCCGGACCAAAATTGAAAAAATGGCATTTTGCCCTAGTGACATATTATTTGTATGTCACATTTACGTTTTAGCGGTTTGTCGTAGTATATGGGAATATAGAGAGAGGGTGTTTAATACAATAGAAGAATATTTGCTTTATTAAAAAATATATATTTTTGCCTTCTTATATATAAAACAAAAAGTGTGGGATTTTTTTATGAATTACTTAACAAATATCTTTGAAAGTAGTCAGAGCAAATTTAGAAAAATTTACATATACGAGTACAAAACATTATATTATAGAGAAACAATTTTGAACAAATGTCAAAGTTTGCCCGAATAATATCCACTAAATATGTGAGGTTATTAAATTTCATATTATTGACTTTATACATGGATGCAAGGATCTTCTACTGATAGAAGCCAGTGTTGCATTGCTTATGTAATTACTTTTTCAGAGTTTGCTTTCTGGACTACTTAAAAATCCGTAAAGACATTATGTTTTCCCTGTTCCTTCAACCATTTTTCCACAGGGTGATGAAATATGTCACCAGATATAAAACTGAATCGCTTTCTTTCCATATAACACATGACCAATTTTGCTTAAGCATAACTGGGATTACTTTTTTATTTGAAAATTTGCATTTTTTGACGTGTATTGTTTAGAAAGAAAGCGATTCAACCGTGGCCCGTTTCAAAATGTTTAATTTATGTTTCCTCCGTCCCTATTTCATTAAAATTAATAAAATATTTTATGCGAGAAACAAGGGAAATGCTCAATTTTTATTTTGAGCTGAGCTGTTATTAACTCAGATAATTACATTTTTTGCGTTATAATTCACCACTTTGTCATCTACAGCTGGGGTTTTTTTTACTAATGTATCCTTTTTAGCTAAAACAAGTTCATGTAACGTTTTTAACCCTACTCATTTTAAAAATAACTACCTATATTTTCATAAGTAACATAAATAAATAAGCAGTATTTACTGCTGAATACTGCTTTTTTACTTATGACAACTTAAAGTGTTCAGATAGATTTTATTAAGAAAGCTACCTATTGCAATGGGTGCCATGTCATGACTTCTGGATTATTTCGATATATCTTCGCGTTTCACATCCCCGAGAACCCAAAACAACCCTCAGTTTTAAAGTTTACGTATATCAGTTTATATATCCATCTATCTTGAGGACACGATAATTTTACACCAATCACTTTCAAACGGATACATAAAATTTAAGGGCACAAAATCTCGAGGAGGTTCTTTAATGGGCAAAATCAGACCAGGGGGACGAGAATGGGGGAAGTTTTTCCAAAAAGTTTGCAATAACTTTCTTAGTATATAAGATATCGAAGTCATTTAAATTTTATTTTATTTCTTATTATTTCTTATGTTCGCCTATCCTTTGAAATCTACCTCCGCCTTTCGGCATGCCAAAAGGGATTTTTTGATAATGTGAATAACATTTCAACCGTAACCTGCTTTTTTCCTTTATTAAATGTGCGTCAAACGACTGGTCGAATTATTCCTCATACGTAGTTAAATTTCGGTTTTTTTTGGGATACCGTTTTTTTACTTGTGATGGCAATATTACTTACAACCCTTACAACCCCGGGGCATGTTTAAATAATTTAAATCGACGTTTGAAATACGGCGAATCGTTGAGCCAGGCTGATTGACGAGCGCACACGTTCCATTTAATCCGCTGGAGTTCAGGCGTATTGGATAGCGCCTAAATATCAGCTCGCCCTATTGCAGAATGTCGTTTTGTAATCCGCCTAGGCGCTTCGTAAATGTCCTAATTATACGATCGGCCTGCGACATACAGCGATACGATACGATATTTTTCTAGTACTACAATTAAATGGCCAGAAAAATGTAAAAATTATAAATATGATTGAAAACATTAAATTACTAGGCCGCAGTCGCAAAGGTAAAACCTATGCTAACAGCATATTGAAGAGGAGAAACCCAAAATTCAAATAAATAATATTTTTTCTAAAATTCGATCAAAAAGCGCGCGAAAATTTTTTGCATGGGATTTCAAATTTTCAAATTCCCTCACGGCCTAATATCTTTCATGAACATTCGATTAAAATTTAAAATTCTAAAATCGGTGGTAAAATCATTGAGATTTGACATCACAAACATTTCGCTATTGGAGAGTGTGATGTGATTTGTGGCATAGATATGTTTGGGTGTGTTTAATGTATGTATTTATACATATTATCGAAGTAAATACAAAAGTCTTTTTTTTAAATTTTCAGGATTTTGAAACGCAATATCTTAAAAATCATCTTTGTTATATTTCTCGGGACTATAAAATACTTAGTAAAAACCCCACGCTTTTCTAGGGGATTACAACGAAATTCGATGACTGCCTCGCTTGGAAATTCGATTTAATGCCTCCTGTTGGAACGCCTTTTTTTCAGCAGTTACAGCGCCGGGCAAGGGTCCCGGACTATCCCTCTTCACATACAGTAATTTGATTTTGGGCTGGTAATTTAATTATCCGCCTCCGCCAGCTGTCTAGGGCGGTCACGCCCTCGCTCAGGGCGGGACCTCGTCTAGAAACTGACATGAGATAATTCTATATTTTATAAGTAGGTACTTTTATAGAATATTAATTATTTGTGCGAATAAGTTACTATTGTAAAAAACACAGGCCAAATAAAGCGATTTTATAGTGTTATTTTTTTAAATTCAATCAGTTTAAAATAAAAGGGCTGGATCTCAGACTCAAGTAATTAAAAACTTTATTTAGTACAGAATGGGTGCAGATGGTTTATTTTAGAGGTACAGTTTGTTAAAAAAGATCCACTAAAGCGATCGGAGTCTTAATCATAAAACTAATATAAAAACTAATATAAGTCTAATATAAGTCTAATATAAAAACAGTGCGTGTATAGTTACACCACTAAATTTGTCATCGACTGCATTATCACCGCATACTGGCATACCTTTAATATTTCCGCGTGTATTTATACAATAATAAAATTAACGAGACAGCTGGGCGCACTGTCTTTAGCCGAATGAGCACATCACCTCCAAGCATCCTCCCAAGTTTAGCTGGATGAGCGCATTTAATGCTTAGGTAAAATTGTATATGGTGCGCCTAAAGAAACTAGATTAATAAGTGCATCGTTTCTGAAGATCAAAGAAGTACTTTACAGTTTGCCGAGTCTATAAAGCTCAATACGATCTTGTTAACAAAAATAACTTCTATTTTTAGAGAATAAATAGAATTCTGTAAATTGGCTAAACCACCATTATGGCATAAGCTATTATTTCATGTGAGGAGTTTGTATCGATTAATTATTGGTTCTTGAATTATAAAATGAAAGATGACTTGTCTTCGAATTTTTCATGACTTTAGACCAATCAACGAACCGTCCTGTGATACGAACATTACCCGTCTCTTGATAACGGCAACACACACACACACACACACTAACTTCAAATCCCTTTGTTAGATCCACACTTCAAATCCCTTTGTTAGATCCACATCGACGCGGTACAAAGGGACAGGGAGACAGCATAATAATCGCCACCCTTTGATTTAAAAGTGGCTTTAAGGTACGGGACGCCATGTTCTTTTGATTTATTTCAAACTGAAAGAATTGAATGTAAAGTTACGTAACAATTCGGCAATCGTATATAAGTTTGTATTGCATAGGAAGCTCGTCTCGGTGGATTCTCGTAAAATTTTAATAGGGAAACGTTTTCCTTGAATCGAGGAGTGGAATTTTCCTTTGCAATTATTACGGTGTTACAGAATGAAAGTAGGTACTCATTTCAGTCTCTTGTCATAATGGCGCCTTACTTTCATAGCTTTCCGTTACATTTTGTGTTCAAAGCGGATCGCTTTTGAATAAGTTAGGAAATTTTATTAAAATAAATGCTAATATATTATTGATTCACTTCAACTTCATGAAAATCCGAATCCGAATTAAATGTTCTAAGAGTTTTTAGATTACCTTTATTTTTATCTAAAAATATTCCACAGAATAATTTAAATAAAACATATCAAAAATAAATAGGTAAAGAAAAACATAAAACTAGAGAATAAATTGCACACTTCAAAACTTTTACAAACCAATAAAATATAAGATTTGTTTCACGTCTCACATAAATACTATAGTATATGCTATGAATGAGGACGTATGACTGTATGAATTTATTTAAATTATGTATAATAGTAATAAAACTATAAAATAAAACAATTATTATATTTTTAACTAAATATTTTTCTATTATTTGAAGTGTTTTTTATAAATTGATAAAATAATTTTAATGTTTGTAATCATACCATATTTATTATTATTATATTTGCAAAGCTTTTCTACCTAATTTAAGACCTAAATTAATTACTTAACTTTGAATAAATTAATTACATTATTATTAAATTATGTTAATATTATTAAGTATTTAATACATCGGATAAAAATTTGTAGTGGCTAAAATAATTAAATATTCATATAATATATATAAAATATTCGTTGAAAAAAAAACCGATCTGAAACAATCCTTTATAGCCGACAAAGAAAGTTGAAAACAGTAGGGTACGTATTTTGGCATGTTTGTAAGGAATTTATCGTTAGCAAGAGAATGACAGTTGTAATAGTAGGGCGGAGGTGTATCTTGAGCATAAAATTTTATAGAAATTAATCTTAAGATATTTCGAAAACTTAAAGTCACTATTTCTAAGTATGAAATTTAATAAAAAATATTAAAATCATTTTTAGCTAAAATGTATTACTTGTTTAAGTATCGAAATGGTGTAAATTACATTTATGTTTATTCTGCGCGGCGAGTGTGTTTTCGTATCAAACGGCGTGCTTGGACGGCGTTCGACACGAATTTCTCCATGGTGAATTTTAATATACAGTCTTCGCAAATAATACTTTAAACGATTAGCTGAATTTTTAATCGTAAAACCTCTTGTACCTAATACACTATATATGCATACATACATGTTGTATTAATGCAATAAGGAAGAAAAAATAATAATTTAAAAACAATATTCCTCGAGCGTATTAGTACCTACATCGTTAATTTCCGAAATTGAAAAATTAAAATAATAAAGAAATTGTTTTTACAAATTGTTATAGAAATTGCGTCTAAATATTGAAGATAGTAACTATAAGAAAATTGAAGAATAGATCAAAATCTCAATTCATCATGCTGCATATTTTTTTGTGTATAAAATATATAGGTTAGATAAAATATTATATTCATAGAGGGTGGAATTTTTCTTATGCACATCATTTTATGGGGTCATTCTATACTTTGTTCTACAAGTTTTTCAATATGTTAAAAAGCAAGTAAAAAAACAGTAGAAAACAAAATCCTATTAGCGTTCAAACGGATAGTTACCTTTTTCTGACTTGACCTTGGCGCGGCGTTTAGTTGGCGCGCGGCGAGCGAACCAAACGTTTCCTGAAATTTAATTTATTTTGTATGGAAAAAATATGTCAAAATTAAGAAAACTTGTAGAAAAAAACTGTGTAGAATAACCCCATAAAAGGATGTGCAAATATGATACCTATTTAATTTATTCACAATAAAAATAGTCATTTAAAATTAATTTTAAAGATTTTTCTTTGTTTTAAAATAGTTTTGAGCGTAGATTTCCAAGACATTTAATTGCCTTGTTGACGAGAAACGGGGAGCCAAAGGTAATATTGCTTATGAAAATTAAACGTAAAATTGACAGCAACGAACATAATTTATTTTTTCGATTGGCGCTTCAGGATTCCGAAGCATATTTCCGATATTAAATTTGTCGCTCTCGCAGTTGAGCGGCTCGCGATGACATCTTGACATTTCCACCTCTCGGACGCCGCCATCTTGGATTGTGACGTCATCAAACGAGCGTCGACACAGTGGCGGATGGCATAATTTGTGAAGTAAGTAACATTTCATCTAGTACCTTATTAAATCATATGCTTGCCTTCGTCCGTAATAATAAAATGCCACTTTTATTATTTACAACGCTTTTTTTTTACTTATAAACATTTCGTTCGGTTACCTCTGAATATTTGCTTCAAATAAAACGGTGATGAAAAAATATTTTACTTCTAAAATTTTAAAATGCATGCTTTATAAAAAAAAAATATCAATATAACAGATAGAATTCGACTCAAAAACAAAAAATCCTATCATACATAACTCATCCATTACTTATTAAAACTAGATACTTTGTATCCCTTTTTAAAACACATTGCGCGCACGGATGAGTGTGAGATTTGGCATAGTAAAAGTTTATATGTTATAAAGATTGTTGTGCGTGTCGATAAAATAATAATTATTAGTTTTTAAGATAGTTTGGGGGAAAAAATTATGAAGGCGGGTGCAATAAGTTTTCCTACTACAAAGTTTTATAGTAATGAGTATGAGTCTAAATAGAAAGGCGTTTGACTCATGGCCCAGATGTCCCGGGTTCCAATAGTAAGGTGCAAAATAGTTGTTTATGACCTAGGTCTTACAAATAGCAAATTTAGAAATAACAAATTATTAAAATAGAAATTAGGAATTTTGTAAAGTGATTCTTTGATATTATAAAATTAAATTTTATATCAATATGGCTTATTACAAAAGATGTGTAAAATAAATAAATTTATAAATACCCTAAAACCTATATTGGCCCTTTCATTCGTAGAAAACCGCCACTGAAAACCAGAAACCCTATCGATGCATGATTGGCCTTCTGGTAAACTGAATAAGGAGAGACTCCATCCATAATATTTACCAGCTGTCTCAGTGCTGTTACAAGGACAATTCAACAATATTCAATTGACAGGTTGAAAAAGAGTGAAGATACAAAATGGCTTCGAGACGTTGAGTGTTTATATTAATTTATCAGAGCGTTTACGAATATTCTTGCATCCGAATGTTCTTGTATATGGATCGGTCCGTACTTATTATTATTTTTTAAATTTAATGTTATTATTAATATAAAATAACGGGGTTAAATATATTATTTCTCTAAAATTACAAAATGTATGCATATAAAAAAAATATCAATATAATAGAATAAGCAGAATTCGGCTCAAAAAAAAATCCAACGGTTTGTGATACCCATTGTTTATTTACCTAGATACTCTTTTATATAATAAATAATTGTATGTATATATTTGTAAAATATTATTTAAGTAACCTTTAAATTAAATGCATGCAAAAAAAAATACCGCCATCAATCCGCAAAATTTTTGCGCTTTGATTTATACTCTTATGACCGATACCATACTTAAAGTATGAACTATACATTATTAAGCTAATACTAAAACGGTCCACAAGTTAAGTACTCGTTGTTCAGTAACCAGATTACCACCTTCTATAACGAATGTTATCTACGTCCCCATACTTCTTTACCAGAGTCAAGCTACCTTTTTTGTGTTTTGTCTAATATTATTTGTACTGAAAAAATATATATATATTTATTTCCTACGAAGGCCTAGAAATAGGAAGAGAAGCGACCCATCCTGAGTGCCACAGGCACGATGTCGCACACCCAAGGCGCCCTCAAAACTGCCCGTAGGGCCTATAGGTGCCAACCGGGGGCAAAGCCCGGAGTTGAACAGCGGGTTTATTATAAAATTCGCATTACATTCTTTATTTAAAGAATGAACGCTTTCACCTTCGTTCATACTTGCCTATCGATATCCGATTAAAAGCAACGGGTGCACCTTTCGTCGTAGATAGGCGGGTAGGTGGCAATCTGGCATCCGAGAGTGAATAATGTCGCCTCTACCTCACTAGCAATTACAAGTCTAGTGGCACTCAGTCTGATTGAACTGTGAAACTCCGTGAGAACGAATGAGCTGAGGCCAAAGGGAGACGGAAGACGAACCCAAATGGCAGCCCTCTATACTGGCAATAGTGCGTTCCCACGGGGACGGCATTGACGAAACGCACCTTCATTCGAAGAGCCTGCAGTAATGCTCAAAATATTGTAATGTTGTTGCCGTGTTTATTGGGGAGGCTAAGTAAAAAAAAAAAAAAATTGTGCATTTGGTTAAGCTTTGATCAAAAAGTCCCCGCTAAGGAGAGAATAATTTGGTAAGAAAAATATTGGTAGAAACGTCTACTGAAATTTGCACCCTCAACAATCCTCAACTCTCAACATTTTACTTATAATTTCATTTGCAGCTTAGCGTCCTCTCCACTACTCTACTCTAAGGTAAGTTTGCTTGCAGTTGGCTTAAAAGTTTTTTATATACAATTATTTACATAAGGCAGACAAAGATACACTTAAATGGCAACAGACGGTAAAATATAAATATAAAATATGGTTTTTTTAATTTTAAACCTTATTATTTCAATTCTAATTAAATTTACTATGTTTTTGATGCATAAGTAAAAGAAAAATTAGGTACAATATTACGGATAACATAACTCTAAGAGACAACTGTGTTATTTATTGCTAATATAAGTTATCGCGTGACTTTTCTTTATGTTACGGTAACTAATCAAAAACCAGCAAATGCACGCTAGGCCCTTTGCATTATATAAGCACTTACATACTAACGCATTTAATTAAAAATAAATGTAGTTTCATTATTTTTATCTTCATGATGCTTTTTTTAGCAGACTCAAAAAACGTTTTTTTTTGCATTTTTTACTAGAGGTAGCTTATAACAGCTTCAAAACCTGCTACATTAGTATAAGGTAGCAATAAATTAAATATATATCTATTATGGAGAAAATATTTAAGAAGTTTAAAAAAAAAAAAATATCCACAATAAAACAATTTTTATATTATTAGTCCAAATTATTTGACTGTCGAGCGGATTTACACATTCAAAAAACAAATGCAGTAATGTTATAATTCTGTATTTAATATTTGTGATACTATGAGTTTTTTTTTCATACCGGCATTTAATACTATTAAGCTTAAAAAATAAACAAAAAGGCGTAAAAAAAAATTAGTAATGTCTTCGTTTTTGGTTTGGTTTTTTGGTCACCACTACTAGCATGCTTAGGCAATGATATTGATAGGTCTTTAATAAATATAAGCTTAGTTATGTAATATGCCTTACTAAATCTTGCATTGTATTTAATTTTATTCATGCCTGTGCAGCATTGCATTCTCGCCATGATTGCTTAATGTTTTGCATTTGGTATTCGAAAAGCGGTAACCGAATACTTAGTTTTTTTACATTAAATATTGATTCGTTGTGCATTTTGTTCGTGTGCAACGAGCGAACGTGTGACGCGACATGATTCGACACAAAAACTCGGCGCTTTTGTGCCGCGCGAACAATACGCGCCACGCCGTACAAAATGGCGCCCGGCAGCGTAGAGCCCGTCTAGCAACAACGTAACAAGAGTGACGCGCTTACTCCCAACAACCTTTTGTTGCGTCCGCGTTAAGGAACTCGCATGCTCTTTCTACGGTCCGCACCCATTGATATTCTGATTAAAACGTTATACGTACATAAACAACAGTTCTAATTTTTTGTTATTAAAACAGTTTTTAGGTTGTGATTTTAAGATACACGTTTATTTCGACATACAGTCTAATTTAATAGGACTTGTAAATAGATGTCCTTTTTATGGTATAGTTGTTCTTTATGAATTTAAAACAATAACACCCGGAAAATCGTTTAAAAATTTATGTGTCAGAACGCTCTGTTTTATGGGGTTTAAAATACGAGTATGTACTAATAAAAGTTAAATAATCAATAATTTGAGTCGTGATAGTTTTATGAAACTTGCGATATTCAACACATATACACATCCTATTAAAGGCACCCTTATATCTTTGAAACTGTTATAACGTGTTGGATGTCTACGGATAGTAAATGAAACAAGAATGAAACTTTGACAAATGTATATTTTACGAGACACCATGAGACATTATTCGATCGTGGGCCGGAAACGAGCATAGACAT
Source organism: Neomicropteryx cornuta (assembly GCA_020383195.1). NCBI lineage: Eukaryota > Metazoa > Arthropoda > Insecta > Lepidoptera > Micropterigidae > Neomicropteryx > Neomicropteryx cornuta. The sequence continues at coordinate 10,690,896 of JAHKQU010000026.1, read as the reverse complement.
AATATTTAATCATAGACAATTAGGTAACATCTCTCTTCGAAGATAAACGAACGTTATCATGAATACTTGGGAAGTTTGATGTTACACAATGGCAATATCGATAACTGAGAAGCGTCAATTATTGTGAAACGTCAAACACAACATAACCTATAAGTGACATTTGCTTGACGTTCAAAGTTATGAAGTGATTGTTTCTATTACATGTTAATTATAAATAACTAATTTTATTAATCAAACTCTTAGAATGAGAACATATGTAGTGGCTTAATACTTTGGCCAAAACTACAATATCTTTGATCGTTCATGTTTGATCAAACCGGGTCCTAAAATTAGCAGCTTTGATTTATTATATTCAAAGTCATGTTTGTCGTTCCAATGCCATACATTATTTTTTACTAAAAGTTGTCTTAAATTAGACGTTTTCAGGGGTTGAAAGATTTCAGGGGCTGCGTTAAAACCAAACGGCAAACGTAAAAATCTATACCAGTCTGGAGTTATAAATGAACACAACTTTGATGAATAATCATCTCATTTTACATACGAAATCCTGAATCTGCATCTAACGTCGAGAAATATTCAGAAACTGGCAAATCTGACTTCACCTCATCTATGTTAGGGCATGGAAAATGGGACCTATGAATTGCTCGATTAAATAGTCTTGGGTCTAAACTACCATTTTTCTTAGAGACTATTTGACAGAGCTATTTAACTGTATTTAACTCAATCCATCGGTTCGTCGTCATTTTTAATAAAATTTAATTTCTTCAGATTTGCTAACTCTACTTTAAGAGCTGATAGTAATTTCAATTGATTTTTTCTCGGAGGTTCTATTGTAGGTTTAAAGTAATTCGGTCTTAAAGTAAAATGACACTCAACATTTTTTATACATCCGAAACCTTCAAAAACATCTGAATTATCATCGTTTATAAACCGGTATCGCGAAACAAAATAATAATAAAAACCGTACTGAAATAATTATATTATTAAAAGTCTTCGCGAGCTGTGTGCTCGAGCTGCCGTTGCCAACCTCGCGCCATGCCTTTAACCGCGTTCTCAAACGTTAAAACGATTTCTATTAAATTTTGAATTCGTTTTTCTAGTAGTTGGGAAAAGTTTTTCCAATATTTTTCGATGATTATATAAGATTGTCGATCAACTCCATAAAAGGACATCAGGGAATTTAAATACAACCTGTATAAGTAAAAGGCTTGAAATAGCGATTCGATAGGCTCTTATTTTGGAAACTAGCAGGATTATTGAAACATCCTAATTAAACCTTCGATAATGGAGAACTGAAACCGAACCAGTTCTTGGGGTAGAATCCATTTGAAAGATAGGAAATATAAAAATGTGTATAATTTCTAATCAAATAAATTTAGGTAATGAGAATGGGTGATAATTAAAGTGGACTTGCTTCTCCATTCGACCGCAAAATGACCGAATTTTCGATTTATTTTTCGCGTGACCGCGGTATGAATGAAACAAAAAAAAAACTTTCAAAGAAATCTTTGCCGAGATACAACAATTAACGACAAAACGACAGCGCGTCTTTTGTGGGGACCGTCACAAAGGAAATGTATCTTATTAATTAATTAACTTAGGTACATAAGAAGAATTATATAGAATATAATACCAAAATAAATATTACTTTACATTTATGACAGATTAGTCCTTTCTGTACATTTATAAATAAAATTTATATGCATACACACATACTTAAAAATATTTAATACAGAATGACTTTTTAAAACTTTGATTTAAAAAGGCGACGAACGTTTTGTTGAAAAATATTAAATGGGTGTTCAGTAAGCCGGGAGTAAATTTTATTCTAGGCTAAGGTTAAGAAATTTCCAATTTTTCAAGCAACATTTCTATTTTTTTTTTATGCACTTTCCAAGCATCTTTAAACTTTAACATTTAACATTTAACAAAAAATAAGAAAATCGGTGGAGTACTTTTTGAGCTATAATGCTTCCTTCAGACAGACCCACATTAATTTATAGACCCACAGATAGATAGATAGATAGATATATTAGACAGAGAGGTGTCTTTCATTTTATTGTGACATTGAATAATTTAGTGAATAATTGAATTACATTGAATTAAATTGAAGTATATTTTTAATCAAAACTAAATTTTAGGTTTAATCGAAAAAAAGTGAAAATAACCAAAATAAATTTGCAATTTCGTTTTTTATAAGTTGGTAGATTTGTTAGTAAGGTTAGGTACAGATATTTTCTTTGAATTCGCCTGTCTAAGATTCGTATGTCCCTAAAGGGATTCTGTTTTATTTTCGCCAAAACCATTTGAAAATACGTTGTGTGATTATGCAGTTTTTAAAATAGTTATTTAATAATATAGGAAATAACGTAACGTTTAATTCACACAGCCAGGAACACCCTCACTCACACTTTCCTACCACACACATCAAACATACACCTTCTAAAATATAGTGAGGCTCAACAAAGTTTTAATTTAGTTTTAATGTAAAGGTGTTTTGTAAAAAATAATAATAAAGTTTTAAAAAAAAAAAAAAAAAATACTATTGTACATAGGTGTAGGCTTTAATTAGACTTATTATGAACTCTTTGGATTTAAAATGTATATGCTATTTCGCTGTATGCATACTTTATTAATAAATAAATAAAAAACAATTATATTCCCATAATCTCAATACCTAGTTGGCACTGTTTTCGTGAGGATTAACTTTTTTGATAGAACGTCGGCTAAATAGGTTAAAAGAACTTAATTAGATAAAGTACAAACGCATTAACCCAAAAGTTTACTTTCACTTCGCTCAGAAAGAAGCGTCAATGCGTAATTTAATCTGAGGGATTTTTCCGACGTTATTCGAGGCACGTAGATTGTTCTGGTAAACAAAGCGGCTGAAAGCGATGGCTGTAAGCCGCCCTAGCCGCCCTAGCCGCGGGATAACGTAACCCGATTTTATCAAACGCATCAAACTCGGCTGAAGGGGTTACGCTGAAGTTTCGGAATTTCACTGCCGTGCAAGGTTCCGTTTTCATTCTTTTAATTTAAATTATCATTATTTTATCCGGATCTTCCAAACCATGTGTTCAACCTTATATTTAAAATATCCAGAAATTGGTTTATTTAATGTTAATCTAAAACTTTCAAAAACCGTTCAAAAAATGTTTTCAAAAAGCGTATATGATTGCGTCGTTACGAAACTGTTTGATTTCTTTAATAAAAATAAATAAATAAGACTTGTCATTCTACCTTTCGGCACACCGCAAGGTAGATTTTACCGGATCAAAGTAGGGGATAGGCAAACTCCAATTGTACGAACTTTTATCAAACATTGGGCTAGATGCCGCGCGAGAGTGCATTGCGTAGCGAGAGTGCGTATACTGAATACCTTTATATACTGTGCCTTAAGAGTTGCTCATATCAAAAATTGTTTTAAACAAAAGTTGTATGTAAATTATAGGTCTACAATTAACACGTTGACTTCACCTATTAGGGAGTTACGATTTTTTGAATTTTAAAAACCGCTTTATTGCACCCCTAATACCGTTAATGGATGGTGCTATCAAAAAAGTTTACTGAAATAAGTTTTAGGCCGTAATCTAAGTAAAAATATAAATAAATTTGATATCTCATATACTAAGAAAGTTATAGTAAAATTTATTTTATTTATTTATTTATTTATTTAACAGGTTTCCCCATGTACATTATAATTACAGTAAAACAAATTAAATTACCAAAAGAAAAACAAAAAGCATTAAAAACAAAAAACAATAGCATGAAACATACTAAACTAAAAAATTAAAATAATGCCTCCAGGCAAACATTAATGCATAAATAAATCACGCCGATCCTACAACGGCGTAATAGAAAGCAGATTTTTAATCCCATTGGGCGAACAGACGAAAATATCAATCTCCACGGAAATGGAATTTAATAATTCGACTGCTCTCCCAATCGGACTATACTTGTATACGTCGGTACGACACGCTAACCGCTTAAATAACGTGTGCTTCCGCGCTCTAGTACGACGGTCCGGAACAAAGATTCCAATATCACCGAGTATTACGGGATTCTCGATGAAACCGCGAATAACCTTATAAAAATAACACAAAGTATGGATTTGTCGCCTAAACTCGAGTGTGTTAAAGCCTAACATCCCTAATACGAATGCTGATGGATACGTATTAGGAAACATTTCTGGATAATATCCATACCTACGGAGATAAAGGTATCTAAGGAACCTCCTCTGAATAACCTCCAGGATATTACCGTAAGTAACCTCATGAGGACTCCAGATAATAGAACTATACTCCAATATGCTCCTCACGAACGTGCAGTATAAAAGCGAGATGGATTTCGGTTTATTCAAAGATCGACTGGTTCGGAGCACGAATCCCAACATTTTATTTGCACGCGTAGCTATGCTCCGCATGTGCAAATGAAATGTTAGACGCGAATCAAACACAACCCCCAAGTCGCGAATTTCGTCGCATCTGCGAATGATCTCATTACCCAGAGAGTACTCACAACTTATTTTTTCACGCACAGCTCGCGAGAAGGATACTGCGATACATTTAGAAGCATTAAATTGTAATTTGTTATCGTCAGCCCATTCTACAAGACGATTGATGTCATCTTGTAAAAGCTGCGCGTCAGATAGTGAAGTCACTGATCGGTAAATCTTCACGTCGTCCACATAGACCAGCAAACTACAATTTATTACTGCAGTAAAAATACTGTTAATAAATAAAATAAAAAATAAACCACTTAGCGCGGCCCCTTGCTGGATACCAGAAAATGTATTAAAAGTATCAGACACTGAGTCTCCGCAAGATACATATTGCCTTCTATTCCGAAAATAGCTAGCAACCAAGTTTAATAGATCGATTGACAAACCAAAGTCAAACAGCTTTTTCAATAATATATCGTGATCTATTTTATCGAAGGCCTTCGAAATATCAAAATAAATTGCATCCGTTCGAATATTTACGTCAAGATTGCGGGCCACTTCATTAGTAAAAACTAGCAAGTTTGACGTTGCGGATCGACCTACGCGGAACCCATGCTGATTCGTGCAAATCTCATTATTCAGCTGAAAAGATAGATAACGATGCAGAATTATCTCGAAAACCTTTGCAAATGCGCAAGTAATTGCCACTGGCCGAAAATTCTCGATAATATCCTTGCTACCCTTTTTATGTACCGGCGTTACTTTAGAAATCTTCCATCTTTCAGGAAACGTGCTTTGAGATATACAGAGATTGAAAATATGCATCAGCGGCGACTTAAGACTCTCTGCACAGTGCTTAACCACATTCGCTGGAATGCCATCGGGCCCGACAGATTTTTTATTCCGCAATATTGAGAACGCAAGGTTCATATCTCTCTCACTAACCGATTTGAGATAGATCGTGTTATCATTCGCGGGCTGCCGACCTGCGAGTGACGTAACGTCAAGTGACGGGGGCGACGTACTATAGACAGATCTGAAGAAACGCGCAAACGCAGTCGCTACATCCTGCTCGCCTGTGAAGACTTCGCTACCGAATTTCATGACATTACCATACGCTGAAGACGATTTTTTCAAATCTTGAGCATATTTCCAGAAATTCTGCGGGTCATTAAGAATGCTACTCTCCGCATTAGATATGTACAATAATCGAGCATTTGTAATATTGCCTTTTATTTTTGTCCTGAGTTGAGAAAAATCGTTATAATGTTTCACATCATTCGTAGATTTCCAATGAAAATGAGCCTCTGATTTGAGTCTCAAGTCGGAAATAATATCCTCGTTATACCACTTGGGATACTTACGAATAATTCTAACTGAAGACGAGATTGGCTTAAATGCTAAGTCAAATACCTCAAATAGCTTGGCATACATACTATCTAAACATATTTCTATATTCGATTCATTCAATACAGACCCCCAATCTTCACCTAATAAATGCATATCGAGCGAATTAAATAAATCCTGGTTGAAGTACCACCGCCTTGATGACGACGCGATTCTTTTCTCCAAATGCTTCTGCGTCCTGAATAAAGGAAACTCAATCAGCAGGCTTGGATGGTGTTGGACCGGTTTAACTAAAGGCTGACTATTTTCTACGACTGACAAATCCATATTCGATAAAACTAAATCTAACTTCCTCCCCTTGGCATTAAGAATGTAATTAAATTGCCTAAGATTTAAAGCACTACGAAACAAATCGTATTCCTGAGATACACTACTAACTGCGGAATACAAATTAAAGTCACCCACTATAAGCATTCTCTTTTGCTTCGCATGCAGAAAAAAATCAGTAGCTAGCTTAAAAAATATACGATATTCATCAGCATTCGTTTTAGGTGGAAAATAGACAACACATACATAAACCGAGCAACTAGATAAATTTAATTTAACCCACAAACACTCACACATAGGCGGCTCTAACAAGTCCATACGTTTCGCGTTGACAACGAATTCGGACAGGGCAGCCAAACACACTCCCCCCCCTCGACTACCGCGATCCGAGCGCCATACAGTATAATTAGCTGGAAATATTTCAGATGAAAACACACTACTAGAAAGCCATGTCTCCGTACATAATACAAGAAAGTATCCGCCTTCTAATACACTATTGCAAAAATCGACGGACTTATTATTCAAAGATTGCACATTTTGATAGGCAACCGAATGCGAGTGAAGTATTTTTTTACGCCTTGAATTTCGGTCTTGAATAAGCAGAGGCGTCGAACAACGATCATACGATTCAGCGCCGGACGCGCCTCCCGTGTAATAATTGTCTATTGCGGACCGAAATCGAATAGCGTTGCCATGCATATGGCTAAATAGTCATTCCGGTTGCCTTCGAAGATCAGTCCAAGTCTTGATTCTAATATGTATTGGCCAAATATCAGGATTCATGAACTCATCCTTCAACGATTCAGGCACAGCTAGCTTGAAAGAAGAATAAAGGCCTGTAGTATTAAGCTTCTTGACAGATATTGCAAACAAAGGTGAAATCTTCTTTTTAAGAAACGCACATAAATCATCAGCAGTTGTGTCCTTGCTCACACGCCATACGTGTAGGAAAGCAAGTCCTTCCACCCCTGAAACACCATCAATTGCATTCCCTTTGCCGCTTATGAACTGAGACTCCTGCAGCGGTAATCCTCTCATTTTCATGAAATTACGCCGCTGCCTTTCAGAGAGAGGTCTAGAAGGAAAGTCGGTTTCGTCGTCACTATCAATTATCCGCTGATAGCCGTTCGGTTGTTGTCCCCCTGCGGCTTCGATGCTCCCATTATTTACGCCATCGACTCGCAGAGGCTTTTTCCGCAGCTGCAAATTGTTACAGCTATCTCCCTGCATAGCAAGTACAGCCTCATTCGCTTCTGAATGAGGGATTGACAAATCAATATGAAACGGGCGGCTCAGGCCAGAAGATGAAGTTCTTGACGCTAAGGACTTTTTCGAAAAAACCCACACATTCCCGTCCGCCCCCTTAATCTGATTTGCGCATTAACGAACTTAACCGAGATTTTGTGGCCTTAAATTTTATGTATCAATCTGAAAGTGATTGGTGTAAAATTAAGGCAGTTATTGTGTCCACAAGAAATCGGTTTTGGGTTCTAGGGATGTCGAAGTTTTCCGGAAGACATGGTACCCATTGCTTTCCTAATGAAATCTACCTAAAAATAATACACAGGTTGCATTTAAAATACCTAATATCCTTTTTGAAGGTTGATCTAAACCAATTACTATAAAAGAAATGTTTTTACATTTGTAAATCAATAAGTATATAGTTTGAAAATCGCCGGCACCTACACTGTGATCTATCTGTGACGTAAGGCTAAGCTGAACTTGACGTAACTCCGATCGTGGTTTGTTTATTTTTCACTTTTCTCGTAATTTTTTCAATTTTTTTTCCCCGAATAATATTTGATCGTTGATACAGATCAATATTGTGAAACTGGTTTTTTATTTAATGTCGGTCATAAAGCTACAATTTGTAATACTCCAAAAGAAGTTTTTTAAATTATGTTATCGTGAATAAAATAGGTGTATTCGAATACAAACACTTTGCATTTTTGCGGTTTAAAAATAACCCCACTCGAAAAGCGCACGCCACCTGGAGTTTTGTGGAGTGTCTTACAGCTCGAGTGGTTTGAAGAATGAAAAATGAAGTGTAGAACTCTTGCCTCAGACCGTCTTGCAGACCACTTCAAAAAAATTGCAGTATTTATTTATGGCAGGCAAGGTTTACGACAATTTGGGGTCATATTTCAATAAAGTGAATGTCAATGTCGTCTCGTCTTATAAATTTGTTGGTTATTTGTCATATAATAATTAATTAATTTAATATTTAAACTATTCTATAATAATATAAAATAGTACAATATAATTTTTGTTTAACTATTTTTCAATTTTTGACTGCATACATATACCGTGTTCAAAGACCATTGCTGATAAAATATCCAGCTTATTAGTCCAGCGATTTCAAACATGATTTGTTTTGACCTCATATCAAAATTCATTATGGCGTCCGAGTAAACTTTACGTGATAATATGAAATTTATTTCACAGCAATACATGTTACTTTTATAAGGTAACGACAGATTTGTGTGTACATATATTAATAGTTTTGAATCAGTGAGCGTTCGGTACCACAGCAACCTTCATAACTAGACTAAATATCTGCCCTAAAGAAGGTAGTTCAATTTGATTCTATTTTTGATTAATTGCCAACTATCAATAGACGAGCATTTTATATTATTACATGCTTTAGGACCTAAATATAAGCAACTTCTTTGTCCTTCAAGGAATTTCAAAAACTTTATTGGTTATAGGCCGTATTTTTGATATATGAACTACTTCCTGATGTACTTTGAGATTTTTATGTATACTCGTATATAGGATCAAGTTCATAAGGAAATTTGTTTTGGATCTAGTACTATTAAATCTCCATAAAGATCTTCAGAAGGAAAGCGAAAAGGCTATTTTAGAATTGTTCAAATAACTGCCCTTTGCGCTATTTCTAAAGACTTAAGGTGTATTTTGTTACAATTACCCCAACCAATGATTTCATAACAAAGTATTGACTGACATAACATAAAGTATACAATTCTTATAGCAGTGCAATATAAAATATTACATTTGAATATTTAAATGAGTTTTTAATTCTCTATTCGAAGGAATTGTTAATCTAAGGTTTACACTTTTGATTGATCATTATTACTAAATACTTAAAACTAGACACCATTTTTATCGGATTACAATCGAAAATATTCGTCTACAATTGTTATTATTATAATTATTGATATACCAACTGTATTTGATAGTTTATTATTATTTTTTATGCTAAATTTAATATACTTAGTTGTATATTCTAATATTCTAGTAGGAGATGAGTGTTAATAGGTTTTCGTCCAGCCATATATCTTATACTCCATTATTTGTAACTTTTTTTTCATGACTTCCGGGCATGGACCGGCCTTGATGAGCGCCTGCGAGCAAAATGGAAATTTACACGAGCGCTTTGATAAAATTAATAAATTTGGGATGAATTATTTTCGCCTTTTTTTATACAATTTATTACACGTAAGAGGGAACAAAAATACCACCCTCAAGACCCTCGGAAACGGTCTAGGAACATCATAAAATTTAAAATAAAATGTATAAAATGTTAACAATTAACCTACCTTAGTACGGGCAATGTCCAGTTAGGTATGGTTATGTTATTCATTATCCAAGAAATATGTAAAAACAAAAATCAATAAATAAATAAATAAAAAATTGCATATTCTATAACACTGGACCACGTTAATATTTTAAAACCAATTAACGTGTATTTTAAAAAAAGAAAAGAATATTTGTGAAATTGTAAATTTCTATCGGTCGAACAATTTGAACGAACGACATAGGAAAAGTCGAACGCTAAATATGCAGTTAAATAAATAAAAAAAGTGTGATTTTTATTATTTTCGTATGTCTTCAATTTATTTAAAGTTGTGATCATAATGTGAGTTCGAAATAAAAGATTAAATTGAGATAAATAAAACAGTTGAACAACACTTGTTTTAAATGGATTATCATGGTATTACCTTGAAAGGTTCAATAAAAAAATTATAATAATAAAACGATACGAATAAATACGTTTTTAAAATTTAGACTAGAAATAGGTAAGTTTCAAACGTAATTTAATGGGGTTTATAATTTAAATGATCTCAACCATACCAAAATTAGGAAAGGCATCTCTAGATAGATTTATTTGTTTTAACAGATACATACGCTGTTAATGACAAGCATATAAAACGCTAATTTGATTTTTCGAAGAAAATTTTTACAGCGAAGGCTTTCTTCACATTTTAAATTTATTTATTTTTTTCACGCATAAACGAGGATCATCAATCAAAGTTTGAAAGCACGTCAAAAGCTTAGCGACACGTTAAAATAAAAATACAATTTGTGATACAGCAACGTTTTTAATAATATGGTAAAAATGAGAAAAATAAATTATATAACTTACGAATTTTAGTAGAATGTCCTTAAATTCTTTTTTGATAAAGCATTATAGTGTAATATGACGGTTTAGAAACATTAAAAGTAGGTAAATTTACAGACTAATTAAAGCATATTCTTGTGAAGTTGACCGTTTTTAAGCTTTTTGAAAGCAGTTTCTTACACTATTGCACAATAACGCACGACTATGCAAATGCTTGTTAATAACAGAGCTCAAACTTATGTGGCAGATCTAAGTTTCAGTCAGTCACGTATAAAAATATTAAAATATCATAAAGAACTATAATTTACTTAATAAAAGAAGTCGGTTACAATGTCATCTACGGGTATATTTTGCATAATTCGAGTAACGAATTTTTTTTTCCCTTAAAATGCCACTGATTCCATAAAACAAGTCCTTAAAGAAATCAGTAGCTTTTGAGCAAAATTGTTAAAGTCAAGTCAAGATTTATTAACGAAACCACTTGGAACACCACTGAACAATATTTCTAAATTTGCTTGGCTGATTACTTAGTAAAGTAAAAGATTTCAAAATATGTGTAATATGTGTTGGGCAGTGGAAAGGTATTTTTGACATAATGTGGACTACTGAAATATAAACGTAATACCAATTAGATTAAATTTTGTAAAAAACGTTGCTATATTTCATCTACGATCCTTTCATTCATTCTCTACTGTTTGGGTATTATATTTTATGTGAGTCATTTGGGGAGAAAATTTCTCAATTAACAAGAACGTGAAGTTCAAAGGCGGCGATATCTGATATCGTTGAAATAAAACCTACCCGGCTAAATATAGTCTCGTGTGTACATCAAAGTTCGCGTAGGTGCTTAGGGCGTATGAATTTAATTTAATATAATATTTAGATAGTAAAAGTTTATTTCCAAGAACAACTTAATGCATAGGAATGACAATTTCAATTGGTTCATAAAAATTGATATAATGCAATATATAGATATATCATACCTAGAGTGTTCGACATTTATACTACTCGTACTCGTATTACAAATAAATCCATTGAGATAAATTCATTGTGGAAGGTATATAAACTATTCAATCACTAACCACCTTTTGTTCAGTACATAATTTATTATGTTCCACTCTCAGATTCATAAGGTCCCAATCGAGAACCTACCTTTATTATTTTTAAGCGCATCTTTAAAATAATAGTTTTCAGTTGAATCGTTAAACGAGTCTTTAAGAAATAAAGTAATCAGGACGAAAAATAACATCACAACATGTGCATTGAAATACCTTTGTGCTGATAGCGTTTCGGTACCTAGAACTTCTTCAATCAGTAAAATTACACTTTTACGAGGTAGGGTCCATACTAATACATGTTAATCCTTGATACTTAAATACTTACTAATAAAACTACTCAAGCTTACTTATTTTTAAACTTTATAGAAACATAACTGAGGATAAAGAAGTGTGCTAAAAATACCTTGAAAAAAATACTAGCAGATTGCTTTGCCGAGGTCACAGTTTCGGCGATGCAGTACATAAAGCCCGCTAGTACATATTGGTTAAAATATCCCCGATTTGGCCTTTTCGGCAAATGGCTTGTAGGTAAATGTGTGGCCCAATTTTCCGAACGCTGTCCGCAACACAGCAATTCGACTGTCGACTTTGGTTTCCCTTTTTACGACCGAGATAAATGAACCTGGTAACAATTATTCATTTACAAATAATAATTTGTTTCGATGCAAAGTGAGGGGATGCGAGTGATACATATCTCCGACCCACAGCTGGGTTGAAATGCACACACATTAGATAATATTACTACTATGCATTATATTTTTATTATGTATTTATTTACCTAATTTGTGATTTGTTTAATACTAACTTCTTCGAAATTGAACTATTTTTAATAACTCGGTAAAAATTTCGCAACGCTGTCTTAAGATAATACATAAAATAATAAAACTATGGAAAAAATCCATTCTATATTATTTTAGAGGTTTTTTGTTTCTATAAATAAATAAAAGACCAAAGCTTTTTTTATTCTTTTAAAATTAATTATTATAAAATCCTTAAAGACGATCGAATTAAAATAGTTTTTCTCTAAAATTACCCAAAAAAAAAAACATTTTGTCATGATTAATGAACATATACATATTTGTAACGCTTTTATATGTAACGTATAATGCACGTGATATTAGTATTATTTATTAATTTCATTTTTGTGGTTATTGATGTCTATAAGGTTATTTTGCAGTCAAAATACACTAATTATTTGTAAAAAAATGTATGTGTTAGGAACATATTATTTAATATTTGTATAAAACTGTATTGCGTTATATCATTGAGTTAAGTTATATAATTTTCAGTTTCTAGAAACTAAAACTCTGTTTTTGCCAAAATAATTACAATAAAATAAAAAAGAAATAAAATAATATATAATAGAGAAGATACCTCGGCCATGCCAATTTAAGGCCGCCATTTTACTTCATTTAAGAATGCTCAATCGCTCTGAGAACCTAAATTGCTTCATGTTACCATTACACATACATAATCACACACATACATTTTCCGTACACATTTTTTTATAATTGGACCTGTATAACCGATGTCGGTTATTTTTAATTTGTTATCTAAATAAACTTTGTAAACTTATTCCACTCTAATTGCATAAGTAATACCTATATTTTAAAACCAATAATTAATAGATTATGAAGGGCATGGTTGCCAATTTAATATTTTAATTTCCAACTTCTCAAAGCGTTAAAAAAAATCTGAATGTTTCAAAATGTTGCAGTGATTTTGATAGGAGAATTAAATTTAATCTCCTGTGTGTTTTATTTTAAAAAACTAATAAAATATTCTACTTCGTAGGTTAATTAAAATCCAGGTCAAACGAAGTTTTTTAAATAATTGCTATGACCTAGGTCATATACAATTATTTTAGGCCCTACTCAAATAGGCCAAATATGCCTGTGCTTATAGGCCAAATTAGAGGTGGAGATGGTTAAAAATGGTGTGACCATTTGCGGATTCGCACTTGAGACTTTTGTGGTCAATAGTCCCATGCCTTAACCACTAGACTGCCACGATATCTAATCAAAATCTTAGAATTTAGATGAAATACAGTCAGAATATTCTTATTTTTAGAATTACTTATTGTTATTTATGAAAGCAGCAATCATCATTATATGACAGAGACTATCTGTATCTTACGTAAATTTTATTTTTTTAGTATAAAAATATAACACCATATTATTGCAAATGAAAATTGTTTTTTTGAGACATTACCACAAAATTAGTAAATAAAAGGTTTATTACATTATTAAATATTCTTTTATATAAAACAGTTTAAGACATCAAAGAAAATTAGAAAAGAAATATTTTTTAGTAATTTCCTATTTTTCCTGCTTTGGCTGAAGACTTTTCTTTAAATATTTTAACCGCGGCATCTACAGATTATATTTTACAATTAATTTGAGATGATAGTAAATTAGTTTATGTGAGGTAGCAATCACTAAATTTTGCTAACAATTATTTCCGAGTAATATCAGATACCTACAATAAATAGTAGGATTCAAACAAATGTTACTCACCTTATCGATCTGGAGTATTTCCTACGAATTGTTTTTATCGTATTGTACAAAAAAATACTAAACAATACTTTTCACTTTTTACACTCTGTATTCAAAGGTATTCTTTTTGGCGCACCATTGTTAATATTCGCCTTTTTTAATTATTCACACTTAAACAATTTTTTTATTCAAGAACACTAACGTTTATAGTGATGAAAATTTTCACATAACTGTAAATTAAACAAAATATAATTGTTACTCTTATTGTGCTTAGAATTAATGGTAATTTATAGTACTAACAAAAGTTTAGGTCATATTTTGTAATGTTAAACTAATTGTTCTTCCGTATTGTATGTTAGGTATTATTGTTACTAAACAAAACGAACCGCATTGTTCATAGAATGTCTTTATATCCATTATGTTATTACTGATTAAAAGTTTGTTAGTGCATCTGTTTTAAATTATTTATATTATTGAAAACTTTTGATAATTATTACTTAGATGCGAAAAGTTTGTTTTACAAAATCACCATAACTACGCGAGTTCGCTTTAGGGGGATCAATAGTTTACGCACGTAACTTGATTGAAACCTACCCCACATACAAAAGCCACAACACGGGCCCTGCAGTGCGACCGATCGCAGACGAAAAAATAACGCCGCTCGTCTAAGAGGCAGACGTCCGCAACACACCCGCGCAGGCCGGTGTCTCGAGCCGCACTGAGCCTTTTAGGCAGCGGCGGGGAGGACGCTTTCACCCCCACTCCTCGGCAAAGAACCTCCGCGGCTCGGCGTCTTTCAGTTTCAGGCGAATGACGACAAACAGAGAAAAAGTTTCAGCGCGGACACCCGCCCGGTCGAAAATTTAAATTCAATGCTTCATTGTACTCATTGCTTCATTGCTTCATTTATTATTTAATTCGTAAATATTGTCGACAATAAAATATGTAAGCTTGATATATGTTTCATTATGTTTGTAATATTTCATTTATTTATTTATTAGAAAAATAAACAGTTTTATAAATTTCAATAAAGTTCAAGGAAACATACATGGCTATAAGCAATTAATAGTTATAAAACTAGAATAGATTTATACTTAAAAATTACATAGTTACTATTTTCGTTATAAAAATAATGCTAAATATATTATTTAAATATAAATATGTTATTAAAAATATAAATATAAATATAAATATGTTAAATATGTATATATTATTTAAATATATTTTAGAAACCAGACCCAGAAATAAGTTATATAATATAATATGTTATAAATGATTTAAACCTTCGAATTAAATTCTTTTATGCCATTTAGCGCATGTTTCGTGAAAGCGTACTTACAAACGTAGCGTAATTGATATATTTATTTATTTATTGTTATTGTATAAGCGAGGTAATGGCAAAGAGAAGGCGTTATTTATGGAACACTGCGGACTACGGAATTTATTTTTTAGTGTACCTAAGAGAATACATCTATTTATTTTTATAGAATATATTTTTTAATATTATAATAGTATAATATAATTATAATTAAAAAACGACAAATAAGAACAGGACATTTGCCTAGTTAGGCCTATGTCATTAATAGTAATGATTTTATTTCGTACTTATTAAATTTATAAACATTTAAAAAACTTCAGCGCCGACAAGACAAGCCATTTGTCATAAAAAAAATGCAAGAAGTATAACAAGGCATTTTTTTAGTAAAAATATGGCAAAACTACTATGGATAAAAGCAACTAGATGTTAAAATACCCTAATTTTTTAATCAAATACTAAATCTACTTCAAGGCATGAACTCTAAAAATCAATCTCAGAGGAGGTTACAAGATTTCTTTTTGATTTCGTTTTAATTGAACCACTTTTCTTTTGTTTTTGTTTTTTTCAATAATATTATTATAGGATTGTAAATTAATGTGATTTGTATAACTTGATTTACGTATAAACGTGTAACAACTTATAAAAATACAAGCAACTCGAGATGAAAAATGATACCTACGGCTAACCTATGAACTTTGTAGTTTAGGTGAGTTATGTAAAATATATTGTATTTAAAAATATTAGTAAATATGTTGGCTCGCAAAAACACACCTTCCTTATTCACACATACAAACATATATATACAAACACTACATATCATACAAATAAATAAATAAATAAACACTATATCAAACATATACACTCTCTACATTTGTTATTATAGAATAATACTCGTATATTTTACCATGTTTAATATCAATTAGGTACATATTTCTAGCTCTGAAAACATAATAAAATATTTTTTGCTATTTCGTTCTTGAAAAAAAAAATGAAAAAAAAAACAAACATTGTAGGCGGTTAACAGAAATTGATTAACGCCCCACAACAATTAATTAATTGACCTAACACCCCAGAACAGACTTTGTCCAGCGGGATCATAAATCCATACTAACTGTATTTTGTAAGATAAACATAAATCAAAATGTTAAATTGTCAATTAGTTTTGTCAAATTTAGCTTAGTTGAGTAGGGCCCAAAATAACTACATATCGTCTTAGGTCATAGCAATTTTTTAATAAAAAAAGTTTTTCTAGTCACTTATAATGTTTGCTGAGTCAATTATACTGCTTTTAATTTATTTTCTTTTTCTTAAAAACCTCTTTGATTTGCTTCTTACTATTTGCCGCCTATTTAAGGATATTGATATTGCAAAAGAGATTATCTGATAGATAACACATTTTGTCATTTGTGAGCATCTGGCCAAGTTTTAAAAATGAATGAACTAAGTAAGGCAATGGGAGATATTTTTGTTTATTTCTGTATGCCATTTCGCCTTTGAAGATTTTCTTGATAATTCCAGGACAGATTATAACCTTCAAGCATACTTGGCGCAGTGGTGAAATGTGTGAATATAAGCATTGTTCTGTGAATTTGTAGGTTTTCTTTTACATAATTAATTAATTTATTTTATTTTTATTTATTGAAAAATCCAACAGTATTAATTTTCATAATTACAAATAGAACTTATTACAAGTATATAAAACCAATTATGAATTTATGACATTTTAAATTTTAACATGAGCATAAGAAATTTAAAGTATTGTTCCCTTCTTAAACTATATATAGATTATGAATATTAAATTTTTGATATGACGGTGCTTATTTAAGGATGTGTAATGTGTAAGTGATTTATGTGTGTGTATGTTAAGATACAGTAATAAATTACGTATGGTATTAGTATATATAAATAAAGTTTATAATTGAAGGTAATGTAAACATAAAATATACGTCTATTCTATGTGTAATTGTATATACATGTACTTAAATGTTACAGTTAACCATTAACTATTAACAATATAATAATATAATTAGTTTTTAGTAAGTTGATTCTAAATAAATTGTACGTCGGTTACTAAGTAATGCATACCAACCTCCCCTGCCCCAAATCAAAACTAAATGAGTGCAGTATTCATTTTATTGAAAGTGTTATAATCATTATTTGGTAATAAATAAAATTTATTTATTTACTTTCTTATGATTAGTTTACGTTTATAAGCTTATAACTGGCAATCGGGCAGTAAGTAACTTGGCAGCGTATTCAAAACTCGCCCCGAATTACAATGCTGTGGGTATTAAGTTCTTTTGAGAGTACCAACTCAACCAAAAAAGGAGATTCCAATCAAAAATACCCAAGCTAACATTCTCAACGTATTGGATTTTCTTTGCGCACGTCTAGGAGTAACGATGTAATCTGGAAAATTCGAAGCAAACGTGAAAATCGCCCGTCCGTCCGCCCTAACCGTATTTCCCCGCCTAATTTTGCGTCGTCGAGTTTCCCGGGGTCGGCCAATAATGTGTTGGTATTTTTTTTTCATAAATTAACCCTCGCCGCGGTTACAGATTCGGACATCTTGTATCAATCGGAGTTGATATCTTGTATAGATTCGGTTTTGACACTCCTGTTAACGATTAAATGTTTGGCTGGATTCAATCTTACACCTGTGCTCTGCAGGCGGCATTCAGCGCCATCGGCAACAGAAATGTCGGTTCTACGGTCTTCATTTTTTTCGATAACCATAATTATTACCAGGCCGTGTCAAAGTTACCTACACTTTAACTATGTGATTATATTACAGTTTTTGTGTAATAAACACAAAATGTGTAGATTTAATAAATATTAGTGTACAATATACGTAATATATTTAAGTGTTTGTTATTTACAAGGAATATCTTAAGTTTATTTGTATTGTAAATGTAGTATTTGAGCTATATTTGCTAATATTAATATTATCTATTTAGTAAAAAAACAGAAATTTGTGTCTAAATCTAAGTAGTAATATTATTATCTTTTTTTCGCATGTCACTACAGATTTTTCAAAATTAAACTAATAAATAAAAATTTACAATTAACTTCTTTTGGGTTTACTCAGCATAACTGTAAATTAATTTAATCTTTTGAATTTTCGATTAGGCCTTAGTTATGTCATGGTCTAGTGGTACTTGAATTTATCAAGTACGTGCAAACAGATCATATTATAAGATGATTTGAAGTTGTGTTTTTGGGCTTGAAAATTAATCGATATTGTAATTTAAATCGAAACGTTACGTCTGAATTGCAAAGGTTCATCTGAATAACTGATTTTATAAAAAAAAAAGTAAAAAAAGATTCTAAGTATAAACAACTCGTACACGCGCGCGAACTATGGACTCTACGAAGGTGAGAGGGATGCCCTCACATTACAATAACTCGATGAAAGGTAAAATGTGAAAATGGTAAAATCACAGATTGTGCCCCCTATAAATTTCCTCAAAATTTTAACAATATTTTCAGGTGAAATAGGGCTTTTGACTTTGTATTTGTTTGCATAGATAAGAGTAGATAAGAGTGTTATTTTTTTACATTTCTTACATTTCAAATAGGGTATAAAACTAAAAACAGGTGAATTATTGTCTGAATTGCATATCAAAGCTTAAATTTCACAATGAATGTGTGTGAGATGTGTGTCTAAATTAATCAATTAAATACATATGCATATTCAAACATGAAATTGGAGATCGAGTGTTGCCAACCTGTGTTATGCGAAGTTGGAAATTAATTCATTTATTTAGGTTCACAATACATTTTGAGATTCTAAGCAATTAAGAATAATAGAACAGTAGCTTCGAACAGGCAATTGACACTACCACACTCGTTTCCTGCCCCTTTAACAAGACTATCGACCGTATTAAAGAAGGCAGTGTTCCGTCTTTTTAAGAATTTTAAATTATACGCGATGCACATAGGTTATTGTGCTACTGTTTCGATCTTTTGAAAATGCACACGCGCGAATAGAATAGTAATTAAATATTGATAATAATAATAGCGTGACACGGAAGGTGAAATGAAGACGAGAGAATGCCGTGCCCAGAAGCTGCCAGGTACCTACTTCAATCAGGAAAACTTATTGTGGGAAAGGAATTTATTACTACACAAGGAAGGAGTGTCGCATTATTTACCGCTCTTGACGTTAAACGTTGTGAGGATTATCCAATTTTGTCACAATGGTTTTCTGATATCTGAAATATGAGAAGTAGTTGGCTGTCTTTGTACAGTTTGTTGTTTAAATTTCTACGGAAATTTACAGTGTGCGAATCGTCAATTAGACGATTTCACACGGCCTTAAGTTTGTCCTGGGACGTTCTAAGGGTCTGTTTTAATTCTGAGAAATTAAATAAATGATAAACAGCTAATAGTTCTTTTTAGTTGAATTCCTCTCTTATAAAATATATTAGAGTTTAGGAAAAATAGTAATTGAAAGGCAAATAAAGTGTCTAAAACATGGAAAAGTTTATCCATGGGGAAAAGCCCCCTAAAAATAAAGCACTGAACTTAAAATGTTCTCACTAATCGGTATTTGTTAGTAATCATCAACTTTAGCTATTTCGTTGTTTGTATCTAATGGTGGGTACCAACTGCACTGACTTAGAAAACCGCTAAGCTTTCCTATGTCCTGAGACCAACCCCTACTACCCACTAAAACTTTTAATTTAAATATTTAATTTTGGATTGGACGAATTTCTCTGTTAATATTGCTAATGACAGTTTATGTGTTATGTAGCAATCGTACATGTACATAAAAGTATCTATATGTGTACAGACATGTACAGGCACCCGGACCGAACATCGGTCCATTAGCGGCACAGAACAGAGTTACATAACTATTGAGTGTACAACGGTATCTGTTCAGAATTCCGACCACTATTCAGGCTTCTTTATTGAATGCCTGATGGATAACTTGGACGTCAATGGACATTGGACATCCTATAAGGGTCATATTATGTATGTATAAAGACGTTAAAATCTTTTATGACCCAACCGCAATACAGGTTGTAATTGAATTTTGAAGACCCCTATTCCTTTTTATTTCCCTATTGGATAAAATGACTACAATAAATTTTAATGAACTTAATTTTATTTATTTATAAACATATTTTTATAAACATCATAAATTACATATTTTAACAAAAACATTTTGCTATGATTACAAAATAATATGGCGTCGTACCCACGCTACGAAACAGACGAAAACAACGACATTACACAAAATTCCTTGAATAATTTACCAGAGGGAAAGTAAAAACTCCTCTGTGCAAAGGCAATTTTTATTTTGGTAGGTTTGTATATTTAATCTTTTCCCTAAAATCAACCTCATAGATTTTAACCTCACTGGAACATTATCACGGTGAATTACGTCGAATCTAGTGAGAATAGGTTGAATTGAATGGCGCAGTTACAAATACCTTTCACGAGGGTATTCATTCGATAAGAGCTTAACTATTGTTCAAAGCCATACATGTAGGGAGGGCGTACAATTCAGGGTCCGCTTATGACCCCATAAAGATCCCGACAGATCTCTGTTATCAAAACATTAAAATAACGTTCGCTCGACTAATTCGCTATTTGTAAAGTTAGTAGATATTAGGTTTAAAATCTGTTTCGACCCACAGTGTTTTTGATATAATGCTTAGTGTACGAAAGCTATGATAAATCTCTCATAGATTTATCTATCAGCCTGCGGTATATATGCGTCTGTCTCGTTAGATTTAAGATATTAGATTGTTTAAGACAAATTATAATCAATATTATTATTTGTTTTTCGTATGTTATCTGACAGACAGCAATTTCTCGCTATAATTAATACGTGAATAAAAACATTTAACCTTTTTTTAATCATGTTGCGTAGAATATCATTATAGGTAATATCCTAACTATAAATTACAGTGTATTTAAAGAAGTGCATAAATTATATATAGAAGTGCATATATATAAAAAAAATAATATTGTATAAGATTGTAATATAGTCTAAATTTACTCAAATATGCAATCTTTTGTTTGCTCTATCAGCTGATAGGGCTCTATGAGCTCTTTTCACTCCGTAAGCCCTCTCTTTTTTTCTACCACCTGTATTAACAGTTAAAAAGTATATATATACAAAAACATTTTATATTTAAAGCTGTGCGATGTCGTCATAAAATGTGTTAAATTTAAATAAAAAACTAAAAGGCTAGCAATATAAAGGAATAATAACGATAATAATATATCTACAAAGTTCATAATAATTCATATCTACAAAGTTCATAATAATTCATATTTTCAGAGTTCATAATATTAAATTAAATGCACTCCTTTTAGGATGTTGATCTATGTCGATAATTAATTATTGTCGTATTTCTTTATACAATTTCTTACTCATAAAAGTGAACTTATGCCCCTCTAAGTCGAGAACCCCCCCCCCCCCCTAAGTTCCCCTTAAGTCTTCGGTAATGGTCTTGGACCACCGTATTTCTATAATAGACTACTATAAAGATTATCTTATCTGCCGATACTTCTTTGCCAGTTTCAAAAAGCACACCTAAAATATTACTGACCCACCAAACTAAAAGAATGATTAACGCGGTCCAAATAGAGCTATTCAAATTTAGCATAATATATTATTTTGTAAAATTTATTGCTTTTAACCGCCAATTCTAGGGATTAAGAGTTAAATATTGTAGCAAGTCCTTTGACATGTTCAGTAATAACTCCAATTATATCGTCAGCGAATAACCCGATTTTTGTTATAGATTTTATATATTTACTTAAATCGTTAGTATATTTATATTATATAGAACAAAATTGGTCCATCAATTGATCCTTAAGTTGCACCTTCGTGTGTTTCTGATAAACAACTATTTTAAACAATTCACAGATTCCACAGATCTAATTTAATGTTTTTAGGTTTTACGGTTGTGCGTCCAGGGCCAGCGACACGGACTATATCCTTTACATATAATTCGAGATTTCTATGACGTTTCCTGAAAATTAATTCCGATTTCGACATTCCCGGCTCACGGAATATCGATCGATTGATACGTCCTTTAAAATATTATTCCAAATTTCGAGTTGCTCTGAATAATAAACAAGAAAGCGAATATTTTTACATTTAAATTTAAGGAATCGCTTCATTTCCCGTATTCTTTTCTCGTGTCGCGGAAACAGACTCTTTACATTTATTTAATCTAATTTGTTACATGGTTAAAAAAATGATTAAATTACGTTTTCATAATAACTGTATAAAGGGTCATGTTTGTATGAATTGAGTATGGGTTTGACATTCAAGAAACCGAATATTTAACTGTAAAACACTTTTTGTATTTCGGTTGATAACATTCTAGGCGGCGCAATGTTTTCAAGCGCCAAATTTGTAATTGGCTAATGATATTTACTAGAAGCTAATGTTAAATACTAATTGCTTCTAAATACTCTTGGATAAACTTACTATATAATAATATATTGTGCACGTTTTATTACTTTTAACACTATAACATACTTCTGGCCATTTATTTTATTTTATTTATTAAACAAAACAACATAAAAATATTTATAATATATTTACACAAATTATCAACGAAAAAACTAATAAATAAAAAAGAAAATATAGAACATACATAACTTTAGAAAAATAAAAAACAGCCGTGTTACAAAATTGGAGCGGGTATATCACCACAGAACAGACCGTGACTAGTGGGGGTGATAAAATCCACACTAGCAGCTGTATCTGTTTCAAATATATTTAACTATTTTCTTGTATAGTCAATAGGAAATATATAACTGTTTTATGCTATTTTTTGTATTCAATAAAAAAAAAACAAATCTTACATTCTGTGAGTAAAGTTTGTGCGTGTTAACTGAGTTTGCACTTGTCGACTGTTAGGTAACGTATTTTACTCTTAATATATTTTTTAAAATATTTACATTTTATGTATTTCAGTAATTAAAAATAGGGAAGGGAATGCAAAGGGTTAAAATATTTTTAAACCTTAAAATACTACAAATAAAACTCTTAACTGAACTACATTTAAAAATATTCATATTTGTATAAAACAGCAAAGATATGCAGAATTTGTAAACAATGTTTAATGTCGTTTAAAATGGATATTTACTTTATATGCTATGAATAATTTGTAAGACTACGTCAACATAGAGCTGCGTCAAAATATTATTTATAAATGGTAGTAACATAATGAAAACGACTTGAATATCCACCTTATACTTGTACGGACCGTTTGGAACGATTATCACTTGCGTAATTAACGACGTTCGATTTTATATAAGTACTAGTATTTATTAATTTATTAGAAATATTTGTTGCACCTACATATAGTATGCTTATGATTAAACTGTAAACCTTCACACCCTTAAAGGTATTGTTTTTTTTTATTTACTTTATGGTTTTCCTGATAATCCTAATAAGCCAAAATTAAATAACTTTTACTGTCTTTTACCTATAACGATGATGTAAAAGTTTAAACCTCCTACAAGTACGATGGATGGTAATAAATGATGGTTACAGTAAAATACTTAATTTACAAATCAAATAACTTCTTTGACTAAAGTTTAATTAAAGATCAAAGAGAAAATCTCGCTGAAGAAAAACTCAATAACAAGAACAACAAAGGAAAAAAGTTTTTTTTAGGTTTCATTCTTATATCTTACAGCAATAAAATATTGAAATAAAAGTAAAGTTGTATTCACAAAAGACACATATTACATTAAATGGGTTCTGGTACGGAAACTCAACTTTATGGCGTCTTAAAAAATTGCGTAACATATTTAGGTACATACGATATTTAGGTTTGGGATAAAAGATACACATTTACACATAAAAGAACACATTTAACAAAAAAATAAAGTACATGAAAAATAAATAAGTTAAACATAAAATAACATTAGGACAAACAGAAACACAATTCAATATAAAAAAACAGTGATCAGTGTCAATAAGTATCAAGGTCAACCTCCTCAAAAGACAGTAGTTATTTTAAATATATACTATATATTTTTGATGCATACTAAGGTAGAACTTAGGATATATATAGATAATAAGGTAGAGGATATATTTAAAATCACTATTTATTTTTAGGTGGTTCCTAAAAACCAACAGTGACCGACTCAGATTAAAAAATTATTTTGATTAAATGTTAAATTCGTTCTTTTTAGTAAAGAATTTTTAAAATATTGATAGAAATTTAGTTAAATATTGTTTCATTGCACTTCACAATTTAAATGTTTTATTGCCAATAGTAAATAAAAATAAATAATAAATATGTGAAGTAGGTATTATGCTGAAACATTTGTAAAGGACATTATTTTGGCATGCTATGTAAAGTTGAACATTCTATATCGTAAATGACATTTAAAATTAAATACGAAAATTATGACTAAAATTATTATTACATAAAAAAATATGAAATAAAATTCCCATATAGGCTTTTTAAATAAAAAAGTTTTAGTGTAAAAAAAAATCTACGATTTATTTAGAAATAGGTTTAATATACATTTTTTTGCCCGAAGCCGGTTTAAAATTCACGGTTAAAAAAATATGCGTATCGTCTTGGAGTTTAACAATTTGAATATCTACTTAGATCAATAATGTTTACATTTAACCGGCTCTCAAAACGAGTATTTTCCTTAATTTAACCGGCATAATTAACTTCAGAAGCGAGTCGACCCAGGCACTCCTTGTTAGGTTGAGTGCTTGCACGTCTGCGGTGTCATGGCGCCCGCACTAACTTTGTCATCGGCGCCTGTTCTTACTTAGTAAATATTGCTCTGCGAAGCCAAATTAGTTGCAAATACAATACAAATATCGTAGCCTTTTGCAAGAAATAAATTAAATTAGTTTTTTATGGAGAGCATGCGAATATTTCTTAGATTCAAAATCAAACTTTAATTTAAATTTATTTACGAGTCAGCAAATATTGGATATTTTGATAACATTTAGGTCATGTGCGTAAATATTGTGGAAAATAAAATAAATATTTAACTTGGCAATAAGTAAAAAATCCTAAATGTGGAAATAAGTGATAGAGTCTGAAATGAACAAAGTCTTGTTAATTTTTTTATTACAATTCCTTGCAACATATTATTACAAAATGAGAGAATAAAACGCGTTCAATTTTTTTTATATTTATTCGACACTGTATTTGGGAACGTGCGTAGGTACTATATTTATTTATTTATTAAAAACAATTAGATACTAATTTTATAAGATATATGTGCATAATTAAAATAGTATTGTATCAGTAAGCGTTGGGTACCACTTCAACCTCTGTTCTCTGCTTCTTAAATAGGCTAAATATCTGTCCTAAAGAAGGCAGTTCAATTTGTTTTACTAGTTGCCAACTTACAATAAACAAGCTTACAATACAGATATTACAATAGCATATATTAAAGGATTACACTGGAATAATTTACATATATATTTTTTTATATTCTGACTAAATTAAAACAACTGGGCAGCCAGACGGCTGCTACGCCTAGGACACATTGTGTATACCTCCGTAGTCTGTAACCGACTAAGTGTTTTTGTGTATGCCTTGTTACTTAACTTAATCGACAGGGCTGAGAAAAGCGCCGATGAATATTCTCAGCGTCGAAAATGACCTGGCTGGATTTGACCCACTGGGGGTCGAATCCGAGGCCTATGGATTATAGAAGCAGGCGCTTGTGCTACTGCACCAACAGGCCAGTTTAACCATTACCATATGCATACATACAATTTTTATTTATTTATTTCGACAAAAAAATACGCGATACGACATGAGTTTTCGATACGCGTACTACTCTTTCACATCATCATATATACTTATGCAACGTGCGTTTTGTTTCGCGATACAGGATGACACGCGTACAGGGTGTTAAATTGGAGATGCCTGTAGTCGGTTTAAGTTGTTATTTAACTATTTCTATGTAACTGTCATTACGTATAGCTGTAAGTATTTCTCATACAAATAAATAAATAGACACAATTCGCCTTTACACAATTAATACACACATACACGCATTAGGTACTTTAGCAACTATGGGAGAACACAATGCTTACAAATTAACATTTATATTTGTATTCAGTGTCACAATATTGCCAAATATTTTTAAATATCCTTCACGAGAAGATATATTTTATCAACATTTAAAGTTTACATATTTTTTCTCGGAAACCACGACGGATTTTGATATGACGTCAAAACGAATAATGTTTGAAATTGCAGAGCGAACAAGTTGGATTTTTCATCGGACATCCTGTATATACAGGACTGTTTTTAAATTTAGGGCGCTCTTTTTAGGAGGCTGATCATTCATATTGTTAACTAAACCGATCTAAAAAAAAAACTATATTAAAGTAAATATATTATTAAAAAACTTTGTTTTCTTCGAAGTTCGACCATGCGTTCAACGGCGCTCTCAAACATTAAAACGATTTCTATACAACTTTGAAGTCGTTCGTCTCGCAACTGAGAAACATTTTTTCAATATTTTTTGCTGTTTAATGTTTCATTGTCGATATAGATCAACATCCTAAAACGAGCGCCCTAAATTTAAATACGCCCTATTTACTTATAGTATACGGTTTCGCTCTGTTAAAAAAAAATGGGTCTGCGTCATAGCAGACGGTGGAAGTTATACTTCTTTGATACGGATATGTAAATGAAATATAAGACATTTTTCAATATTTAAAATCACATATATATTCAATATATTTCTCTTCAATATATTATTATAAGTCACGTCATTATTATACTATACACCTATATATTATCATTATTAAGTTCGTATATTCGTATAATTTGTGAAAAAAAAAAACCCAGCCGGGGATCGAACCAGGGACTCTAGCATGGGAGACGAGTGCGTTAACCACTGACCCACCGAGACTCTTGGGGTATCTTTGGTAGAGAACGTATAAAAAGGCACTCTACGGATTTTACTCCTAACGCGTGACGCGGTTTCTCGACCAACATCCCATTACAATGAGTGCAACGGGCGCAAAGAAGTATAACTTCAAAAAGTTACCGGACATTTCGCGAAAGGACCACTTTGCTGATTCGCAATTCACCATAGTATTATTCACAAACAAAACGACATAAACTCCTAAGTGCTAATCGAAAAGTGCGAAGCAGCTTCGCGCTTCGCCGGACGGCGAGCAAACAAATCCGCCGCGATTGATATAAAAGTTGAGCCAACTTTCGAACAATTTGTTTCGGTTTTCGAAGCGTAACCCGATTAGTCCTCTCGCCCCCTCGCACCCCCCTCCGCAGAGTGGGAAAAATAATTAAAATCCCCCGGATTTCCTATGAATTATTTATCGGCGCAAATAAAAACTTCAGAATCGAATTCGAATCGAATCTCTGAATTGATTTAGAAGATACATATATTATCGTACTGAAGTAAAAAAAAAAGCTATTTTAATTATTTGAGTAACGTATTTTTACTTTGCCTTGTGTTTATTTCATCATAGGTCAAAGCCAAAATATTAAATTCCATTGTCAAAGATTGTGTCATTTATCTTTTCAGGTGATTTTCCGCTATTAAAACATAATCATCAAATATAAGTCATATTTGAGTGTTAATATATAAATACATCCTGTATATATATATATATATATTTACATCCTAGATTGTTTGATTTTTTACTTTTTAACTGTTATTACAGATGATAGAAAAATAGAGAGGGCTTAGTAAGTGAATACCAGACGTTTCAGAGAGGGGGTTAAGGCACTCAAATAAAATACGCTGAAACGTCTGGCATTCACTCAGTAAGCCATCTCTATTTTTCTACAATCTGTAAAAAAGTAAAAACCATCTGTAAGTAAGTTAAAAAGTATAAAATCATAAAAACAATTTAGTGATTTATATATATACAGAATGTATTTATATTTACTCTTATATGAGGTAAGCTAACAACGTTTGCCTATTTTAATGTTAAAAATCATCTAAGTACGGAATTTAAAAAATACATTATACAGATACATTATTCTAAATATATATAGATTTGATGATAATTTTTATGTTATAGCTTAATATATGAAAGATGACGTTTAAAATGCAACCTTCATAATTCTATGATTATTAATTCTAATGTTTAATGGCGTCGTAGTCTTACCAACATAAAACGCATCACAAAACTTACATAGAAGCTGATACACAACGTTTCTGGTGGTGCACGTTATGTTTGTGGTAATTTTATATGTATTTTTATTGTTCGCGCTTGAAAATTTATCGTCTCTTACAATAATTTTGCATGTTTTACAACGAGGTCTTTTACATGGTTCAACCCCGTTTTTTAGAAATATGTTATTTGGTTGTTTACCAAACGTTTTATTATTATTTAAAATATTACGTAAATTGGGAGGACGTCGGTAAGACAATAATAGTTTAATATATATAATACTTTTTTGTTATACTTTAAAAAATACAAAACTTTAGAAAAACGCACTATTTTACTTGTCTATGTAACTATGTTTTCTTTTCTCTCTCGCAAAAAAATATTTAGTTTAGGTATGTGTGCATTGTGTTTTGGTGTTACCTTAAAAATAAGCAGCTGATCGATAGGCCGTCGACAAGAGAACAAAGCCGTAGACAGCAAGATTGCCAGATGTCACGGACCGACATGAAGGGCGGTGAAAAAAATACAAAGGGAAATAATTCACCGCGCACTGGCAATAC
This sequence comes from Neomicropteryx cornuta, assembly GCA_020383195.1. Taxonomy (NCBI): domain Eukaryota; kingdom Metazoa; phylum Arthropoda; class Insecta; order Lepidoptera; family Micropterigidae; genus Neomicropteryx; species Neomicropteryx cornuta. The sequence goes on along the minus strand of JAHKQU010000026.1, from coordinate 10,661,867 downwards.
CGTCCGATCATTATTTTACGTCCGCTGGCCGTAATTTCGCCCCATTTCCGGTAGTTTTTCCCGCCAGAAGATGGCGCCGGAGTAGCTTCCGCCCAGCCCCCGCGCCGCCCGACTGGCAAACCGACGCTCCCATGGCTTCCGGCCGACGCTGGCGGCAATGAGGGCGAACTCGCAGTTGGGCGATTTATCATTACGCTTGACGAGCGTTGCGATATGGTGTGTAACCCTATTTTTATGTGACTAATTACACAATGTCACACATCTATAAATCTCATTTACCCACAGTCCGTACGTCCATCCATTCTCCCCGATCACCATATTAGGCCTCACACTTAGGTTATTGCGTCCACATGAATGTTCCCTAAAAGATTGCATTTAAAATAAAGACATTTAAGTTCATAGCAGGCTTATAGATAATTAACACGGCCACTGTGTCCAGTAAATTCGTAAAAGTAACAAAATAACACTTACTACTTACTAGTGAAATTGTACGGATATAGAAATATACCAATATTGTTAATTGGCCTTAAGGTATTGATATATTAAACTAACGAAGTCATATGCATACAAAACATAAATGCGTCAAAAAGAAAAATATCGACATCATATGCATAAACGAAACATTAAGGTATCTAAAGGAATTAACGACTTCAAATGCCTAAACAAAACAAAGCATTTAGGAAAACTAACGATAGCATATGTATAAACGAAACATTAAGGCATTTAAAACACTAACGACTTCAAATAGATAAACGATACGACGTCGACGACGAGAACTAACCACATAATTATTATGCATAAACGAATCATCGCGGCATAAGAGAACTAGATAAGATAAGATTTATTTTCCGGGACAAAAACATACATAGGAATGACATAATAACGTATGACATACAACAATGTGGAAACAAAAATACATGATGAATATTATAAAATTACACTTATAAATTTTCTAAAAAGGAAATAAAACAAATTTAATTTAACATGTCAGAAAAAAAGAATAGTTGAGATCTAATGAACTATCTACACAGGAAATATCAGAAACAAAATTTACAAAAATAAAGTCATGTTATGCATAAATAAAAAATTAAGGCATTTAAAAGAACTAACGACATCATATGCACAACCCTCAAATTTCTATCGCCTACTAAGTATCTATTACTACTAGTAATTAGTATCTTAGTATCTTAGTAATTAGTATTAGTATCTAACTAAAAACTATTCCAACTTAACATTTTCAATTTAGGAGTAGTAACGTTGCCAATAATAAATACTGGATTCAGATAACACTTGCATAGTAGGCATAACGAAATTTAGCAATAATAGTGACATTATTGAGTGACACTGAAATAATTGTGACACTAGTTTGAATATTCATTTATATATTTATAAAGTATATTAAGTGTTTAATGGGTAGCGCATAAGTGGCATTCATTTGTATATATCGTTAGTGTGTGTGTGCGTATATTTGTGCTCAAAATTATTTTTTATTATTTTTCACGGGTCTTTTATAATCACACTGTAATACTCTATAAATAACCTTTCTTAGAACAGGTAACTTTTGCCTAGTTAAAAGGTAACAGACCTTATCAAATCTGCCAACATGTCTGGTACCCAGGTACTCGATTTTATATATTTGGATATTGATTATATTTTAATATTTATTGTAAAACTTAACATTTTTTTACCTATATCTTACCTTATTTAATAAAAAAATTGAATTCGATTTCAGCATTATGTTTTGATTATATCCGTAAAGTGTTATAAAAAAAATATATGTTCCTATAATCATATTTGCTTTTTATAGCAATCTACAGCTGCCAGTATCTCAAACTCTGGTCGAACAGAGAATTGTCCAAAGTGTTCAACTCCTCCAAGAACACTTGTATTAAGTTAGGTCAAGTTGCGAGCGCATCTCGAAATTGCACTTTTTGCTGAGATGCATGCAAATTTAATACACAATGCGAGAGAAGTTTGCTCGAGTTGGCGTTACGTACCGCGACATGAGAATAACTTCCCTTAACATTCATGATGTAACAAGCGAATTCATAACGTTTGCGTTGAAATTGGGCACCATCTTGGTGTATAGAACTAAATTAATTTATATGCAATTAAATGCCGTCTTAGAATTCAGGACACTTATAATTTTCAAACCATTAAGTTATTCCTTCTTAGCCGTAACTAATTTATCAAGACTGTCTGTAGTATTGCTTAGAACTATATACCCCCTTTTCTTTCTGAAATCATTAAATATATTATATTTGCGATGTGAGCTTTTTACTTATCCTAACATATTGACATTCCACTCTCCTACTTGCACACTTCTTTCACACCTTATTCACACGCTCACTTATCTCACAATTCACACTTCTCACACACACACATTTTGTGACTCATTATATTTATAACAATTACATAATAATAAGCTGTTAATCTTAGAATTATATTTGTTAACACATGATATGTATAATATTAACTGTAAACTTAGTTTAATTTCGCTGTTTATAATTCTTTCCTTAAATAAATAAAAACTAGGATAAAAATGATGAAAAGGTGGCAATAATATATCGTTTAGGTCTAAATTTAAAATTTTAGGATAAGCTATTCTAAACAGTAAAACATTTATGCTTTTATAAGGTTTGCGTCAGGGCTATTTGCCATTGAAATATATACCTTTTTACCCTTTAATACCTCTTAATATTTTGGCGTCTACTATCTGTTCGATGTTGTAAAAATATGTTTATTCCCAACCATTTTAAAGTAATTATATTTAAACCTCGATAAATATGAGATAAAACGATTTCAATATTATTTTTGCTTTATATTTGCAGAACAGGATAGGTACGTTGAAAGCGTTTCTATGGAGAATTTACAGGGTCGAGTCTTAAATCACAGAAAAACCTATGTTCAAACAACGACACACATATAGTGGACTTTATAATTTCTTGGTTCTCTACGGATCTGTCTTTGGTTAAGACTTCTTACACTATGGATAACTTAGCTGACACATTTGTATTAATTTAATTATTTATTTTACCTGAAATATAAAGCGGGTTTGATGAGTACAATGTATCGTAACGGAACTTGGTAAGTATTATGACAGTTGACGTCTTTGCCGCCGGTCGAAAAAATGTGCACAAACCCATTTGGGGTTGGCGTGTTTCCGCCCTATGATAACAAATAATAAAGATAATTTATTTATTTAATAACTAGGCAGCGTTCGTACTAAGGTAGGCTTTATTTGTTGATTAAATGTTTCAGGTCGAAGAACGAACAATTATATTGTTACAATTACGATTCGATTAGAGTTAACAAAGCAAAGAAAAGACGAAATATGTATGCAAGTATTTGGCCACCTTTAAATAACATTTGTGCCTCTTTGCGCACATCTTTGCGCACATGTCTTTGAAATATTCTGTGCAAGTTGGTAACTTCCCCTTTCGCATAGGATTAACCTCTCAATTCGTTTGTCAATGGAGGTCCTGGTCACGAGCTCGCTCTGCGGCCTGTAGATACATTCGAACGAACGCTGCATTCTCGTGTGCTACGACTGAGTATGTTAAGCAGGTAAGATGAATGTCCTCTCTTAGTGCCGGCGGGTAGAATTTATATCTTTCAATTAAGCAGGCGGTAGGCATTACCTGGCCCGTTTGCGCGGGTAGGCAGCAGCGGCGCGCAAATGGAGCGAGACTCGCGGTGGCGATACATAAAACTACCCGCATGTCGTGTACTAAGTTCGTGGCGCAGCCCGCCTTCTGAGAATACCCGCCTAGAAAAATCGTCCACTCGCGCAACATTACATTCAAATGAAATGCGGCGGACACAGCTTGTGTGACACTTTTAAATATTCAGATATACAACATGACGGACACTAGACTAAATTTCATCGTCAAAAAACCCCCCCGGGGGGGGGGGGGGTCGGAAACTTACAGTTATTTTTATAAATATGTATGCAGCAGGAAATTCTTACAGCTAAGGTCTTGGCTCATAACTCTGAAACCAATGTTGTTACAGGAATAAAATAAACTGATTTGTATTTGTAGTAATTGTGACAATACCGAGTAGTCACGCACTACCTACATGCTACGCGGTAGAGGGATGGGGGGGAGGAGCATTCGATGTCCAGCGGTCCCGATAGAAAGACGTGACGTGTGGTGTGGCGTTGTCAACTCAAGTGGTTTTGTTTACCTAATTATAATTATAAGCTGAACACAGTATTCAATAATAAATACATTATTACATATTAATAAATAAATAAAACATGGAATTGCGTAGTTCTCGTATGACGGTAGGTCATATGAGAGTAGGAAAAAAAAAATAAAAGTTATATAGTATTTAACCTATTGTTATCTTTTTTTAAATATTTTATAATTTTTAAAAAATTACCCCCATATTTCCATACAAAGACGGTGTATTTACAGCGAGCAAAAAACAATAAGATATAAAAAAACAATAAGCTTATTCGTTACCAAAGATATGAGAAAAAACAAGGTGATAAAATGTAAAAAAATACATAAAAAAAAAAGGAAATACCCTAAAACAAACTATGTGTACCATATACTCACATTATATTATTTATTTATTTTGCAAAGTAAACATGTAATTCTTAGTATATAATTGATAAAATGTTTTCAAATTTAAAAAAAAAATCTTTTCTGTATACCATACCACCTTGCCTTACTTTATACCATATATTTCATACTATAATTATGTTTATGCCTATCATATTCATATAAAACACTACTTTATGTTAAATATTCGTTTATAATTTTCAAAAGTTTGTTTATTTTATGTATATTTAACGGTCAGATACTTAAGTTCCATTCATTTTTGTGTGCATCGTTAGTGTGTATGTGTGGATATTTGTGCTTAAAATATTTTTATATAATTTTGCTTTGGTCTTTTATACTCACACTGTTGTACTTAGTAAATAACCTTTCTTATAACAGGTAACTGTTATCTAGTCAGAAAGCTAACATACCTTATCCAAATCGGCCAGCAAGGCTAGTACACAGGTACTCGATTTTATATATTTGGATAAAATTCTTAAAAAATGTAATATATGTAGACATTCGGCGCTACCTGTGTTTTAACCACGAGTTGGTTTTACATGTGGTGGACAGTGAAAGAATCTGCGAAGAACGAAAAGAGATTCGACGTTCATAATGAAAGTAAAAAAATAAAAGTTCGAATGTTTTTTCTTGATTTAGAAATTTGTTAAAGTAGGCATGGAAAATGTAGAGTATGGAGATCACAGATGTTGGATAAATAAGTAAATTATCTTATGGTCGCGTTATTGTGGGAGATTTAAATATGCTTTTCATTCGCATAATTAAATATTAGAACGCCACTGCTCGCCGCAGTGACATGCAAAACATAAAGAGACTTCCATGCTTCCGTCGTGTTGCCAACCTTCTAAAACCTTCCTCAACATAAATTAACCTATTAAACATAACGCGGCTAAAATGTCGACAAAAGGTCATAGAATTTATGCAGGTCGACCCTTGGCTTATGAGCATATTAAGATACATAGTTAATATTTTGATGGCTGATGTTAGCTATTTCAAAATGCTGCTTTAGTACTAGCGTGGTATAATTAAAATATAATGTTACAATAGGCTGAAATATTTTGTTTACCGCCCTTATAAACTACATTTATATGTTATATTATCTACTATATAGCTATATTAAAGCAGCGCCCGCATTCCCGTATAACTCAAGACTAAAACGACTCGACAGATTTCAATAAGATTTCTTAAAGAGTACATATTTTTTAAATTTAAGATGGGGTTGAAATAAAGCTCTCATACAAAATAATATGTAAGCGTATGTCTTTGATTTCGTAGCAGGTACAACCAATAAACAGCGAAACAAAATAATGAAATTGTTTATAATAGACTAAGAAAAGTGATATTTTCGAAAGATTATAAGCATTATTAATGCTATTTATTTATTTATTTAACGTCATTTACATGCACTCTTATAATATATAACAGTAAAATAGTGTTTATATCATAAATACATTGCTTGTGCGTACATTATTGTAATTTGTAATCACGTGCGATATTACTAGTATAGGTCGACCATATATATTAGAACACGGTAGAGATACAAAAAAAAAAACAATGATTCTATTTATTGTTTTTATTGCGTGCTCGTAAAGAATTAAAAAAAGCTTTTAAATAACTAATATTATTTTAATTTCCCTTAATTTAAATGGTCTTGGAACCTCCTGTATACTAATAATAGTAAAATACTAATAATAACCTTCGAGGGAGACGTCATGCGTTACATATTATTTATAGCTACGCGTAATATCAATGACGTACTTATTTAATTATTTGTTTACACGTCCGCGAGCACGCTATAAATGATAAGAAGAGCAATTCATTTCCTATTTCTGTCCTTCTCTGATTCACTCCACTGCGTTGATCTAAAGTTAGAATAGTAGCATTTTTTCTATAATTTCGTCCTAAAATAGCGTACCTATATGTCGCGGTAATATTGCAAGATTAGTAAAATTATAGTAAGTAAGATACAGTGCAATAAAGCTATGAAGACAAGATCGAAAGATAGAGGGCACTTAGTGGCACCAATAATGAAAACATCTTTTGGACAGAGACATCTCATTTTTCTGGGCCCAAAAATATATAAGCAGATAAGCGATGAAATTAGGGATGCTAAAACTATAGCTAATCTCGCTAAATCTATATTAAAATGGTTAAACTCTTTGGGTAGAGATGCTGCTGAGAAAATAATTTCAGAAATATTTATTTAAATAAATTTAATAATACTGTAATTTAAGCGACTTACTGTAATATGTTTAAGCCCAATGTATATATATATATATATATATATATATATATATATCACTACTTTACTATATATAAGATATGTTACTATACAATATGTAGTATAACACTATTTTGAAATTGAATATTTATTTATTTATATCGAATATTTATTTACCTATATATTTTATAATTGATTATTCATTTCATTTATTTGTTATTTTTTTAATTGTTTCATTTTATTTTTTCATATATTAAGTGTTATTGAGTAGACACTTAAATTTTATTCATGTGTGTGTGTGTGTGAGAGAGTGTGTGTATGTGGGTGTGTTTATTTGTGCCTTAGTTATTTTTTATATTTTCACAGGGTTTTGCGCAGGTCTTTTGTATGCACTGTAACACTTCATATATAACCTTCCTTAGAACAGGTAACTCTTACCTAGTTAGGGTGGTTATAGACTTGTACTCATCGGCCGAAGTTTTCTCAACAAAAAAAAAATGGATATCGATGAGAAAACCCAGTAAAATTGTCAGAAATCATCGCATCTCACAATCTGTCTAACGCAGATCAGAATAATTATAATTGTTATTTTTACTTCGACATATACATATAACGGTGGCTGTTCTTTGACCTTTGAGGTTATTTTTTATCCAACCAAAGATTAATGAATCTCACCAAGAATAAATCTCGTAGATATCTCCGACTGAAATGTCACTAACAGATACGTATTACGACTCAGAGTAGCCGCTTAGAACTCTGCGGACGTTTGGCCTTTATTAGCGGGAAATTGCGGACATCAATATCAGACCCTTTGCTCAAATGGTTTGAGGATTCCGAATGATTTACCATTTTTAGGGTTCAAGATGTACGAGAATACTATAGTCGCTGCGCGTCTATGCATCTGTTTTTATGCCTTAATACAGTCATACATAATAGATTAAGGATTTCTCAGAAATGACGATGATTACAAAGGTAAAAAAAAATGAAATCATTACAACGAACATTTGTCTAGTATCATTCCTGGCTATTTTTTGTAATTTTTTTCTGTGCGCTGAGTAAAAAAATAATCTTGCAGTGCCTATATTTATATTTATAGGGTTTTTTAGAGCCATTGTTGGTCGTAGAATATTGAAAAAAAAACTTGATGGAGAAATAAGTGTAACAAAGTTCTATTGTTTATTACTTTTTTTTTAATTGTGATCAGAATAAAGAAGAAGCGTGCATTAGTAGTGTGCACGCCGCTCTCCTCACACCAGTGTCGGAATCTGCCGCGACGCGACCGATAGAGTAGGACGACGCGATAAATTCTTGCGTCAATTTTCAATTTTTAAACACGACTTTACTCTAATAACCAGCGGACTGGTAATATAGGTGCTGTTGAGTTATATATACCAGTTGGTGTTATATTCATATTAGTTTAGGTTATATTTTAACCTTCTAACGGGTTTTAAAATCGCTATTTTAATATATACTTTACACAATAAAAAGATATTTTATTAGTACCTTTGTGCTTACACCCTATTACCAGTTAATACATCTCAGGATTCAGTCAATAAATTTTCTACTATCAACCTATTGTCATGACAATCTTAGAAGAATGCTTGACCTAGTGCCTACTTGAGGACAAACGCGGAGGCAAACTCTACCGTCTTTATTCTTCCGAAGATAAGTGCCTTTCATTGTATGCTTGTGAGTACCTGCTCAGTTGCAAGATATTAGTCGAAAATAATATTTTGTGTAGAAGGCATATTTTCTAAAAAAAAACGAACTAGTACTGGTATTTGTACCAGTATGAGTAGTTACCAATGAATACAAATTAGTTTTATCACTAAATCACCAGTCGAGATAATTTTAATGTTTTCTAAAGGGATCTCCCCACCCAATAATTAAATCCATAAACCAAATTTGATGAGCAATCTCATGCTGGTAACTAAACTGATAAATTCAGTCGATATCGATCACCCGGTAAGATTGCACTTAAATATATGTACTAGCCGCAATGGTATTAATTAACATTGCGTACCGCGCCAACAAATCACCCTATTAATCTAGCGTAACGAATAGCCGCGTTACCGAAGCAGGCTGAAAGCGGTGACGAAATCGCGTTGCATTTTTATTTTTTACCCTGTCCGACCAGCATCAGTCCGACCAAGCAGGGCTTCAGTGAAATCACGTTTCAAACGACACCGTCACATTCGTTGTGACGGTGAAGAGTTCAACTACAAATCACGCAGTTATTTTATAGCCGTTTAACCCATTCCCGAAGACATAAGGGGGTGTTTATGTTTCCTTTTCATGCCTAAATTTATTAATTTTATCAAATCTCTCGTGTAAGAGTGATTTCATATTATCACGAAAAGTTTGTATTTTTTTTTTCTCCGAAACCACGATGAATTTTATTTGAGGTCAAAACGAATCATGTTTAGAATCGCAGGGCCGATGAGCTGGTTTTTTTATCGGGAATGGTCTTGGAACACGGTCTATACATAAAATGTATGTTAAATATATATTTGGTCAATTTGTGAAATAACCTTAACATATCGATAAGTGTCGTCGCTGACTTTTTATAGTACTGACTATATCTCTTACCGTTAAGACGGTGTTCGTAAGAAACGCATTCGCTCGAGCGTTTTTTCGTCGACTTAAGTTGCAAAATTGCTCTTATTCTAACGAGGACAAAGCGCCATGTCCACCCTGATGGTCCATTCTAAATACTGATGAAAGATTTTTTGTATTCGGATAAGTAGTTTCGGAGATTACCTTTAACTTAATAACATTACTTCCTTATAATATTAGTATAGATAAATGAAACTTGATCACAGAATAAATAATCTTCAATTCAATGACAAAGCATACGAACTGTGGATACTTCTTAATATTTCAATCATTTTGTCTATTCTATTTCAGCGATAATAAATTATCGCTAGCGAGAGGCGGCATCCGAGTGATAGTATGATTGATAGTACAACTCCCGCTGAAAGCCCTCCTGAAACGGCAAGCCGGATACGCGAAAGAGGGGGCACTTTGTTTTCGACTGGAACAACATTTCCTGCTCCAAAGCGGATAAAAATATGGAAATTATTGATTTTCTACGTAGGGATATCGACCAATCTGATTCACTTTGATACCAATTTAGAAATTTCAAAGTTCGAGAGTATTTTACCCAGCGGTTGAGTAAGACTAAAAACTAAAACTAAAAACAAGCAGTGGATCCAAATCCGACCAGGTTGTTTTTCGCCGTTGGAAACATTCAAAGGTGCTTTTCTGAACAATATCAGTTAAGTAACAAGACATACAAAAAAAAAACATTCAGTTACAGAAGTCTGTAACTGAATGTTTTTTTTTACAACAATAAGGCACAATAAGGCAGTCGGAACTGCACCCAATAGTGTCACGAATGAAGAAGAAACTCGTAAGAGGACGCAACTATTTTAACATTATGTGTGTGTAGGTAATGTGTCAGTGGCTAGCTGGAGAAGACTAGGAGAAGGCTAGGCTAGAGAGAGAGGGTAGATTGAAATATTTTTCTTAGACATCTGCATCTGTTAAAAAATGAAAAGAACAGTGGAATAATCAAAAGTATTTTATTCAGTTCATCCTGATGCCCACAGTAATCTCAAGTATGTATTATTTATTTTATATTTATTATCCGTATTATTATAGAATAATAAGTGAAATCTTTACTTTAACCTAAAGTTAAAAACCACGAAAGCCTGTATTTTTTAACACATGTGATCAAAAATATTTATCGGTTACTGAATAAATAGAAAAATCGAGAAAAAAAAAACTTCAGTGGCACAGTTGGTTTCGTAAGGACGCAAAATTAAACTAATATTTATTGATTTTCTTTTTGAATATTGTCCCATTTTTGTGACCACTGTATGTGTCTAATATCTGGGACCGGCTTAACATTGAAACCTTTTGAACCTTTGCTTTTCTTCAATATTTTACGGTTATTTTGTACGGTTAGTTAAATGCGCAAAATAGTCCATACTTAATTTCCTCGTTAAATTAGCAAGACTTCTTCGTAAGCTGCCCACGTCAGCAGAGTTATTCTCATATTCCTTTCAAAGTTGCGCATGTTAGTAGGAGATTGTTATTGATGTGTATCAAATTAATTAGCAAACATTTTGCCATTCTGCTTTCCGAGTAATTTGTCCGAGGGGTAACTACTTTTTTAAGGGTGACTAAATTTTTGACTTTATCAAGGAAAATTCTACCTTAAATTAGGGAACCTTTTCCCAAAAGAGCTCTTCTCTGTGTTATGTATGGTCTTAAACCATTACATTTCATCTAAAGGCTTGAAGAGTCAAACATTTATAGGATAATTTTGAAAAACAGAATCAATGTATTTTAAAAACTAAGTAGAATTTGCATTTTCATCTTTTATTATTTCGATTCCTGCATATTCACGTCTAAATGACCTGCTGTAACCTAAGTGACTAAGTGACCTTGTGTCTAAGTGTCCTGACGTCTAAGTAAAAACTGGTCACTTGAAACTGAAACAACTTGTATAAGCTTTATGGTAAAATGTTTAGCCTTCTTTTGATCCAGATTTCACACAGTCAAGTAGCATCCCCACCATAATTTATTTATTTATATTAGTTACCCAACAGAGTTTGTGCGCAATACAGGTAATTACGTAAAGACAATATAAATTGAATTATATAATCCTTAAATTAGGGTAGTCCTATTGACTAATACAATTTCAATTTCAATTTATTTTTCCATGAATACATAATGTACTTATATAGGAATAATATAAGATAAATAAAAAATAACTCACTATTAAAATAGACAAGACAATTCTACGTAGTATAGACAAACAGTAAAAGCAGAAAGAAAAAAGAAAAAAATAAAATTAAAGTGAATATATCAAATCCTGCAAATGCAAGAGAAAAAATAAACAAAAACCTAAAGATATACAAAAATGTACATAGGATAGGCATATATTATACTTTATAAATTCATTAAACTCATAATTCATAATTCATTAAAATTCATAATACTTTACAAAAACACAACAAAAATACATAGGTAGTGAAGCTATCTAATTAAATCACATAGGAAAAAACTATTCTATTTACTATTACTAGTTTAAAAGATACTATTTTACAGATAATTATATGTAAAAAGGAATAAATTTAAAATATATTACAAGAATTTAAATAACATAATGATTTTAAAATTAAACCTAAATACAAATGAGGATATGTTGTCACCAATTTAAGCTTTGGTTACTTATATATACAGGGTGTCAATAAGTGGTGGATCAAACGAAATCAGGTGATAGAAGAGGTCATTTGCAATTAAAGTTATTATAAACATGATCTACCAATTCTCAATGGTTTAGAAGTTATACCACTTACAACCACTTTTTTGAAAATACTTACCCCGTCTTACATAAAAAATCATGAATAAAAAATGATCAATTTTTCAACATTTTTTTTTTGTTTCGTGCTTATTAGTAATTTATCTTTCTAGTAAAAGTATTTTCCTGAACTTTTCCTCGATATTAAAAAAGTAAACTTGAATTTTGTCATAATTTACTATTTTCATGAAAAAATTACCTCAACTTTGTATAAAGTTTACCTAAAAAAAATGTACTACGGAAAGTTGTACCACCACTTTAAAAACTTCTACTGTTCATACTGATTCTAAAAAAATGTATAATTTATTGGTATTAGTCAATGTTTCTATACTTTTAGTAGTAGTTTTACAATGAGAGGGGTCGGTCAATAATAAAATAAGCTAAATAAAATGTATTTTTGTATCTGTAATATCTGTAATAATGTTCCATTTACTGCATTTTTTTCTAGAAAAGATGCTCAAAATGTCTTCCTCCTACTCTAATGCATAGATGACATCTTCTCAAAAAGTTTCTTTTCAGATTTCGCATTGCTCTATCATTATTACGAACGACAACTGCTGCAGCTTCCAATTTTTCTCTTAATTGTCGTTCGTCTTGAACTTCGTGTTGGTATACTATTTCCTTGAAGTAGCCCCAAACAAAGTAATCGAGGGGATTCAGATCCGGCGAGCGCGCTGGCCAGAGGATAGTTCCCCCTCTTCCTATCCAGCGATTGGGGTACGTGTTATCTAGGTGATTGCGGACATTGGCTGCAAAGTGAGGTGGTGCTCCATCGTGCTGCAACAATCTATATATAGAACTAAACTAGGGATTTGGTCCGTGAGTTTGTGCATAACTAATGTTAGCTAATGTACAATGCGGTAAGACAGCGATTGTACCTAGTTAAGTCGAGAAGGGTACAAAAAAAATGTATGTGACCTACATACGATCACAAGCCAATAAATTATAATAACTTTTTTGCATTCGTAATACCAGAGAAAAGTTGTCATTCGCCGACTGTTTAGAATGTTCAGTCAAGAAAGGAATCAAATTACAGTATACCAAATGCACTTGCATATTTGCGTCCGCCTTTGAGATGTTACCTATTCTTTAGATTCTATCAATACTTGCCGTTACAAGTTAGACTTCTAAATAACTTTCAGTGATACAGGAGATAGGTATTTTTCTTGAATAGCTGTGGTTATTCTTTGTTTTTGGTATGTTTTTAGTATTATATTTTTTCTTATATGTTATGAAGTAACAAAATGTGTACATGTTAAATAAATGGCAGCACGTTAAATAAATAAATAAAAAAAAAATTAGGTTATAACAGCCTGCCTTAGAACGACAATAGATCGACTATTTGCTATTGGTAAGTCTTGAAAGTATATGAGAGAATAAAAAAAAGTATATAAATATTATTTAAATTCTAATAAACTTGTGGAGGTCACAAGTCCACATGACGATCGCTCCAGGTTTACGCTGAGGTCTACATCACGCCACCCGTACGCAGTCAGTCGAACGAGAGTAACGTTAACCGAACGCACCGAATGCACCAGGGCTGAGGTAGAGGGTTTCCCCTCCGACGCAGTCTATAAGAGCGGAGGTCCTCCGCTAGTACGACGCTTATTCCGCCTGAGTTCTCGCGCCGCCGATACCTACTCGTCTGCCTGACGTCACGCCGGTCCGTGTACATACATTATGGAGTCAGACACTACATTGTATATCTGAGTTTTATGTAATCAGTAGATCAGTAATAAACAAGTTCTCAAGTTATTACCTTTATCCCAAGGGACCCACATGCGCTGGGGTTCCGTTACAAAAACGGGTATTACAAAACACCTTTATGTTTGTTTACACGTATTAAACGGCGTTACATAATTAGTTTATTATTGATTGAAAGAACCATATATATGTTCCATTCTTTTTTCATATATTGTACTGTTGGTTTTCCGAATATACGATAAATAGATAAATAAATAAATAAAATATTGGTTATAAGCCAAATTATACGATATTTGCGTTAAATAAAATCCTAGTAATGTATTGGGACTGCATTTGCGTTAACTCAGACTGCATGCGCGTATTTATTGTTTGTTGTATCGAAAATGGAAAATGCAAGAATGTCGAGAGTCACGTAACCCGCCATCTTTGGCTACCCTCTCGAAACGCGAGTCAATTATTGGCAGAGACGCCTCTTACATTTTAATGACCGGGCGGGCGGCACAGCCTTTCAGCGCATCGCCGCTGAAACAAAAGAGGACAATACAACTTCAGTCGGCCGCCTTCGATGATTCGATGCCGTGTGGCGTGCAATTTATGGAGCTGCGATATCGAGCGCTTGCCGACCACATAACATGGTCAACAAATATCTCATTATAAAAAAAAAAACTTATTGCAATCTTCCCGAACCCTTCTTTCAAATCAACCGATATAATCTAGTATCGATATGTTTTATTTATTTAATAAATACATAAAATGTTTATCAAATGAAATTGTTATTTGTATACTATGTTATATTTATACAGGTACCATATAAATATATTATTATTATTTTTTTTAATTTTATCGATGTAAAATCGTATTGGAGAAACTCTCTTCTTCGAGATTGGAGAGTTCAGCACCTGGGGGCGGTCGATAATCACTTTACAGAGACCCTCTCTCTATTACGCTAAAGCACGGAGCAGAATTTTCAACCAATAAAACGCCAGGTTGTTTACCCTTTTATTTAGGTTATTTTTATATATAACAGTATCTTTCTTCGATTAACCATATTTAGGACATTGTGCTTACTAAGAAATGGTGTCACGTGAACCCTTTTAGGTTGTGATAATTGTAGCGAGCACAGGCCCAAGATGCCTGTTATCACAAACCTAAAAGGGTTCACGTGACACCATTTTTTAGTAAGCACAATGTCCTAAATATGGTTAATCGAAGAAACATAGTAGAATATGGGTAGATTCTATACATATTCGTGTTTGATTTTACTACGTTTACTACGCTTTGTTGATGAAAACAGAAGACAAAAGAAGAAAATAATGAAACATAGTTTGTTAACGAATTAAACTGTAATAAGATAAAAAATCAGTATAGTGCATATGTGAATGTTTTTCAGTGGTAGTACGGCGCATAGAGTTCCACGTAGGCGTTCACGGAAGTGGCCAAGTTTTATCGATGGTGTTCAAATAATAAAAGTGACTTCCAAAGTGCCGTGACTTCTTCAGCCGCGAGGCGCGGGAATTGTTTCCTCCGCTGGCCCTAAGCTGACACGTTCGCAGATACGATTTACAGTGGAAACTTTCCCGGATCGGCGCCAACTCGAGCGATCCATTTTTTTGACGCCATCTTGTTTCGCCCTCGCTTTGTCCAAGATGGCGGCGAATCTTTATTATTGTTACTTCCGATTGGACAAAGTTTCGACGCGAGAGATGAATTGATTCGCGAATTTCTTCCGAGGGGAACACAATGAAAATCACAAAGAAAAATTGATTTATTCCCAATGCATTCCGCTCCGTACGTAAAACGCGCGGACCACGTGTTGCGTCCAACCCGACGAATTACGTTGGCCGAACTTAATATCCCTGACACCCGTTCTTTTAGTTTTAAGTTATAATTTCTTATAAATGGCAAAAAAACTGTGAAAATGTTTGTTTTTTATATTTAATAGCACATACATAACTTTTGTAACTTTCAACTCGAATTATTTACCGCCAAATCGGTCAAAATCACTCCCAATTCACTAGCACACTTTTCAAATAAACGATCAAAAGTTAAAATCGCGCTTTTGAATTTTAATAGAAATGCATTACGACGGTAACGGTTTTAACAGGAAACGGCACCTGTTGTATTTACCGTTATCTTAAGAGAAAATTATAAGTCACTGGCAACCTGGTAAGGAAGGGCATTATGATTTGAGCTTCCTGCACTCGAAATGGTTACTTTTCTTCTGGTTTTTGGGCTCAGATTTAACTTATGAATTTCTGGTCTCAGTGTGAAGACTATCAATTAACCTTCTAGTTTTTTTTTAGGTAAAACATTTTTTTAAAAAACCGACAACGCACCTCCTGCTAATTTGTTATAAATATAATATCAAAACTTTGAATGAAAGAAGCTTTAAGTTATGTTACAAAATAAACAATAAGAAAATATTTACCTTTAATATTTAAATTGAAATGTAAAAGTAATGACGTGTGTGAGTGTGTGTGAGCACCAACACTACGTACTCTTTTAGTATTCGATCGTTCGAAATGTGTAAAGCATTTTGGATCGTTGTAGCGGACACGAGCGGACAGTTTGACGTTACTGATCCGGACAAATGTCACTTTTCAGTTACAGAATTACACGCCATTCCGTTGGAATTTGTGACATGTGAAGGCTTCGTCGCTACACCAGTACACTAATATAGGTTGCCATTAATGTTCATACTATTTGACTTAAATAATACAAACATTGCTTGAACTATCTCGCATTTTAATCGCCTGCGATAAAAACATATAAGACAATGAGAATTATTTATTGTTCTTGATAGGATTTATTTATTTTAACTTATGCTCTAAACCATTTCGCCAGATTTAATATTTATTTATTTTTAATCTACAGATTCACATAGTAGTTTATATTGACATTATAATAGAGAAATAAAAAGTTAACACCGCATCTAAATCTAAACGCAGACTCCTACATTATGCTACTTAGATGATAATATAATTAATAACATTGTCTAAATAAAACATTTAAGAACGAAACTAAAATATTATGTGGTTAACCAAAACTTAAATATACAATATTATTTACATTTTTCACAGTTATTTATAACACAAAGACATTTTTTTTAATTGAAATTTACTTAATTTTAGGTAATCGCGACAATTAATAAATTCATTAAACAAGATTCAAGAAATAGGAGAGTTTGCGAGTTGTTTGTTGACACACATACTTTGATGGCACTCGTACTTTGTTGGCACATTGAAATTAAATAGAACAGTTCAAAAAGAGGTTATTTTTATGGAAGTTCTCGGAAATGCGCTTATAATGTAACTATAGTCCGTTTGGGGTAGTCAAATTGTAAAATTTCTTTTCTCCTGAGAGTTTTTTTTATTTTTTCTTTATTTTGACATCACTGATTATGATTACAATAATCGACCACCAGACTTGCATGAGATTTTAGGTGCATGTCACACCAAGAAAAGTTGTTCAATTTTATGGCCCTTAAAAGGATACTGCTGACCTTAAGTTCACTCTGTAATGTTTAATGTAAATCATAGGTAGTTACAGCCTCAGCTGTGCTAACATTAACTTGCAGATGGGTCCATTAGATTGCAGCTATGGACCAGTATGCATTGGTCACTCGGTGACCAAATGCAGAGAGATATATAATCTTCGGTCTGACCGCAGAGTCGCGGTATAGGACTGCCGCATGTGAAGCGGGTATATGACATACAAATGTGACTCCGGTGCGACCTGATCTACGTTCTGTGTAAACTTGAGGAAATCTATGTATTTTAATCTCTTCGAATACTATTTTATATTATACACATCGATAAAAGCGAATTCTGATACATTTGAACAGTCTCGATGACATTAATTGATGTTTGTTTAATTTTTATTGCAGTCATTGATTTGTTATTGTTTTTTTCTTAGGCTTAATTATTACTATTGTTGTTTGTATCTTGTTATTGTTATATTGTTCTATTTACTTTTATTGTTTTATGTTACTCATCTATGCCTTTCATACACAACTGCAAAGTTGTTTGTTGAAAATAAATATACTGAATACTATAACAAATATTATTTTTATTTTACTACTATGATTCAGATATTTATTTCAATTGTTTTATTTTTACCGTGTCTGTTTTGTATCGAAGCAACATTAGTGTGCTTTCTGTCTTCGTTATTGTATATTTTTTAAAGTTTTTTTTTTCATTTTCGTATGTAAAACTGTGCACTTACGCTATCAATAAATAAACACACTGGGCTTGAGTCGTGTAAGGTAAGAAAAATCGAAGAGATCGTATTTAGCCATTTTCGTAATGTCTTCATCGTGTTACGGGGTTATAGTAGTCCTTTCTGGTTTTATTTATTTGTGAGGGTTTGCCCTTCTGGCAGGTGCCAGGTGAAACCAGGTTTTTGAACCTGGCAGTTACACCTGGCAGGTCACGATAATGAATTTTGATATATTTTCTTTACAAATAACACTAAAAATCGCAGGACCAATTAAGTGTTTCTTTTATTGTGAATGGTTTTATAACATGATGTATATTCATTTTTTAATAATAAAAAAATTATTTCTTGATTTTTCAGAATGATAATTATGGCATTGAATTGTATATGCTAGAAAAGAACAATATTTTTGGGCTGAAATAAAGACAAGGGGCTGTAATGAAATTTAGATTCGAAGTTGATATGGCGAGCGAGCCAGCTTAATCAAACATTTAATTTGCGCCCCACAAGCCGACTGGCCAGTCGCAGTTAGGGCGGACTAAGCCTATCTTGGGCGGTTTTATCGACGCATAGAGATAGCGTAGCTGTTAGGAATTTACAATCGAAAAATATCCGTGTAGCGAGGAGAAAATAAATACAAACGGGTTTGCTAAATATATACATAAATTGTTTAAATATACTAGTGGTCGAAATTCGCTGTAATTCATTACTCTTGTAAGTTTGAGTATTATTGAGGTTCTTATATCTCTATAATCATTGTGTATATATATTTTTCATTTTCTATTCCGTCAGCTGCGAGCGTGTACAAATACGTCATTAGCGTGTGTTTGCAATATCTCTGAAATTTAACATTGAATGTTAGCAACAGTTGAAAAAGAAACACAATTACGCCTTGTATTTATACAAACTTCAAAACCCTATTACCCCCTCCTTAATGGTTGATTTTCAGGTTTTTTTTCAGTCACAGATCTAATCGGGTTTGCTCACGACAACTTCTCAAACTCGTCATCGCAATCTGATCAACGGGTTAAGAATGCATAAAGGACAAACAAACAAAGAAACAGTATACATATACTCGTATGTATATAGATAGGGTAACCTTAGTTATGTTTTGTAGTGTCTTTCTTTACTTGTTAACCAACATAGTTAAATAGTCTCAACGTCTAAAGATGAAAAACGTCTAAATTGAAAAGAGGTACTCATACCACCACTGACGTCAGAATGTGTTCATAATTATTTTTATTAGCCTAACAGGTATAAAAAGCACAGTAATCGAATCGAATACACGTGGCCCGATGGCTGACTAGTTACTTTGTGGAAAAGTAAATTTCGTTTTATTATGTAGGCACTCGAAGGCAAAATCGATAGTTTTAGTTTCCCTAGCACCACATTATGAGCAAGAAGGTTAATATGGTTGTTAGAACGACGCGGCTCCAACGCATTGATGGCCAGAGTAGTTTTACCTAACTAAATTATCTTATAGGATGAATATTGGCTCAATAGGGGAGGCGTCAAAATCAAATATGTATTCTTAATTACAGTATCATCAATTTCAGGGCTTGGGCAAGTCGGGTTCGCGCAATCAGGATTCTCCCATTGACCGACTTTAGGTATTTTGGTTTTTGGGTTTTAGGTATTTTATTTGAATGACATCGTGTGAAGGAAAAATATTATTTACACTAAATACCTAAGGAAACTAACAAATTAACTTTGATCTTCAAAACCAGTTCCAATAAAATATATTTGGAATCTTTAGAAGTGGTGTATTCACACAATCCCAACATGATAAAAATTAAAAGTTTGTTTTAAGGGGGGCCCAATTTACCCCTATTAAATGTATGTTTTTATATATTCCATAACATTTGACTGTCGAAATATGTGCGCGTTATGAAGACCTAACTAAGGCCAAATTTAAAGTTCATACGATATGTCGTTTTCGAAAAAAATGTCGTAAAATTGTGACCTTATAAAGGCTGCGTTTTTTTCCTTTTGAGGTATGAACATCGATATAGAAATACATATATCGATGGGTACGAACCTTAAAAACAGTTACTAATCAGTAAAAACTTTTAAAGGGTAAAACGGTTAACTGGTAATTTAGGCTTACCGTCACTAACCACAACACTAGTTATTTCGTATTCATGTTAGGGTGAATTTGTAACTTATGAGAATATTTTATTAGTCAATATCTGCTCAGATTTTATTTTTTTGAAGTACTTTCGTAGCTTACTTAAAATCCTTCAAATCTCAAAGGTTTTGTATCATCACGACATATTAAACGCCTCTCGAAATATGTTATCTAATGAAAATATCTATTTTTTTGTATCTCAAGTAATAAATAATACCACTTGTTAGTTCTTTAAGAATCTTCGTATATTAGAAAATATACTAAAGTAGTTGAAATTATACATAAAATCATAATATTATCGATTGTTTTACCCTCACTATCAATAAAGTAAATATCAAGCCTTCAAATAATGAATAAAAAATAAAAATGAAAACGAGTTAAATAAAGGCCTGCGAATATATTTTACAAAGAATGATAATATTTTCGAAACAGAATTCGTTGAAAATTTTATGTTTGTATCCAACATACATTTCCAGTATTAATTTAGGTAAATGTACCGCTTAAAATTAATCACATTCCATAATTTTATGTAAATTTTCATAAATTGAATTCTTAAACGATCTAATTAAATTGAAAGGGTACAGATGAACCTTTCGATCAAACAAAATGAGTACCGACGGAAAAATTATACCAACCAAAAAGGGAATGCGGTAATTAAAAATTGGAAAATTGTTATTTCCAATGGCAAAGCGGCATTCCAATTATGCTGATTTTGCTGACATTATGCAGATTCTACAAGGGCGGTCGTGGATTACTGAAAAGTATGTCAAATTGATTACAGAAAAGAATACCGTATTACTTTATTCGTGTCATGAAAATTTTTCCTGAAATTTACTCGGTGTTCTAAGACCGTCATGTCCTATCCTGATTCTGATTTGGTTTGAAACCATATTGAACCAATACTGGTCCAATATGGTTTCAAACTAAATCAAATTATTTAAATACGAACCTAGGCTCAGTATTTCCTAGATATCTTCAACCGATTGTATTAAGGTTCTTGAACCCATCTTTAGAATGTGTACAACAATAAATTTAAAATATCCCGAAATGTTAACCTAATGGCGTTCAATAAACTTATCAAAGATTAAACGTTAACATGAAATTTGCCTTTCCTCTCCCTCCTACTCTCTTCATCTCCCTTGCATTTCGTAGGTTAAATATTTAATTTGTTTTATTTTTAACTTGTTAGTTTACCATTGTTTTCTCTGTTTTTATTATTGTATATGATTTTTTTGTTACGCAACTGTTTTATTTCCCAAATAAAGTATAGGATTTTAAGGTGTGAGAGAGGTATTGTGTGGTAAATTAAGTTTAATGTAGGTCGGTACAATGCGTGAATGGTGTGAATGTTAAATTGTTTTTGGGTATTAAAATAATATTTTTGTGAGTTATGGATGAAATAAATACACGTAGGTATGTAATAAATGTATGTAATAATATGACTTAGGTCATATAAATTCTTTTTAAAAATCTAATTATAAAATATAAAAAACAGTCATTGAGGACTGCCGATAGAAGTGATAAAAAAATAACTGTTTACGTCCAGGATCAAACAGGGAACCTTGTGCGTGTGAAGTAAACGCGATAACCACTAGACTACGGGAACTGATATAATCGGCAGGAATTAAATCGGCATTAAATTTTCCCCATCCAGAATTCGTCCGTTTGTATAGAAACTTTCACTTCAAAAAACGATATTTTCATTTATACACAAAAATTGACCGTTGTAAACTTTTTATACTATTCAAAACGGACAGAGAGGGTAGTTTCGACGATGGTTACGGTGCGAGGTCCCTGCGGTTGGCAAATTTACTCACCTGTGCGGTCGGGATGTCGGCAAACACGCGGGACGGCTCCGAACGAAAAATCGCCCCGAACCCGACAAATTAAATCCCTTCGATCCCACGGGATCAAATGTCTGTCCGGGGTTATATTAGTGCTGGGAACTTTTCCGGGCGGATACAATTATATTCAATTTCGTTTCTATATCGATGGCTAGTGAAGTGAAAATTATTTATGTTCTCAGAGAATTGGATTCATGCGACTGAACGTGTAACCATTGATTTGAACCTAACACAATTAGCACGTGCTCAGAGAGACCGATGTGATATGATGAATATAATATAATATTTGATTCAGAATGTTGATAAATAACTATTAGATTGAATATCTTGAAATTTTGTAGTATTTTCAGTTAAATAGTTAAATAAATCGTCTTAATTCGGGCGTGTAAAAGTCGGCTACTCTTTGGGGGAGCCGAGCCTGCTTTTTATCTAGTGGGTGTGCCTTCACGTTTTTTTAAAATATTTATTGTGAGCTAACAGCATTACAAACATGTAGAGTATCCCGATCGTCAATTACACGGCTGGTTTTAAGTTATAAATTTTAAATAAAAGTAATAATTATCAGTACATTAACAAAAAAAAAACTGATAAATAATTAGAAGAATTTCCAAACATAACCAAATAGGTATATGATATATTAATGTATCAAATACACTTATTTCCACATATTCAACGCTATTATGAAAGGCTTATTGCGTTAAAAGGCGTTTCCAAACAATAACACGATTCGTATTAAATTCGTATCAAATTGGGAAAAAAAAACATATTTTTCAGATTAATATTTGATTGCTGAAATTGACCAACCACCTAACATCAAAGGGCAGTAGTGATTTTAATTATACCTCTAGGATATACCTGCATCCTAGAGGTATAATTAAACCCACCCAGCAAAGATATAATAATTGAATTAAACGTGTTTTGATTGCGGATGCACAAGCAACCAATTACATATATTTTGACTCCGATCAATTGACTTCCAATCAGTTGTTTTACAATATATTAGCATGATAAAATATTGTTTAGTATAGTGTCTAAAGGTAGAAATAAACATTTATTTATTTAAACATCTATATTTCTAATTAAACAGGATAAAAGAATACTTCTTCTAAAGAAATCATATTTGGATGTAACGGTTCTAACATAGTAGTACAAGGTTCCATCTATTAGTCAATTTCATATTATAATAGCAGGTTTGAAACTTGTTCAGTATGGTAATTACTATGGTCAGCTAAACGTAAGGACTGTCAGCAAAGGTTACGATGTTCAGCGCAAGGCTGAATTACTTTATTTGATGAGGTTTGCAACCCCTGCCTTGCTGTGAGGCATCAGGTAGGCAATGTGCGTGTCACCATACTTCTATATAGACGAAAAAGTAACCAAATAATTAGTAGAAAGCTGTGTTAAAACTAAATGCACTGTGGTTGTTTAAAACCTGTGTACACCGCGTCCCAAAACCTGATGAAAACATCAGGTAATTAGCCTGTGACCTCAAAAATGATTTGTTTGGGTCTCATATCAAAATTCAGCACGGTTTCGTATAATATTAGCGCTTTAATAAATCGTTAATAAATCTGGCCATGAAAATTTTTTCACATCTTTTTATACCATACACGTTATAGGGAACATAAACACCCCCTTGGGACATCCTGTATTTATGGGTATGTATTTATTATTGCTATCTCCAAAGTCCGTCAACTACCCGCAGGAAAGCGGTGGATTTTTATGAGGTACGCCCAAATCGAATGAGTCGCGACGCCAGTCTGGCAAGTTTCGATAGAAAACTCGAAAGTAGAGCTCGGCTGTAAGCGCATAAGCTCATCCCGGCGGCCGTCGCTCCGGGGCTTTAGCCGTCGGCCGATGTTTATTTGAAAGGCAAAGTTAAGGTAAGCCACGGCTGTAACACTGACACAATAGATATTTAAAAATATTCAGACGTAGGCATTTTAGTTACGTCCAACTTGACGCCATCTTTGAAATCTTTGTTTAGCTTTTATGGGATGGCGGTATAGTAAAGAAAAATATTTTAGCAAAACGTTTCGTTGTTTAAAAATTTGCACCCACAGCAAGAAATAAGTGTCAGCAAATCGTATAGTTACAGAATGATTATTGTTAAATCATTTTTAGTTAGATTTACCATAATTCTGCTATAGCAGCAAGACATGTATTTAAAAAATATTTTAGCAAAAACATTTTGCTATGAATACAAAACAATATGGCGTCGTGGGTGAACAGCTGACGAAATAAAACCACGTTATGTAAGAATTTGGTAGCAGCAACCATAATATTTTGTTGTTTTTACTCGTTACAATTTTATTTTGCTGTGATTCAAATCAAAATGGCGGTGTGACTGAACAGCTGATCGGGAAATTTGCTTTTTGCAAAAACTATTGTAGCGATAGTTAGATAAAGGCAACCAAAATTTGTAATGTGTTAAAAAAAATCTGCCTCTCTTATTCTTATTTGAAAAAATCAGAAAAAGCATACAGTTTTCGTCTAGAGATATGACAATTAGGTCCTCCCACTATGTTTAGATAGTTTTATACTCAAAAAAATAAAAGAAAGATTTTTTTGTGTTAAGTCATAAATTTCCATTTATTAAATAAGAATACGTTTAACAGTATAGACATGGAATTAGATAATCCTTATAATCAACATAGGCATATGAGGAATGAACCATTGAGTGTAATTTCAGTGTAATCTAATAGCTTACGTATGTGAAAAATAAACCTTTGAACCATTTTGAAATACAAATTTTTGCCTGCAAACAGAAGTCTTGAATGGCGAGCGGAAAAGTGTAAACTCTATGACGGGCATGAACGGCGCTTATAACACAACCCTACTATTTTTTGTATGAAATATTGATAGCTTTTAGTTTTTTTTAATAATACAAAAAATATTTTAGTATAAATTGTCATTTTCGTATTTAAAGACCAAAACAAAAATCTAAAATTTTAGGCAAGGTTTGTGATTTGAAGCTTTTATTTACCTTGAAATGTTCGTATGTTGGCTGAGGTCAATTCCTGACCTCTTAGAACCTCTTCCTCTTGAAATTTGATATGTTGGTTATGTTCCGATGACAATTCATTTTAATGATAAGCATGACCCGATTCTACATCCGGGAATGACTCCAGATGAAGGAACTCCTCAACGGTTAACAGCATAGACATGAGATTTTGTATACGCATCATTTTTATGATTTAAAAATGTATTTTTAGTATAAATTTACTATCACAAATAGGTACAGTTTTATTTTTTTTTATATTTTACTCACAGAAAAGACGATGTACTTAAATGAAAAATTAATAGGCCCTATTAAAGGAGTTATGCAATATTATTTAAAAAATATATTATATACTTCCCAACTTCACTTTGAAGTTAATTGTATACTTTGAACCTGGTTATGACTATTTATTCTGCCATAAACTAAGTTCATAGCATTATAGGGAGAGTACATTAATTTCAAAAATACGCCTCCCCTTCTTAAAATTAACTTGAACTCTTTAAGAACCTTCCCCGCCCCCCACATTCATTTTTGGCGCTCTTTTTACTGAATTATTTGATTTTTGACTCTTCGTCTTTGAATTTTTCTTGAAAATAACTCGTTCGCAATTTATTAATTTTAGTAACGCGGCGAAGTTCTTCGGGGCAACTCGCTCAGTCGCCAAACTTTTAGGACATTTATGACAGCGTCACAGAGAGTGGAGACTCAGCCGGCAAGTTTAATTACTGCCTAACGTCATTTGCAAGATCTGCCTTTGATTGGACTTTTAAAGTATTTTTTTATATGAGGCAAAACGCAAAGAAAAAACTATCCAATCATTTATTAAATTATTAGGCCTTTAAAATATGCTAAATTTATATATTTGGTAGGAACTCATAGATACACACACATGTACTAGGATCTCTTTTTTTTACGTGTTTCAATTCAACAAATGTTACGAGTAAAGCTCCGAGTGTCTTTTCGAATTCAAAATTCTCTTTTTACATACTACAACTACAACTATTGTATCTGCGTTAATGAATATAGGTGTGAAAACCGCTCACTAATCGATTTAACAAAAACTCCAAAAAACTATTCGACCATAGTAATGCTAGCGTATAAACAAAGCGTATGAAGCGTATTGAGGAGTAAATTCAAACGTATGCGGCGGCCATCCAGATATCCTGGGCAAACCACTTCTGAGACTACAAACAGAACCGGGCGCTTCGTGGAATATCCACTCCACGGCGACGACCGCACGTCCGTGCGCTCGACCACCACCCCAACCACCCCTGCTTACTACCGGTAGCGTCTGCGTTTGAATATTGTCTGGGCCACGAAGAGGCAACATTTTTTTTTACCCATATTATTTTATTTTCCACTCGCTGCACTGTTCCAAATATGTTGACCGCGGATACTTCAATTGTGGTGTTATATGAAAGTGGATAATTTGATTGAAATTTTTTCCTCCTACAAAATATTTTGTGAAAATCACTTCTTGATGTGATTGACGCATGATAGTATTTTGCTGTACCCTATATCAATAACTCCTAACTTAATCAAATATTGACACCATACAGTGTCAATAGCCCAGTAAGAAATACCTCATATCGATATTTAGATTTTTAGTGTAAAAACTTAAAGTCGGGATTTATTTTTTGCGTATTATGTTGCTAAAGACATCAAATATGAAGTTGTAAAGTAATTCAACTTATAGATTAGTGTTTGACGAAGTAACATTTAACAAAAACCATCATTCAATGTAGACTGAGATAATTCCATTTCTTATAACTTGGAAATATATAAAAATGGAACAAATGATTAAGACAACAACTCCAATCTTACCAATAATATATTGGAGTAGAAAACTAATCGATTTATTTGTATAAAACACAAGTGCTGAACCTGGATATATTTAGTAAAAGTGACCGTACTAGATACTACTCTGAACGTAATAATAAATAACTCGTATTTAATTTACTAACGTGGTAATAAATTTGTTTAATTTTATCATTTATTGTTGTGAAATCTTATTTTAAATATAAAATAAGATTTTACAATAATTAGGGAAACGTGCAGTCATTATTATATGCATTACAGACAAAAAATAATAAAAATACAGATTGACCAATTAAAGCAATTAAAGGTGTCCACAAAATATATTCCACTTTACCATAAAATAATACGCATAGAGGTTTTTGTTTATTTTTTTTATTTATTAAACAGGTTTTCTCCATGTACACATTACAATACATAACATACAAGTAAAAAATTATATTACTGAAAGAAAACATTAATATTAAAATCCAAAAACAATAAGAATAAAAAACAAAAAATAACCAGAAATAAAGAGGAAAAATTCAAAGTTAAAAATTATGCCTCCAGTCGAGCAAAAACAAATAAATAATTCACGCTGACCTCACAAAGGTGTAAACGAAAGTAGATTTTTATCCTATTGCGCGAACAGATGAATATATCAATCTACGCAGAAATAGAATTTAATAATTCGACTGTTTATTTTTAGGGAACGTCTCGAGCATTTGTTATAATAAATAAATGACAAATGTGCTTGATTTTATAATCGCCTCGCATCGTATTTTGCTCTTTTTATTTAGTTCATGTTGTTTCCTATAAATCGCGTTTATGTTAGTTAAAATGTCAATACCTTTCAAAGATAATATTAGTATTACAACAAACCATGTTTAAGGATTTCGTACAGTTTAAAAATATTGCCTTAGTAACCTTCGTTTGAAATAAATTCTAGTAAAGTTTGGAATTTTATGAAAATAAATATATGTCGGTAGGTCCGGTTTTAAAATTAAAAATGGAAAGCTATATTTCTTTTTCTGAGCTGAGGATATCTTTATCCACAATATTAAGCGTAATAGAAAAAAAAACTTCCACATCGCATACAGATAGTGAAAATGTTTCCAATCCCTGATTTCTACTTACACGATATGACGTAGAACTAGAAGTAGATTTTCTTGAGTATCACGAATAGCAAGTCGACAAAACAATGTCGACTGGCGAAACATGACAAAGAGACTTGCCGCCCTGAAAACGTATTTTTCATTTTCCCTATTCGCTTAACGCCATCGTGGAAATTATTTGCCTTATCGTTATAATATTATATCTTGCAATAACTTACCAGTTATATATAATAAAAAAAATAGCAGAAAAATAGTATCACTAAAATTGACAATAATTTTACTCAATACGCAAAAATAAACTCTAATAATAATTTAAGTTATATAAAAAACAGCAACCAGTCTATGACGTAGGTCATACACAATTATTTTGGGCCCTACTCAACTATGCCAAATCTGCCCGCCCTAGAGTCAGGAGAGATGGTGGTAATGAAGCGGTAAAAATGGTATGACCATATGTGCGGATTCGAACCCGAGACCTTTGGATCAATAGTCCAACACCTTGACCACTAGACTATCACGATCTCGATAAATAAAAAAAATATATTTTATTAAAGTAATTCCAGTAAGGGTCCAGGATGTGAAGAAATTACGAACTCAAATGATCATTGAACCGCTAGAGGCCGGCGGTATTATTTTATTTACGATATTGCAAATAAGGAATCACTTCAATAATTACGTCGTACAATCAAGTATAAACGAAATAACAAGTGTAAAAACGTCGGAAGATAACAATAAAAAAATATAAAATCAGGTACTGAAAAGTCGTCGGCGTATTATGCGCGCGGTGGCTTGCAAGCCCAATGTCCCTACTGACTGCCTGCGTCGCTGGCGAATCGCCCGTGCGCCGTTCCTATGTGCGCCTGCGCAGATGCCAGCCAATCAGACGACCGGCGGCGATCGCACGTCGCCGGCCAAAACGACGCTGCCAGCTGCAGTCCAAATACGTAGCGCCGCTACAAGTAAGATATTACTTTCAAATAATTGCGAATTCCAAACGAGATATTAAAAATATTTTAACTCTTTTCAGAAGGAAAGAAGAATCCTCCTATACTCCCTCCACTTCCCTCCCACCTCTCCCTTAGCCTTCATCTTCCAAGGCAGGAACGCTTTTACCGGGTAAATGAAGTGTTCATTTCAAAATTTCAAATTTTAACGTAACGCAAAAAAAAAGTGAAAGGTTTTCGTATAAAATATTTGAATAACTTAGAGAATCAACGGAGAGGCCGTGGGCCGTCCAGAAGTCAAATAATGCAGACGGTAATTTGCGATTTAATTTCGGGTGGAGGAATGGAGGGCTTTCACTCCCATTTTGTATGAACAATGAACTCGGAGCGGACAAATTTGCACAGGCGAAAAGGTTTTCAGCGATTGTTAATGTTTCAGAATCTTTTTGTTGCGCGCCGAAGGAAAGCAGAACTTACAGATGGAATTTATTATGGCGGCTTCGCGCCCTGATCACAGGGAGGGCGGGCGCACGCCCGGCACGTGTCCTGATTTACTGCCCTTCGGTAAATAAGAGACCAGTTATTGTCTAAACAGGCCATTGTCTCGTCCTTAAATTATTTTGGTTGAATGTCCTAAAAATTCTAAACGGTATCACCATTACGATGTTGGGTTGTTTCTTCATTCTATGGTCATAGCTCCTTGAGCAGCCTACCCCATTCTTATGCAAATAAATGCAAACTATACAGAGTGTTTTTTAAATTGCATATTGCAAAAATTACAAAAGAAACCACTTCAAAGTTGTATAAAATCGTTAACGCGGTTAAACGCATGACTTGGTTTGGTCAGTGACCACCGAAAGTTTTTTAAAATATAATTATTTTAGTATGATATTTTTCGAAATTTTATTTTTTTTCGTAAGGCCGGTTTAGTTAGCGGTATAGATCAACCTAAATTTAAAGCTGATTTTAAAGATTTTCTGTATACTTATTTTTATTTTTATCTATTTAGCGTTATTTTGGAAATAAAACAGTTATATAACAACAAAATCATTTACAGCATTATAGCAACTTGTTTGACGTCGCAGAAATATTTATTGATGTTCAGACGAAACTCAATTTCCAGAACCGTTCCGCCCGCTAATCCAGCATGACGGAGTTCAGTTCATCTTGATTGAAAAGTTAAACTGTCCAAAACCGCCGGAGGGGTTTCGATAGTCACCCGTCCCATCGTCACACCGTCCCATCGTCACACCGTCACACCGTCCCATCGTCACACCGTCCCATCGTCACACCGTCACGCCGAACTCCCATAATCAGTATTGACTACTTCTTGGTTTATTTCCAATGTAAATAATATAAAGTAGGCATTAAACAATTATTTTGACGTGTCAGTATATTCAATATAAATTTTCGATATTAAATGCTAATAAACCCTAAATTTGAAATAAAAGTCAATTTGCATCTTTTTGAAGTTATACTTCTTTGCGCCCGTTGTACTCATTGGGATGAGAAACCGCGACACGCGTTAGGAGTTAAATCCGTAGAGTGCCTTTTTATACGTTCTCTACCAAAGATACCCCAAGAGTCTCGGTGGGTCAGTGGTTAACGCACTCGTTTCCCACTCTAGAGTCCCTGGTTCGATCCCCGGCTGTGATTTTTTTTTTACAAAATATATGAAAGTATACGAATATACGAACTTAATAATGATAATGTATAATAACGAAGTGACTTATAATAATATGTTGAAGAGAAATATATTGAATGACAGAGAAAAATGTCTTATATTTCATTTATATATCTTGTCTGTGTGTGTGTGCGAATGGCCAAAGAAGTATAACTTCCACCGTCTGCTCCGACCCAGACCCATTTTTTTTTAGTTTTATTTGTTTTTTGAAGTATGTATTATTATAATAATAAATAACAGGGTTTTAATATTAGTACTGAGCCAAGCTAGCTCCCCGACTATTTCCCAGATGGCAGTCGTAAGCCTTAAGTATTCGCAGGCTCCAGATTGCATGTCGTGATGGTGACGCGGTGACGCGAGCCCATTACATTTTCCCAATCCAAAAATTTTTCCTTTTACGAAAATTCGCCCTGTAGAAGTTTTCACTTCAAACATATTTTTCGACACAAACACAATAAACAAATGATCAAAAATTTGTTTTTGTTTTGATCTTCAATTTCAACCCTTTTTAGAGATTTGTTTGGTTACACTTTCAATTAAGTTTGAATACATCATACGTTCTGAGTAATATGTTTGTAAATATGTAAGGAAATCCACAAACGGTTTTGCTACTTAATTTAATATTATTTCTTGTTATTGTAATATTGATAAAACGATGTTTTTCTATAAGAAAAATCAACTAGATGTACCTAGATTGCATTTAAGTATCTATCGTATTGCAGCTTAAAAAACGATTGTTAATTTATGAAAAATCGAAAGAAACCACGTGATAGCTAAAGAAATAAATTGCGCTTACCTTATCGCACGCACCGAATTATTTTTTTTTTATTTTGACTCTCAGATAAGCTATGCATAAAAGCTATGAATAAAATCAACAGCTTTTATGGTAATCCATCGATTCGATAAAAAAATATACACCAACGAGTAGTTATGCTGAAGTTATGTAGAGATGAGGTTAACCAAGAATGGCTATGATACCCTGTAGCTGAAATAGTAGTAAATTATTTAATCAAAACCTGACGTTTTATAGCTAGGCCCTACAAGCATCAATAACTGCATCTTCCCCACAAAATACTCACGTCTGTCGTACATTCTTTCAATCATTATAAATTTTAATATCATTTGATTGAAAAATTCAAATTGATTGCACCCTAATGATGAGCGCTGTCAGTTTCATAATAAGAATTTGTTGCCTTTAATGTTAAATATCTATATTATCCGACCAGCTTTCGATGTGATATAAACGGCTATGATTATTTTTTAAGAGCATCAATCTACACACAAAATTTTAACTCTTTCGCATTTGTACTTTTCGAGTTAAACGTTGCAACAGACAAACAGACGGAAGAATGGGGATAGTAACTTCTCATACATGAATGTATGTATAGAAGCTAAAATTAATAAACTAAGAAGCCAAGTCAAAATATACCCACGAAACATATAATCATGGACTGTTCCCTCGACTGTGCATCCCGCCACAGTAACGCCTAGTTTTACCGTTTATTCCTACCTTGATCCCTACTCCGGCCCCTACGAGGCAGGAATCGAGCCAAACTCTGCTGACCAGCGACCGGCCGCGGAAACCTAATATTTCCCGTACTGAGTAGCCGCCTTCCGAGAACGGTCTTCATCGGCTATAAAGCTTTCGGAATCAATATCCTCGGAGGCATTCGCTGCGCCCGGAGGAACTCATAAGGCTTAAGCGGTCTGCGGAGCCTTAAAACTTCCTCAAGATTGAGATTCTCTTAAGGGGACTGTATACGCGAACGAAGGACACTATTTGAACGATTCTGACCTACAACTTATTGCCCTCGAAAAGAAGCTATACACGATGAAACGAAAGGGCCTACCATTTTGTATGAAATATTTATAGCAATTAGTTGTTTTTATAAATAATAACGGATACATATTCTAAATCCATTTTTTTTTAAATAATAACACAAAAACATATATTTTCCGAAAATTAAAAAACTTTTAGCATAATTTATCATTTTCTTGTTTAAAAATCTCCAATTTTAGGCAAATTTTGATATGTTATTTCTAAGTTGCTATACCGTATATCGAGGGTATACTTCAAAAACGAGTTACATGACGATTTGGCAAAAACTAGTTATGAATGCAGTTTTGATCAGTTTTTAAGCTCTATCTTTAGGTGTAACACATTTTTCGTTAGGATGTCTAATTTTTAAATTAGCTTAGCTTTTATATTAGCTCGAAAAACCAGATAAATGCAGTTTTTCTACTCAAATCAAACAATCTAAGGACATATAATGAACTATTTTCATTATTTTTTTTCTAGGGCAAAACAGTAAAGTATCGTAGATTGTTGTACTTGATACTTTTTTGAATAGGTTCAACATCAATTTCAGATCAAAAATATATGATTTACGCAAAACATATTCTATTATTAAAACCTTGGTTTATTATTTTTTTTTATTTAAAAGCTATTACAATATAGGTCTATTTTGTAAACAAAATCATTAGTTTATAAAAAAGCCTATTAGAAAAATAATACATTGTTACGAGATTCTGAAATCCTCAAACGATGCACATAAACTTTCAAAAGTCATTTACTTAATTTTATCAAATATGCATTTAAATCGTTTTTGAAGTATACCCTCGATATCTCAAATCTTCCTCCATTTTATTCTCATCATAAAACTATATTTATTTTATATAGGATATTTCTGGTTTCTTACTTACAAAAATAGACGTTTGTTCATTTTACTTGAATTTTCAAGTAAAATACGCGCCTTAAGAGTGTAGGATTGAGGGATGCCTTAAGTGTTTCCTGCATCCGAGCGGAACAGAGAATAAAATAGACAGGGAGAGAAAGATCGCGGGAGCTCAGCCAACGCGTGTAAAAGTTTTCCGATAATTTACGACGATTTGTGTGGATTTTTCAAAGTTGCCTCGCTCGAGGCCCAACCCGGGAGCAAAGATTACTCTCGCGACGAGTGGTCCAGACCAGCGAAGGAGGGGAGTTGGTGATCTTCTAATCTGTACGCTTTGTAAAGTGAAAGCTAAGCGTTTTGTTGCGCCTACAGTTAAGTTATTTGGTTCTGGTTAACGTTACTTGTGAGTGTAAACGAACGAGCCTTGCAACCTTAAGGGAACTACGAGGTGTGATCAAAAAGTAAGGTGACTTTTCGAATTTCGCGGGCTACGTCCGTTCGATCTTCGTTTTTTTTTGTTATGTTGGTACACTTCAAGAAAAGTTTCAAGAGTATAGCATTCTTGTTTGTTTGTGAGAGGCATTAAGGTTAGAAGTGTTTTGCGTGCTCGGCAATGATTGATTGATGATATCGGCATTTCATTTGGTTCGTGCCATTTAAATAATAAAGGACACCATTTAAATAATTCTGCTTGTTGCCTGCGAAAAGAAGCCCTGCACGATGAACGGAAAGGTGTAAACTCTATGACTGCCATAACGGCGCTTATAACACAAACCGTAGACTACCATTTTGTATGAAATATTGATAGTATTTAGTGGTTTTTAAATAATAACACAAAAACATATGTTTTCCGAAAATTTAAAAACTTTAGCATAAATTATTATTTTCATATTTAAAAACTAAAACAAAAATCTCTAATTTTAGGCAAATTTTGTTAATTTTTTTTTCAAGTTATCTCAAATCTGTAAGGTAAATTTCTCACCCACATTATTCTCATCATGAGAATCTATTTATTTTATATGAGATATTTTTGATTTCATAAGCGGTGACTTCAAAAAATTGGGTCTGCGTCGGAGCAGACGGTGGAAGTTATACTTCTTTGGTCGTTCGCACACATCTACTGGTTACCGTTACTAAATTTTGTAGTGGGCTCAACCGACGTTCGGTACGTCTTAACTGAACTCCGGTACACATAAGCAAAATGCTTTGTAAGCGCTACCGAACTGTACGGTAGACAAAGTGACGGAATAGGCAAGAAGGACGAGGACTTTTAATAATTTTATATAAGACAATAGTACAATGTAGTAGTTTTACATATTTTTTCATTTGAATGTGAATCTACCGATTATTTGGTAGACTGAACTTGAACTGAGTATTGTAAAGTGTACACAACTTTATCAGAACTCGTTATTTTTTTTTACGTTTTGTTTTATTAGCTATTAGTCTAGCTAAGATTTTTTCATATTGTGAAAAGTATAGTCAAATTCGCATCTTTAGGAAATCAACAGTTTTATTTTCTCGATGCTAAAAGTTTAGTTTCTTTGAGGCTGTTAACTTCTATACAATGTAGAGATTTAACCTAAATAATTATGAGATAAAACAACATCCAGACCGGGTTGATTCATCTGTCTTTGGTTACGCCAGTGGCAGTGTCATGCAAATCTATTGGTATGAAAAGTAAGTCAGAATTTTGGGTAAAAGAACATCAGATGGTGGAGTCACTTACACTATGAAGTGTGCACCGGTCTGGAACCGCCCCGAGCCTGTCTGCACCAAAAAGTTTCCAGGTTAGGGTGTCACAAAATCTACCCAGTGGCGTGTCTAAGGTGATTGAGGGGGTGATCGCTTCCCCTCTAATAATCCTAAATTATCCAAAAATTGCATGTCGGACCCTCTCCTAGAAAGAGCTTTATCAACTTGCGACGAGTTTGCAGAGAGAAAAATCAGGGTCACTGCTTTGAGCACACTCGCATCACGTCACGTTCCCGAGGGACGTTCCCCATTGCAATTAACCACGCTTCTAGCTTCGACCTTTAATACCCCTGGAAAATCTCTGGAAAATTCACCCACCCCTAAGAGTTTACTCTGGATTCTCCTCTGAATCTACCAGGTGGCACAACAAAGCCTAAATTAATTTAGAGTAAATGTAAATAAAAATACATTTAAGTAGCTTAGACTAAAATAACGCAAGGAGGTACTAATATGAGTATTAAAGTGCCTATCGTGAAGGTAATAGGTACCCACAGCAGTTACAAGAAAGTTATATATAAAAAATATATTTATTTTCAAAGAAGCATTCATAAATTATTTATTCTGAAAAAAATTTGTATGAATTTAAAGAGCTATAATTTATTTATTTTTTATTTTTTGATAGGTATATATTAATGAATCTGTATGTTTTAATATGTAATCTTTGTGAACTACATAACTAAAAATAGTCATTGCCCTTGGAAATAAAATGACATCTAACCTTTTTTAAGAACTTCGCATCAGCTATTGCACTTAAGAGTATCACTTGACCACAAAATTAGTTTACTTTATTTCAAAACTTATTTAATACTTTAAGTCGCCAATATTAATATTCGGTCGCCTGGTTGTTATGACTTCTTTTTACTGCATAGTTTTGTTCTCTGTAAAATTCAGGTTTATTTTATTACGGTGCAAATATTGCTGAGGGCAAAGGAAGTATTAGACTAAGGACTTACCCTTTTCCTCGACGGCAATTCTGGATACTCTCAATCTTTCAGATCGAATGGGTACCAGTATTATCGATGGTTGCATTGGGGAGTGACTGACTGCTTCATCCACTGGTAGACATTGCACCGCTCCGTGGTGAGGCAGGTAGGTATTTAATTTGTATTGCAATAAATATTGAGAAAGACACGGTAAAAGGAATGGGAAATTTAGCATAATAATATGAGCGTTATTATTTAATTTATTATTATTAAAAACGTAACCATATATGAATGGAAATTTTAGGCTACCTTTAATTAAACAATAATTTTCAAACTGCATAATAAAAAGAAATGATTGTTATAAAAGGCAAAAAAAAAGGATTACGAAACACCATTGATCAGGGATTTGCGAGTTTATCCCTGGATACAAATTCTTCGCCACGTATAGGTAATGATTTTCAGGGTCCTAAACCTGAACGATAATTCAGTGGGTTGCAGTCCTGAGGCGCTTATCCAGTGACACGGGTCACTTCCGCTAAGATCAGGATCTTTTACGATCCATTTCCGGTTTCCGGGGCAACCTAAGGCGAGTTGCTTTTTACAACTCAACTTTACTACTCTGTGCAAAGTGAATCGAATTTGATTTTTAACGCTGCTACGAGCTTATACGTAAAAGAAAGTATTTATAAACAAAAAAAAAGTTTTCTTATAGCATGAAATATTTAAGCCAATTTTAGAATTAAAATATCGCATATAAGTTTATACCAGCTGTCTTAAAAGGCTAATTATATTATTTTGTTTATTTTAGTATACTAAAATGAACGCATTCAAAACCATGACCACTGCGAACTGTTTTCAAATTATAGTATGTATGATATAGGCACTAAAAAAATGTTTTAGGACATACCTAACCAAGCCTTTGTGTTTATAGTAGACCGTTAGTTATAATTATATGAAAAACGGTCAATATCACTTTGAATGAATTTAATAATGTCTACGTTGGACGTAATTTTTGCCTATTTTCAAAAATAATAAAATCTAGGGGACGTTTAAAATAAACGGGTTACTTTATTTAAAACCAATTTAATTTATAAGACGATGGTAACAAAATAAATAACATCTTAAAATATTTGACATTATTATTATTTTTAATTACACCCGGTGAATGTTTACTTACACCTAGTGCGTTTTTTTGTTAATTTTAAAAACATAATGCTAGTTTTTGATACTAATCGAAATGAGAATATTCTTTACTCATTTTAAAACTTTCTAAAAGTGGAACAATAAATTAAAATTAAAATGAAACAAAACGCATTATTTGTATTGTCCTACCTAAATAAATATTATTACTTTTAATAAATGCTGCTTGTAAATTAAAGAGGGTATAAAATAAATAACGGGAAAACGAGCTGTTTCTTATTAGATTCAGTTTGGTAAGCTTTTAAGATTGAAGCAATTATTTTGTATTTTAGTAAGTACTACGGTTTCAATTGAGTAGTGATTTATAGCTTTAATTTTCTTTCTAGTTAAGTCTCTTTCATTCACAGCCGACGGTCGTAAGATGTTTTGTTTATAGGTATCTAAAATTTTAAACTCTGAATAAACCCATAATTATTGTATAATTTAAATAATAGTTTATTGAATTGATAATAACAAACAAACGAAGCGGCATTGCATTGACAACCTTATGAAAAAAGTTATCAACAATAACAATATTTCGTAAATAGCATTTTAAACAACGTCGTTCTCAACAAGAGCATCTAGAATTAAAAAAAAATAAGATTTAATTTATAACAAGCGCTTAGACAAATAATTAACTATAGAATTTTACCGCGGTAAAAAGGTTGACGTTTTTAGTTTTTTTTTTTGTGAAAACCAAACATCAAACCACAATCGCCCTGTAAAAAAAATGATGTGCTGGTGGTGACAGGCCTGAGGATTCGGCGCGAGTTGCATGTTTTAGCAGTCCAGGAAACCGGTCGCAACAGACATTAAATATTCTCGGACGGTCCATGCCTGGCAGGAAATAAATAAAGCTTAAATACATAAATAAAACATTACAAACATCCTTCTCCCTCCCCCACCCCCTCCCCCTCCCATGGCTCAATACCATAGGTATAAATTTAAATTATACAAGCGAACCCGACGAACTTCTTACCGCCTCAGAATCAATAAATGTTGTATTAACATATTAGCTGAATTAAATTTCACTTTTTTATTAAGAACAGTCAAAATGAATTAAGTTCAATAAATGTACAAAAATTAAAACGACATGTATTTAATTATCGATGCACGCTAAATGACAAATGTGATAACCTCACAATGTGAACATCTTCGAAGGCAACTTACCGCTAGAAAATAGAATTCCACAGAATACAAAGCCGTTCCATACAAAGTGTACGAGAAAATGAATTTTCTTTGTTTTTTTTTCGTGAATTTTCAGTTTTAATAGTTATTCTGCTATTCGGGGCAGAGACAAATCCCACAAATAAAATATCATAAAAATCGGACCAGCCGTTCTTGAGTTATAAATGGCGTAACTAACCCGACTTTCTTTTATACATATATAGATTTAAAAGTGGTAGCATACAGTAAATAGATTAGTTTATTTCGTGCGTTCCTATTTAATGAATATTATATACAAATTTGTGTTAATTAATAATACATATTCTATATATACAACTAGCTGTTCAAACCCGGGTTACCAGCTAGGCCCTCGTTGCGGCAGCACTTGGGATGGGTCGCTTCGAGCCATAGTACCCCTCCCTACCGTCGTATTTTGTGCAGGGTTTTCAGTTTTTCCCGAATTTTCCGGGCAACTTTTTTAATTTTCTTTCCCTAAAAACCACCTTCAAACTATTACGAACATTTGAAAAAAAATAGCCAAATCGGTCGAGCAATTTCTGAGTTATCACAGACAGACACACACTCAGGTATTTATGCATGTATATATTCCACATATTATATCCATATTAATTTGTTATTAAATATGTATTTTGCAAAAATCTTTCTTAGATCAGTCGAAAGTCCAGTTGGGTAAGATATTATACACTATTTTTACAATTTACACACACACCACATTTTTTAAGTGTTTTATATCTCGAACACTTTTTTTTTTACCTAAATACATCTACACCAGATATTCCCAAACTATTTGAACAAGAGACCCCTTTTCCAAAATGAACTGATACCTCAGACCTCAGATAACTTGTACCTACGCTCGAACACATAAAATTGCACGAATTTCTCCACGTTTATCGACTTGCTGAGTTTTTTAAAAGTACAACAATGATACTTCCTACTAAAATATTAGTCATTTTTATAGCAAGTTGGTACACGTGACACAACTTATATAGTATCTTGAAATTTTTAAATAAGAATTGGTGTCGATTCTTAGACCTCGTTGACCGCCATAATCAGTTTTCGTTTACGTCAAGGAGTCCGATATCGACCACTTTGGGAATCCCTGATCTACAGGGCAATACAAAATCATTGAATAATTCTGAAACTAAAACGCCTAATGTTTTTGCCTGTATTTATTATGCCGGTCAGGTTACCGGCATAATAAATACAGCCTGGCTATATATGTCTAAATATGGCCTAGATGTATATGCGGCTGGAATCTATGGTAGGTCCTTGAAACTAATGAGATAGGAAAAAATGTTAGATAGAGCATCCCCAATCTGCCAACTTTTGGTGCTTAAAGACATTACAAAGAAGGCTATATATTTTTTTATTATTATTTAATTAGTTTCTTGACTTACCATAGAAGATCACGATTCAATTTACACCCTCTGTAATAAATCTTACTGCCAAAAATTATACCGACACCGTTGGTTAATAAAAATACACATTTTTCACAACACAGTATAATTTTAATTTTATTAATATAAAAAACCAACATAAAAAATTACTAATATCTCACACTAAAAAATATATTTACAAACATATTATTGACTATTATTTTACAAAGGTGTTTTTCTTACAAGGGCTGCAAAAATATCATACTAAATTAAAAATAATCTAACACAATAGATTTATTTTTGAAAACATATTAATATCATCTAATAGGTAATATTAAATTATTCTGATGGGATTATGGCAATTATTTTATTGTCCTTATAGTAAAAATAAAATAACAAAAACAATCAAAGGAACTCTTCGCTAATGTAAAAAATGCAAAGGTAACATAAGTTGAGTACCATCTAAATTTTAAAAGTAAACGGACCGTAAATAATTTTTTTTAAAAAGCATAGAAACCCAAAAACACAGTCATTATAACTGTGTTTATATTTCTCAGAATCAGATTATTTTTAATATTAAAAGAAACCTAACCAAATATTTATTTATGAATTACCGTTTAACCTCAAAATTATTTTTTACATTAGGATTATACCATTTTTCTACTATTCTACAGATTCTATGTACCATATTGAATGAAATGACCACATATATAAAAATAATTCTGAAAATATTTACAAACTAACAAATTATTTGTTTTTTAAATGGAATATTTTATAATCTTATGGTTATTTACACTCACTATAGATTAATTACAGCACAATTATTTATGTTAAATAGTTTAAGTCTACTCTTCAATTCAGGAACATTTTTTTTTTAAATTTTAAACAAAAATCATTTAAGTTAACTTCATTCTATGGAAAATACTCAAAATACTTTCTTTGATCATTCTTCTGGCGTTATGCTTGAAATTAAATTATAAGTTAATGTTTTATAGGGTGGCTTAAAATTCAATTTTTTTTCGCAGAAGTCGTCGACGGTCCCATCCTAAACAGTTGAGATAAAAACAGACGCTTCACTTCAAAATATCTGGAAAGTATGAAATTTGTATTAATTTTATTTATCGAAATTCGTTAAATTGGAATCCAATGCGTCATTAGGTTAGATAAAACGTCTGAAGAAACTCCGAAATTGCAATTATATATTTTATGGAAGTAATAAGAAGATCAGCTATTTAAGTTTTCGTTCAGCATGTTATTTATTAACGTTTTTAATAAAAAAAATTAAGCGGCATACAAACGCCAGGCGCGCAGCTAAAAATCTATTACATGAGCAGGAATTAATTCGATTCTACTGAGGTTATTTTTTTTTTTAATAATTGCTAAAGGAGGACATATACAATTATGCAATTATTTCGGGCCCTATTCAACAAGACCAAATGTAAACAATAAAATTAAATACCTAAATAATTATATATTTATAATGGAAATGAATTCACGAGAATATAAGCAGTTTTTTTTAAAGTTAATATTAGAAACTAGATCTTATTTCGAACCAACCTAGTCCAAAATAAGAACAGATTTCAAAAAAAAAAAAGTTGTTTTTCCAGAACTGGAAAAAGATTTTTTTAAAAAGACGGCAAAACAGAAAGGCAAAAAAGATAAGAATTTCAACAAAAAATTAAATATATATATATAAAATTGAAGAGTATTCTCAAACAATAAAACAGTCACATATATTAAACTGGAATGAAAATAAATAAAAAATACGCTACATATAAAGTAACGAATAAAAACTCAAAATAATAACCTTACATATCGGAAACCTCTTTGATTGAAAGTATACAAAATCACACGCCTTAATTAAAAAATATATTAAACCAAAATAAATTATTTTTATAATAATATATATTTTTTTGTATTTAAAACCGTACATGCAGACATCGATAGTAACATGAAATTTAGTTTCCAGTAGCGTTTTTAATTAAAAACATAAAAGTTATTTTTACAACTTTACAGAAATATTTATTTATATACATAGGTGACTGAATTAGAATGAAAAGAGTGTTTCGAAAACGGTGTATAGGTTAAAAAGTATATTTTTAAAAGAACGATTTAGTTGAGCATTCCGATTTAAACAACATCTTGAAGACGATGAAACGTAATTAATTGTATAAGGTAGTATGGTTATTTGAACTGAAAATCTGAGCAAAACGTATCCGATGTTTGTTTGTAGGGTTAACCAACAAAATTTGAAGCTGTTACTGACAGTAGTTGATCCTAATTACATAAAAAAAACAGCAAACTCGACGTTAATTTGAGAGACTAGATAGTCCACCAGGCGGTTCCAAGAGTTTCCCTTCCTTGGCAAAGGACAGAATCTTGCTGTAAATTTAAAATATACCTGTAAGACAAACGGTAGTCGAGAGCATCTGCAGGAGGCAGAAACTATGAAAATGGTAATAACTAGTACTAATAACTAGTCTTACCAAATTTAAAAACTAGTGTCTCAGGACCCCTTGTCCTGAAAAATGACCTATTAAAGAAGCCTATGCAAATCTGTGAATACGACAATTGAATAATTCATTTATGAGTAAATAAGTTACGAACTAAGTATGCAGTTTGGTACTAAGTATGCAGTTTGGTACCAAACTCCATCATGAACGTCATAAACGAAGCACAAAATACCAGCAACGGTTTTTGTATCCTCTACAACGACCTGGACGTGACCTGTTACGCGAAGAGAAAACTTTGTACCCATTCTAAGCATATTGCGCGCACGGAGGTATGTGTGACTTGGCATAGTTAAAGTTTATATGGAGGAGTGCAGAAAGCTAAAATGTATCTATAATATGTGTCATATTTATAATAGTTTCCTATAACAATTATACAGTAATAATAAACAAATAATGTTATTAGGTACATTTAAAATAGAGCCCAAAATTATAAAAGAACTGAATTTAGAAATCAAACCAAACTTTTGAAAAAAAAAGAACCACTCGATTTAAGAAATAAACTCATCAAATAGAATTAAAAATGTTTAATTAAAAATGAGTTATAAAAATTAAAAATTAGTTTGAGTTATACTCAGAGGAGTAATATAAGTTTTGATAAAAAAAATAACTTTAACGCTTAACCACATAAAAATAAATGCATGTTTGCTTATTTATTTTAAATGTATTTCTAAAACAATTATTTAAAATTGATATACAAACAGCGCAATTCGTAATAAGCAATTTAAATAAATGTAAAATGTTAAGTGTTAAAATTGTGAAATATTAATAATGTTAAAATGAAAATAAAGAAATAAAGACAAAAGATTAATTTAAGCCTTTAAAATTGAATACATTGCAATGTAGCCGCCTTGTATTTTAATAAACTAACTGTCCAACCGTGTTAGGACTTTATTTGGCACTCATCGCCAGCCATGAAGAATTCTCCTCTAAATGCATTGTTTTATAGGGATTAGTGCAAATATTCATGGTCAAAAGGTCAAAGGATTATTCATATTTTATATGGAAACTTGTTAAACAAAAGCTGTTCAGATTCAAGCCCAGAATGACCCATTAAAAGGATAATGCCGACTTTACGTTCATCTTACTTGGCTTGCATAAATTTGATAATTTATATCTACACAATTTTCAGTGGCGTTTAACAAGGAAGTATAATAAATAAATTACGTCCAATACATATATATAAGAAAACATGTAAAAAGCGAAAGTCATCGGTCAATGAATGGACAAGTCATTGCAAGGGAATAAAGTTTTTTTTCAAGACGGGGCATGGAGGAAATAACAGTCCTGTACGCGCAAACGAACGAGTCTTGTAACCTTTACAGACTGTTTGGTTACTATTACTAAAAGTGTTCAGTAGGCTCAACCAACATTTGGTACCTCTAACTGAACTCCGGTATACAAAAACAAACTGCTCTGTAGGCGCTACCGAACTGTTCGGTAGAAAAACAAACGGGCGAGGTGCGTTTGCGAACGTACTACCGATTGTTTGGTTGACGTAACACAACAGCCCTGTAAGGCGTATACAAATTTTCATTTTAATGCCGCATCTACGCGGGTTGTTTGCTACAGGTTACAAGAAAGTTTTGTCAAGTGTATGATTTGTCAATCTACAGGAATTGCCTTGTACAGTCTATCAAACGGATTGTATATACTACAATACACTTCGGTTGGGCGTACTAAAATTCAGTCCTACTATATTTATAAATACGGCATTTTTCACAAAGATATCGTATTTTCGTAAGACTAAAAACCAGGTAGCGCTCGTTAAGATTAAGGTAAGCTACTTTGACCATTCATTGATCGAAGTCGAAAGTATTATCATTAGAGAAGTGTACGATGTCTATAGATCCCGAAGAAGAGTGACAAACGCAATCAACGAGGAATTTACTTGGCGAGCTTCCTGAACGTCCTCCTCCTGACGTTCTCCAGCGTCCTCGTGACGACCCACACCAACAGCGACGGCCACATGAAGCCCAGGAAGTTCGTCACGAAGACCATGACGGAGTGGGGCAGGTAGCCGCACGTGTGCGTCTTGCTGCCGACCGTCTTCAGAGCGGACTCGACGAAGGCGTCGGCATCCGGAGAGAGTAGCGACGCGCGCATCTTGGACATCTTGGTGGCTGTGGAAAAAGAACCTCTTAAATTTTGATCAGGCAAAGGACATTCTAACCACGGGAATTCCATGAATAATTCTGAGTGGTGAGCTTTTATTTAGTTTACTATGTTTGTATGTCAGTTTAGGTCAAATCT
The DNA here is from genome assembly GCA_020383195.1 of Neomicropteryx cornuta. Lineage (NCBI taxonomy): Eukaryota > Metazoa > Arthropoda > Insecta > Lepidoptera > Micropterigidae > Neomicropteryx > Neomicropteryx cornuta. The sequence continues at coordinate 10,617,419 of JAHKQU010000026.1, read as the reverse complement.
TGCAAGCTGAATTAGAAGCACATCCGCTTATCTTACGGAGTTGAAATTTAACATGTTGGCTCAGCTCTACTAGACAAACGTCGAATGAAAAGCATATTGTCGAAATATGTATAAATACGTATGGTTTTGGACAATTAAAATATATAACACCCAGCCTATTTAACTTAGATACCTTTAGAAGTTAGACAACTGAAAAAAAATGAATAAAACTCAAAATAAAAGAATTGACGAAAAAAACCAACTGAAACTCAATTAGGTATCTTAATTATTAACTCGTACATTCTCACTGTATTCTTATTTAACATTACACGTATTATGCTAATTTGTATTTTATTTTATTTAATTTTATACATGTGTAAATTAATTGTATTTTAATTAAGATTAAGTTCGCCTTTAAGTTCAAGGCGAAAAATATGTCGTCTCATTAACTTATTTGAGGCCTAGTTGAAGCTCTCAGCATGGTCCTCCATTAGTGAGCAACTTCAGAAACCCTTCTATATTGGACGAAAGGAGCATTCTCACAAAATAAAGGAAAATTTCAGGAGAAAGAATGTCGGTTTCCATTCTTTTCTTCCGCGTACCATAAGAGAGTGGAATAGTCTCAACTGCAGCGTCTTCAAGCCATTCCCTAATACGCCTTCCCCGCTAAGAAAAAGGATAAAGAACTTGGCTTTAAAATAACTTCGTTGCACCACCAGCTATCACCACCAGCTATACCAGCTATACCACCTATACAAATCTATACACATACAAATATACCAGCTATACAAATCAGCTATACCACCGGATGAATGGTATCTCCAAAGTATATGTTATTTAACATAATAATAATAATAATTAAGAAACTGGCAGAAAAGACAGTGTCTTAGGTAGATCTATTTACAATGTATTTCTACATATTTAATGAAAGAAAGTAAGACAGGTTCGATGATATTGCATTTTTATTTATTTTTTTCTGCGAATGTAAATTAAACCATATTATTATTCTGCAGTTTTCTTAAAAAATAAATAAATAAAAAAAACATTATCATCAAATCTAATTGAAATTTATAAAGATGGTTCTTATAGCATCTTTATGTATTGTAACTAATTGTGTAGCAACGCTTTTCAAGGAGTTTCTAGTCATATTATAACTTGAGCGTAGCTAAGTGCAGTTCCGACAGCCGAAATGTTGTCTTTCGTGACAAGTAGGTAACAACCGAGTGTTGTTTTTTTTAATAATCGCTTTTAATAAGCGTTTTTTTTTAATAATCGCATGTTTTGTGTTGTTGACATTTGACAACGTGGCAAATTCCGACTGGTCTATTTTTAAAATAGTAGAATCATAGACATTTTTTCTCTATTTCGTCTATGCCTTTCTTCCGCTTATAAATCAAATTTAGAAAGCAAACTTACCAACGTAACCGGGTAGAACAGATTGTATAATCAAGCCTCGTTTGCTATATTCTGACGACAAATCTTCAGTAAGCTTGTCGACAAACAACTGAAAAACAAAAAAAAAGATATTTATCGTAAGGTAGTACGCGTGAAATTAAAAATTTGTTCTGAAAAAAATAAAAATATAAATTTTGTTCGGGAGTAACTTCTAGTGTATGCAGTTATTTTCCTAAAAAAATCACTTCTGCGTGTAATATAAACGGTATTTTTAAGCTTTGATTATTTATATATTATATAGAAAAGAAAAACTGATTTGATACAGAACTAAACTAGGAACTCTGTCCGTGGTTTAGTGCATTAGTATAGTATTTTAAGACAGTGTTGCGAAACTACCGATTTATTGAAAAAAGATCAATATGGGAGAAGTTAATATTAAATAAATCACAAATTCAGAAAATAGGGGCGTTAAAATTTACAAAAAAAACTAAAATGTTGTTTTGAAAAAATGTCATATGTAATGTCGGATGAAGGCATTTTGTTTCTCATCACGATGATACATACATACATAGGATATTTTAATACTTACTAAAAGAACTACCTACATAAACTTTAATAATATTTTTTTTATTATAAACGTAAATACCAGTTACGAAGTTTTTTTTTCATATTGTTTTCTTTATTTAGTATTGTAAGGGTGATGATTTTAGAGGCGTGGTTTTCAAGAAGAGATAAAACGCATATAATTTGATGTTATGGCTAAGAATTTAGTTTTATTATAAAGATAAGGGTTTGCCATTATGTTTTAAAAATGATTTCGGGTAAGTGGCCGCCGCGGCTGACTCGAACAAATTCCAGCCGAGAGGCCCAATTTTCAACCACTTTATGCAGCAAGTTGGGCCGGGCCGTATGTCAGCAATAACGCGCCGAATATTCTCTTCCAAGGCGTTAATCGTGTCCGGCTTATCTGCGTAGACAAGCGACTTCACATAACCCCACAAAAAATAGTCCAGCGGTGTTAAATCGCACGATCTTGGAGGCCACGCCACAGGCCCACGACGCGATTATTACTTTATTTTAGAGTGATTTTAAAAAAAATTAGAGTGATTTTTCCTAAATTTGCACTATTTGCAAACGTTGTTCAGGAGTAAGTCTATTCATTATGAAATGGCAAACCAAACTGAGCATAAATCAAGTGACAGCTGTCAAAAACACCAACTACGAAAAAAGTAGTGCCAGATTGAAAACCACGCCTCTAAAAAAAACACCCATATATCCTACGCTATTGTCTATCGTAAGGGAAGTATGTTCAGTTGAGTCTTGGAGGAGTTCAAATGCAAACCTTGGAGGCTGCGTAAACCGCCAGCAATGGACCGGGCATGACCGCGCTGGCGGACGAGACGTTGATGACGATCCCGCGATGCCTCTCCACCATCGGCGGCATCACCAAGTGGCACAGCCTCACCACCGTCTCGATATTGGCCTTTAGGATCGACTGGAAAATCTCCTGCCTGCGGACGAGGTAAAAGGAATTCAGTCAACCTATTTAGTTCCGTGCGAAGATGGTAAGAAACTGAAATCATTCTAACGTGACTTTATTATTAATATGTCTGTCATAGGCTTGTGTGTTGGAAACGGTTAATCTTTTTTATAGTGGTTTTTAGAAAGCTCAACCTATACAATTTTAGCAGGCACCGAAAAAAATGATGCCAAGATAGTGCTATTTTTTTACCACCGAAATATTAATCATATTTTTGATTGGCAGATAGCCAAGACACAAACCGCATAGAAGCATAAATGTTTAGAAAAACTATTTTTGCCAAATCACAGATGGCGCACTGTTTAAAAAAAAATACGTTCTCAATTCGATCTGTATGTTTTTTTTAATATATTTTCACTTATTACTTTAAAACGGCTCAAACAAAGTCGATGTTTTTTTTAGGATATAATTTATTTTTTGCTTATAAATTTTTCAAGGTGGTCCGGTCCTATTTTAATATTATAAACTTACGTCATTTAAAAAAAAAAAATAAAATCAGTAAACATCCAAAAATATGTGTCCTTTACTATTTTTTTCGTGTTTGGTTTAAGCGATTTTGATTAATTCTTTTTTTTGCATATCGTACGAGATTACTTGAGGATAATTCTATTAATAAAACTGAGTCTTAAGTAACTGACTCTTATCTTTAATGCAACTCACACCAAATACATTTTTTTTCCTGTAAATATCTAATAAAATAATATTTTTCAAATCATTAAATCATTAAACAAAACGATGACCCATGGGCCTGTTCAGATGACGCGCGTTACGATGCTACTTTAATGAAAGTTTGACTGTATTTCATAAGCGCACAGATGGATAGGTGAGAGTAGAAGGCTTTCATAAAATACAGGCCTGTATTTCAACCAGCGTGCATTAAACTCAAGCGATGCAACTATTCGTGAGTTTCGGTATTAATTTTCTTTTTGGCATTCTGGCTACATGATTTGTTTGAAAAATTTCAATCTGTGAAAATATTAAAAATATTTAGAATTTTCCAAATGTCAATACACTGTCAGACTTTCATTTGATGTAAGCTTAATTAACATAATGTTTAAACGTTAATATTTTATACTATTCTATTTTTTTTATTTCGGAAGCGATTCAAGAATATGCACTTTGAATTGACTAAGGCTATCATGGAAAATGTCAATGCGACTATCTCTATTTAAGGTATTATAAAGAGGACAGATGCGAGGTATTATGTTAGTAATAGCTATGTTGTTTGTTATGTGATATAGGGGTTCTAAACAGATCAGAGCTTTTAAATTATGCGACGTCGTATAAAATATTTTTTTTAGATATGTTATTTCTACCTCATAATTAATCATTTTTACGAAGAAATATTATTAAATCTGATAACTTTTTGGAAATAATAAAAGAAAGTATACAGGGTTTAGAAAATGCAATTAGGAATTCCCAGGCACACTTTTTGAGTAGTCTATTGGCGTAATCAGGACATTGCATATCCCAAAGGGTTCGATTTAGCACATAGTCATACCATTTTCAATGCTTCATTACCACCATTACATAGTACAGGCACATTAGGCCTAGTTGAGTAGGGTCCAAAATAATTTTATAACCCAGATTATAGCAATTATGTGCCGACGCTTTAATGTGAACACGTCAATACGGTTTACTAGTAAATAAGCCGCTGCGCTTCAAGCGTGCGTTTATCTGAACAGATTGTCGATTGGCATTTCAGACTAGGCACACTGGGTCTTCGACAAGGGGTCCGCATCAGAACCGGGTAATTTTCGGGAACAAACAGGCACACCTTAGCGAAAAGGCTGGAGTTATATACTTATACCCATATTAAATCTAATTAGGCATACCGTCTTTGCGGGTAAAATGAGTTTCACCTTATTGTCGCCAAAATAAAATAAAAAGGTTCCACGAATAGGCTTGAGGGAAAGATTTCGACGTTTTCCGTACCTTTTTGATTTGCTCGTTGAACATTTCTAAAGATCGCACACATATGTAACTTACAAAGGGATGGGAATTC